>WPIO01000007.1:4277500-4467500 GCA_009760855.2 Cristatella mucedo
AGATGAACCTTAAAATATCTTAGCCATTGAGCCAGCAATCGCTATGACAATCGCGATTCTTAAAAAGTAGGAGATTAATTTTGACATCGCCGAACGGCAGATGTACTACGCACTTCCACCATCGTCTGTTGCCATGCCAGGCTTGGTTTTCTTAAGCGAAACCTTGGCTATACTGGTGCCGAAGAAATAAAACAGACTGACTTATCAACTGTCTTTAAATCAATGTGGCGCTGTTGGCAGATATTGTTTGCCATACTACGACTAGACGTCCAAGAAGTAGTAGGCAGAGTGTCTGTCGACTTTCGAAGTATCGCTGAGTAAAAATAAACGGCACAGAGAGCAGCATAGGAGCGTGCACGGGACAGAGTATCGGGACACGGGACAGAGTTTGGGCTAGAGTATCGCCACTCACCTGGCGCTACTCACGGGACAAGGTGGGCATCGGTGGGCACGGGACAAGGTGGGCTAGAGTATCGCCACTCACCTGGCGCTCGAGTGCTTTCTCAGTGGCTCGGTCCTGGTCGTCTGGGCGACCTCGGTATTTCGACTCGGCTTCTCGCTCTCGCCCAAAGCAGCAAGCTGGTTTCTATTTGATGATTTCTCGGTGCACAGGTGCTTGCCTCGACACTCGATACAGCGCTCCTGCTGAGGCCTGTTGCCTTGCTCATTGCAGCTCTTGCTATCTCTGCATGAACTTTTATTTGGGTCAGTGTGGTGCTTTCAGCTGAGCCGTCTGCCTTTGCGTTTCCCGATTTCTATCAGCGTCCGTGTGCATGGCGAGCAAGTACATCGGGGACACCGCGCATCGTTCGTTTCTGCAGGGCTCGCCTTCTGGTGCCTTTTGGATATAGTGCCGATCAAAAACGAGAAGGGCGAAGTAGTGCTCTTTCTTGTCTCTCACAAGGACATCACTAAAGAGAAACTGGCAGACATGAATGCCACTGGAGGTGCGTACTACCCAGACTGCTCGCCGTTACTGCCTGCGTGACACGTCATTGAAACGTGTACGGGCTTCGAGAGCGTATGAGCTGGAGGCTGATTTTCGCATAATGGGGCGGCCTGGGCAGCCGCCGGATGTGCCGCAATTGACAGCAGAGAAAGTGATGCTGGCACATCGCAGGCATAGATTAATGAGGATTCGCTACCACAGCGCATATGACAACATGCTGCCAAGCTTGTGTTTTGTGCCGTAGAAGTTCTAATTTGTTACCCAAACGTTTTTGGTTTGGGCTTCTGCATTTTTTTAACTCGGTAGGGCCGAAAAATCCCCGAATTTTAAGTTTTTGTCAGACGAATGCATAACTATATGAAACCGGCTGCTGCTAATATGCACTGCAGCTTATAAAGCACTGCTATTATTTATGAAGCCAAAAATGCTAGTATTTTAGTGCACATCTAATTTCGGAAGCAGCAGCTTTCTTTTCAGCACGAGCGAAGTACCTAGAGAGATGTAGCTCTTAGGGCACTGCATACATAATTTACTGTTCTCGTAATTTTTCAATAAACGCGAAGTGATTCTTGGGGCATAAATTTCCGGCAGGCCTGGAATTACAATGGACTCAATGGGCTTTTAATTTGGATTGAGCATTTACTGAGTGAAATGGCTCTTCCGCTATAATTAGTTGTCGAGCGCTTGCATAATATTAATAGTAATACACGTGATAAAGCGCCGTCAGACAACTCAATCTCTTTCGAGGCACTTTACATTCACTGCGAAGGAAACACGGCCGAATGGAGGGTATAAATATCATGCTTGAGAAATAACATGAAAAATATGGTTGGAGTGACATTCACAGGGCCAGCATATAAGTGTGGTTAGTGGCAGCATGCAATAGTGTCAGCACGCATAAGCATTTCATGGACGAATCACAGTGACCCACCAAAAAAAACTTGCTGTGCTCAGTAGGTGCGTTTTTAGTTTCTTTGTAAATGTAATCAAGTCAGGAGATGTTGTGACGAAAGTCGGGAGTGAGTTCCAAACTTTAGGAGCATGCGAACTAAAGGCACGGTCTCCAGAGGATTTGAGGTTTGTACGAGGTACAGGTAAACAGTTGGTTTCCGAAAAGCGGGTGGTACGATGCTTGGCCTGGTGGGGGAGTAGATCTGATAGGTAGGCTGGAGCCAAAGAATGGAAGTGACCTAACAGTGAGCGACAAAACCTTGAAGTCGATCCGTTGCTTGACTGGTGGCCAGTACAGGTCGGCGAGAAGTGGAGTAATATGGCAACTGCGATGCTCACGACAGACAAGCCTAGCTGCAAAGTTTTGCACCAGCTGCAATCGCCTGATCGCACATGCTGGTAGGCCATTAAGCAGTGAGTTGCAGAAGTCGAGACGAGATGTCACGAATGCATGGACCAACTTAGACGTGGTATCCTTATCTAAACAAGCCCGAATTTTAGCAATGTTATGTAGCTGAAATTAGGCAGACTTGACTGTGGAGCTGATGTGGTCGTCTAACGAAAGGTCACTTTGGAACACGACACCTAGATTTCGTTCAGGTTCAACAGGAGATATGCTGGCAGAGCCGATTTTGAGCGTTAGCTTTTCCAATTTCTGAATCACACAGGGTTTGTCCATAACTAGTAAGCTGATTTTATCATCATTTAATTTGAGAAAATTTGCTGCTGGCTTTGTGCGAATGTCATCAATACATGCAGCAGGGGAATTGAGAGAATTCGAGGTGCTGCTCGAAGGCTGTAAGGGATAAAAGCAAAGGTGCAACTGAGTGTCATCTGCATAGAATTGGAAGCCTAGATTGTGCTTGGCAATCACATCAGCAAGAGGGAGAGTCTAAACCGTGAAAAGAACCGGACCAAGCACGGAGCCCTGAGGTACCCCATATTTCAGAGGTACCTCGGATGATCTTTGTCCATTCACATCAACACTCACGAGTCTCCTACTGAGACAGGACCTTAAGCACTGCAGAGCAGTGCCAGTGATGCCCAGGCGAGATGAGAGGCGCTCTAGGAGATTTTTGTGATCGATGGTATCAAAAGTTGCCGAAAGATCGAGCAAAACAAGCCGAGATACTCTACCCTTGTCTGCATTCCTAAGTAGATCGTTGTACACCCTAGCAATGCTGGCTCTGTGGAGTGATTAGCTCTAAAGCTACACTGGAACTTACTAGCAAGGTTTGAAGCTTCAATATGTGAGTCCAGCTGATCTGCCACGACTCGTTCCAGTGTCTTTGATAGGAATGGTAGAAGGGAGACTGGGCGGAAGTTGCTCGAGTTCTCTTGGTCTAGTGTCGCTACTTGAGTAGCGGCCTGACTACAGCTCTTTTGAAAAGTGCTGGGACAGACCTGAGGCTCATGACATGTTAATGATGTTAGTTACGCATGGAAGCAGCAGATCAACGCAACGTAGGCGCAGGACAGTGAGAGTAGTGTCCATAGGACTTGCTATCTTCTTCGATTGAGATATGAACTTCAGGAAGAGATCATTAGTGACCTCCTTGAATGTAGGCATTGAGGTGCTGCATTGATTCCCTCTCCTTAACTGGCGGTTCCAACCCTGTCCTGGTTCTGAGTACTTTTACCTAGCACCACGTGGGCGTTTGTAAGTGCGGCAGCTATTACTCCTACACTGGCTATTGCGTAGCTGTCTGCTTCATCGTACTAACTGCACAACGGTGAGCAGACTGCGTTCACAAAGACACACACAAACACACGCACAAGCACACGTGTCCGTATTCGTCTTCAGGAGATCGACGTAAAGGGCTGCACGACCTCCGGGGTAGGCTATTTCAGGATCCTTAGCAGTGCTTTTATTTAACCTATGTCTTGCCGCGAAGCAGAGAATTTAGCAGATGTTTGTGGCCCTTTTCGTAGCGAGAACTGCTTCGACTCAGACGCCTTCTGACTGAATTCTTGGAACACAGTATTGATTGCTGTCAAAGTTTAAAAGCCACTCAAGCAATGCTAATTGCCCGCTTCTACTGCACGCAGTGTCAACTAAACCGAAAAAACCCATACCGCGAGTACAAATGCGGGACTGTGGGACCATTCTGACAACGGACACTCTCACGTTGGCCTTCAGTCAAGTAGCGTTTGAAGTGAGCTACCAGACTTCTGCTCAATAGCGAGATTTTGAAAGCGTTATCGTCTTAGGGGTAGTGAAATGGCTTCAAGTGAGAGCAAATGAATTATGCTGCACCAAATGCTATACGTTTCTTAATGCTTTACAAAAGTGCAGCAGGATCGGCCGCCGCAGGGAGCTCCGAAAGGTGGCGGGCAGCGAAGAGAACATGGCTCTGGAGCAGATGAAAATCCATTAGCAGATTAAGTCTCGCGAAAACTTCCGTAGGATGCTAGTAGGCCGACGTTAAACCAAGGCTCCACATTTAGAACTCGCGGGAGAAACTTAATAAGATTCTGCCCGCTAACAGCGTCCGCTATTATCGAGCTTCTCCTAAAGTCCTTGCCATTAACCCGTCGAAGACTCGGAACAATCAGGGCGGTGGAGGCAACGGCCTACGGCGCTGGCTGCCACCTCTTCCGCATAGGTAAGAGGTGGCAGGTTTTTATGTAAACTGCGTGTCTTTGAGCATTTCTGCAATCTGTGTAATAAAAAATGCCAACTTTTATCTTTGCCTCGCTAATTTGAGGAAATTATTCTTTTAAGTACTTTAAGGTATCGCCGTCTTAGTTCAGAGCGGTAACATAATTTTTCATAAGTCCAAGCTTTATGTGCAAGAAAGCAAGTAGCACTCTCTTACTGCTGACAAGAGGAGGCTCTAGGACGTTGTCACTCCCGGTCACAACATATGTTCGCTCTGGCCGGTCCAAGTTTTGGTAATGAAGTGCATCGGCGCGGCTATCCGACAGACATACAAAGCACGGATATTTTGTGCAGCCACTTTGAAGTCAAAGCAGGAGGGCAATCAACATTAAATCTCCGCATAATATCTGCCGCTGGTCTGGTTCATATTTGATTTCATCGAGAAGTGTTTTCGTGTTTCCGTAAGTCTCTTTCATCTGCACAGAATGTGCAACCGGCAAATAGAAAAGTTCATTTCTATTGTGAAGTAAAACTCCCTCTAAACTGTGGTTCGATGAATCAATGAAGAGTCTCCACTCAGTTGGGCGGTAGCACTTTTCCGTTTGGTTAACTAGACCTTTGATTTTGCTGCAATAGACTAGTGAATCCTTCGTCAAAAAGTGCGAAAGAAACCCCTTTTCACGACGTTTGTATCACAAAAATGTAACATCCGGCTCTAGAAAATTTCTCTCTTAGTATCTAGAACCGAAGAGTTCAGCCGACTCTTTGGGCAGGTTGAGGCCTCTCACTAAGTCATTAAGATCAGATGTGACATTGCTTTTTGTGTTGGAACATCAAAAACATCATAGTTGTCATCAGCATCACCTTCAGTTGAATTCAGTCGATATATCATCAAGTGTAACAGGTAGAACAGAAACTCCCATCTCATCACTTTGAGATACAGGTATCGCGGATGGTAGAGTTGGATGTTCAATTGTATGCTTATTCTTCTTGCTGAAGTTCTGCACATTAGTGAAGCAGAAATAACAATCAGAAACACGAAAAGGTCATTTTTCACTCCAGATCGTTGTTGCTCCAATGGCATGCATTTGCTATGACCTTTTAGCCAATGTCTCAAATTATTTTCTACACATACGGCTTGCAAACCATATGTGGTGCCCATGTCTTATCCTGATCTCACAGTTTGTATCTGAAGTAGGCGCGATAGCACTGCTTGATAAATGTAGTACTCGGTAGCCACTGCTCTTTTGTAAAGAATCTCCCGCAGGTGTAGCAGAGTATATGCGGGGGATTCTAACAATCCCTTTGCATTGTAAATCACAAATATCCGCTGATTTAAAAAACCATATCAACCAGAAAAATAGCAAATTTTTCTTTAAAAAAAATAACAACATATATGTCATTGAGCGACTGTAACCCTAGTTAAGGCCAATATCATTACGTAATAGATTCTGTTAAAGTACACCAGATCTTAGATAAGCAAAATCTACCAAACCTATCGTGCCAAGGCAAAATAAAAAAACACCATAAATCATTATGTGTGATGTATATTTGGAAAATAATAATAAATTCCAGACAACTGATGTCATGCATACCAGTGAATCATCCGCTGTGCTAATAATAATAAGAATATAGTAATAATATAACGTCAATCGGAAGAGTTCGAGATTATCCCGCATCTTACTTAAAGTAGTGCAATAACGGTATTGTGTTTAATTGATAAGGACAATACGTTTGCATAAAGCTAGATTATTAAGCTATGCCGTTCAGCTAATTCCAGGGTCGTATTTCTACTTCTCCAGAGAGCTATTCTCCAGTCTATAATTCTCTTGACGAGAGCTATGATTCTTCAGGCACGCCGAACTAAGAGCGAGCGATTTTAGCGATGATTGCACCTCCCGATAGTTACTCAGATGACTATTGCTTAGATGATAGTTGCTTGGACGATTGGCGGCCGAGTTCTAGCAGTTTGCCGCCACAGTAGAAAACTCGATACTGAAAGTCCTGCTCGCGCCCTTTCTAGCAGATTTCTCGCCCTTTCTTGCAGATGAACTCGCCGTTCTTACAATTTAAATATCAAGCCCCGCTGAATCGTAGTCAGAGCACCGCTGGCTACCAAAGCTTGTGACTATGCAGCCTCGTCCTCCTCATCCTCATCCTCCTCATCCTCATCACCCTCATCCTCCTCATCCTCTTCTTCCTCATCCTCTCCTTCCTCATCCTCTTCATCCTCATCCTCCTCATCCTCATCCTCTTCATCCTCATCCTCATCACCCTCATCCTCCTCATCCTCTTCTTCCTCATCCTCTCCTTCCTCATCCTCATCACCCTCATCCTCCTCATCCTCTTCTTCCTCATCCTCTCCTTCCTCATCCTCTTCATCCTCATCCTCCTCATCCTCATCCTCTTCATCCTCATCCTCATCACCCTCATCCTCCTCATCCTCATCCTCATCACCCTCATCCTCCTCATCCTCTTCTTCCTCATCCTCTCCTCCTCATCCTCATCACCCTCATCTCCTCATCCTCTTCTTCCTCATCCTCTCCTTCCTCATCCTCTTCATCCTCATCCTCCTCATCCTCATCCTCTTCATCCTCATCCTCATCACCCTCATCCTCCTCATCCTCTTCTTCCTCATCCTCATCACCCTCATCCTCCTCATCCTCTTCTTCCTCATCCTCTCCTTCCTCATCCTCTTCATCCTCATCCTCCTCATCCTCATCCTCTCATCCTCATCCTCTTCCTCTGCATCCTCATCCTCCTCATCCTCATCCTCCTCATCCTCATCACCCTCATCCTCCTCATCCTCTTCTTCCTCATCCTCTCCTTCCTCATCCTCTTCATCCTCATCCTCCTCATCCTCATCCTCTTCATCCTCATCCTCATCACCCTCATCCTCCTCATCCTCTTCATCCTCATCCTCTCCTTCCTCATCCTCATCACCCTCATCCTCCTCATCCTCTTCTTCCTCATCCTCTCCTTCCTCATCCTCTTCATCCTCATCCTCCTCATCCTCATCCTCTTCATCCTCATCCTCATCACCCTCATCCTCCTCATCCTCTTCTTCCTCATCCTCTCCTTCCTCATCCTCATCACCCTCATCCTCCTCATCCTCTTCTTCCTCATCCTCTCCTTCCTCATCCTCTTCATCCTCATCCTCCTCATCCTCATCCTCTTCATCCTCATCCTCTTCATCCTCATCACCCTCATCCTCCTCATCCTCTTCTTCCTCATCTTCTTCCTCATCCTCTTCATCCTCATCCTCATCCCCCTCATTCTCCTCATCCTCTTCATCCTCATCGCCCTCATCCTCCTCATCCTCTTCTTCCTCTTCTTCCTCATCCTCTTCATCCTCATCCTCCTCATCCTCCTCATCATCGTCATCCTCATCCTTGTGACTATGCAGCCTCGTTCTATTACCTCGCGAATGCAGCGCTTAGCGTGAGTAAACTTGGACAGCGAGGAACAGCTGAACGTCCAACTGGCATCGTGTGCAGCAGTTCAACTCCCACGCGTTTGTTTAGGCGGACGTATCCTTGTATAGTAGAAGGAAAGCGTCTGCGATAGCCGTGGGAGTGTCGCTGCTCATTGTGTGAGACCGGCTGTTGAATCGGCCCGGCTAAATATGCTCCTAGCGGTGAGAGATTTAAATTCTAAATTGCGTATCGTCGCTGCGATAAGCGAAACGGCAAAATTTCGCTACTGTGGGTAGTTTCTTTAACAAACTTCATCAACCCAGCTAATTTTGAACATATCTTTCCTATGTACGAAAGCCGCTGCTGATTTGCTAGCCGGCGCTGGCCAAAGGATAAAGAGCCCGCGTGAACATAAATCCGAATGGCAAAAAGCGCCCCCATTGTGAACAATTAAATTGCATTTGAAAAAGACCAAAAGTGAGAAATTTATAATACTGGGAAAGTATCGGACATTGATAGCCATTATTGGGTGTGAAAAAGAGAGCAAAGTGCGAAGAGTATATGATTAGCTATAAAATATAATTCATTTATATAGCGCCCTGAGAGAACTTGATCTTTATTCAGGCGCTTCACATGTGCCACAGGGCTCGAGCCCACGACCTCGGCCAGACCTTGGTCGGGGCGAGAGCACCTTGATCACTGGCCAAGCTACGGCATACAATAGCTAGATGAAAATCAACGGACACCCAGGCCCGCCATCCAAAGCAAAGCTACAGCTCTCGGGAATTGTTGACTGGTATAGGAGGTTAATCAATCTATAGGCAGGAGCCCAAAGCCTCCGCTTTGCATGGGAAATTCGGCAGACCAATATAATTAGGCCGACGTTTCTGCATTTGACTATTGTCGTCACAAGGTAAACCCATTCAACCAATTAGAGACGTAGCTCTCGTAATAGGTATCAAACCCCCATTACGACTAGTTTGAGCTTAAAGCCACTTGCTACCAGCCAAAGTTGCATTTATTCGACTTAAATGAGTGCGAAGATCTACTACATGCCCTGGCTACCCTCATACCGACCTATCCACCCCCCCCCCTACTCGTTAAAGCCACCGTGTGAAAGTGTGATTGGCAGTTATTTTCAATCTGTCGCGGTGGCTGGTACAATGCATCTCTGCTCAGCTCGTTTTCTGAGGACGTTGCCAGCCAGTGTTTACTCACCGGTGGCAGTTGCTGATGTGACATGTGCAAATGATTTTGTCAGCAACTAACTGAGGGATGCTCCTGCTGCTGTGCTCGTTGCAACCCTGAGATTTCTGAGAGAGTTACGTCGGCTAGATAGGTAAATAGAGGCTCCAGGTTAGGCACAGAGCGGCAGCGAAGTGCTCGTGCTTAAGAGAGTGCAGAGGGTTGGTCTGCACCTTCGGCCGAGTGCACTTGCAGCACGAGCTGGAGCACGGCTCGTTTCTTTATGCTGTACATGCACTCAGTTTAAGACTTAAGCTCGGTGCATGCTTCGCACGCGATCACGCTCGTGCAGTGACTGCATCATACAGAAAGTGTCGTGTTTGTGTTTTGCAGTGTTGTCACTGCTTCCGTTTCTATCCGGATGTGAGTATGCTCTGCTGCCCGTATCGCGTGCGCGCCTCTCACGAGCCGCTGATTTGCCCTCCTTAGAGAATTTAGTTGCACGGCCGCCGGCTTGACTCCTGGAGCGACCTCTTGACCCTGTGATTTGGCACCGGGACGTCCTGCATGAGCCCATCTGTCACCTGCCGCTGCCGTCGTTGTGGCATGCGAGAGAGCAGCCTGGGGAGTCGAACCGACGCTGCATGACGGGCCAGCTACTGGGCTGCCTGCAGCAGGTGCAGACAGCTGCCTGCCGCCTGCCAGCAGCTAGCAGCGTGATCTGCTTGGCTGGCTGGCGCATTCGGCCTCGCTGGGAGCCTGGCAGATTGCAGCTGACAGCCGCAATCAGTCCTGACAGAAATTCCCCTGAAATTCCGAGGCTCGGTCGTACTCTGCATGCTAACGATCGGCCGCTAACATTCGGCCGTCGGGATGTCTTGCCAACTTACTCGCGGCGAGTGTAACACGGCATCGGCTGTAGGGTGGGTAGGTAGGTAGGTGGCTTAGTGCCCGTGCAGCTTGTAAGATCTGTGCTGTGAAGTCTGGCTGCCTGGTTGTCTGTGCTGCTGTGACCCAGCGGACGTGGTCTGCACTCCCAGAAGCACTTTTCAGCAGCTGTGACAAGCTTGTGTTCATTAGGTATAATAATAATTATAATAATTCACTTGACAAAGCGCCCTCAGAGAACTTAATCTCTCTCTAGGCGCTTTACATTTGCTGTAAAGTGAAATGCAATTGAATGGTAAGTAAAATCATGCTTGAAAAACAAACGAAATGAATAATATGATTAGGGGTGACATGCACAGGGTCAGCATGCAAATGTGGTTAGTGGCAGCATGCACAGTGTCAGCACGCATAAGCACATCAAGGACGAATCACAGGGACCCACTAAATGCTGTCCTAAATAGGTGTGTTTTTAGGTTCCTTTTAAATGTGGTCAGGTCAGGGGATGTTCTGACGCAGGTCGGGAGGGAGTTCCAGGCTTTGGGAGCATACAAACTAAATGCACGGTCTCCAAAGGATTTAAGGTTTGTACAAGGTATTTCTAGACTTGGATTCCGAAAAGCGGGTGGTACGATGCTTTGCCTGATGGGATAGTATATCTGAAAGATAGGCTGGAGCCATAGAATGAAGGGACCTAAAAGTGAGCGACAAAACCTTGAAGTCAATCCGTTGCCTCACTGGTAGCCAGTGCAGGTCGGCGAGAAGTGGAGTAATGTGGCAACTGCGACGCTCACGACAGACAAGCCTAGCTGCAGAGTTTTGCACCAGCTGCAATCGCCTGATCGCACATGCTGGTAGGCCAGTAAGCAGTGAGTTGCAGAAGTCGAGACGGGATGTCACGAATGCATGGACCAATTTAGATGTGGTATCTTTATCTAAACAAGCCCGAATTTTAGTAATGTTATGAAGCTGAAAATAGGTGGGTTTGACTGTGGAGCTGATATGGTCGTCTAACGAGAGGTCGCGGTATGATGAGCCTGTCTGTCTCAAATATCCAGAGTATTGGACCGAGAGAACCAAATCTCCCTCCACGTGTTTTACAACTCTCTTCAAAAGAAGCAAAAACAGGACTTGGTGCCAAGGGATGCATCGCACTTAGACAAACATGCAAAAATATACAAGCATTATGCTTAGACAACACATACAAAAAATACACGAGAAGACCTTCAGGGTCGCTGGTTAGTAGGACCTGGCTGGCAACATGCATTGAATGGGGAACACGTCAGCATACACAGCACACGGAAAGATAAAGGACGATTTTCTGGGGTGCAGAGAAAGGTGAGTAGGACATTTGCCTCTTTTGCTGTGACTTGAATTATGCAAAGTCAGTTTATGTGGCGACAGAATCCAGAAGCGAGTTCCAGACTTTCGGTGCATACTGACCGATGAAGCACAATCATCAAAATATTTTAATAAAGTGCAAAGAACTGCAAGGCATCTGGAAGCTGAGGAGTGCGATGAAATGGAACTTCAGCAGCTGGTGCAGAAACACCGCAAAGATTTGCGGCATGGGAGGAAATATTTAAGAGTCAGACAGATTGCATAGCCTGCAAAGCTGACTGCTTCCAGTAATAATAATAATATAACAATAATAAATATAAATATAAATAATAATAATAATACATGCAATATAGCACCCTGCGTGAACTCAATCTCTTTCTAGGCTCTTTATACTTGCTGCAAAGGAAGCACAATCGAATGGCTAGTGGTAGCGTGCTCAATACACAACAAGAATAACATGGCTAGGGGTGACAAGCACAGGGTCAGCATGCAAGTTTGGCTAGGGGCAGCGTGCAACAGTGTCAGCACTCATAAACACATAAAGGATGAATCACAGGGACCCACTAAAAGCTGTGATAAATAGATGTGTTTGTAGTTACTTTTTGAATGTGATCAAGTCAGGAGATGTGGTGATGCAGGTCGGGAGTAAGTTCCAGGCTTGGAAGCATACGAGCTAAAGGCATGGTCTCCAAAGGATTTGAAGTTTGTAAAGAGCATGGGTAAACAGTTGGTTTCCGAAAAGCGGGTGGTACGATGCTTAGCCTGGTGGGGCAGTAGATCTGATAAGTAGGCTGGAGCCAAAGAATGAAGGGACCTAAAAGTGAGTGACAAAACCTTAAAGTCGATGCGTTGCATGACTGGGAGCCAGTGGAGGTCGAAGAAAAGTGGTTGATGTGGCAACTGCGACGCTCACGACAGGCAAGCCGAGCGGCAGAGTTTAGCACCAGCTGTAAGCTCCTGAGTACACAGGCTAGTAGACCCGCAAGTAGGTAGGCATAGTATGTAGGCATAGTAGAAACCGCTAGTATGAGTAAGTGGGTACTTCAAACTGTGCTGCTGCAGACTGAGCTGGGTTGTAAGTAATCAAAGTAGAGCAAGCTACATGTGGCAGCGTGAGAGGTAGCTGAGTCAGAAAGTCGTAGAAGCCGCTGACGGGATCTTGTACAGCGAGTCCTCACCAGTCATAGCTACTGTGCCCAGAGTGCTTGCTTAGCAGCCCGTGCACAGGTTCGCTAGCATATGTTCGCCAAACAAGGATCGCGGGCCCTGGCCCTCATCCTTATGCGGAAGGGGCATAGCGACATGCCCATTCAGTTCTTTATTGATTAGGCATCCTGGTAAGGTCAAGGTTTGGCCACTCCTTGGCATAGCATTAGGTATGCTTCTACCAGGTAGCGTTTCCTCGTTCACAATTTTGCGATGCTTACGGCTTGATTAGTGAACGAGATCCTGCGGTATGGAAATCTTGTATAAATGTGAGAGGAGACAACACCGAACACAGTAGCAGCAAAGAGCAGAGCACAGTGTCCAGTACCACGTTAGTCCCACTGCTCTACATTCTTAGGAGTGCCAATGAGAGAGAGAGAGAGAGAGAGAGAAAGAGAGAGAGAGAGAGAGAGAGGAGAGAGAAAGGGAGAGAGAAAGAGAGACTTAAAAGTCTTGGTAGGCTGAAGCGTTGGCTGCCAGGACACGACGATATAGCAATCATTCTTTTGGTCTCAGCCTCATCAGGTGGGAAAGTATGCCTGCTCTGAGCTGGTATGGGCTGATTGGATGCACTGCCTTTTGGAACCACAGCTTAAGCGATTGCTCGAAAAGCGAGCCACAGAGTCAGAGAGTGGATGCTTTGGGTCAGGATTGGCTGCTCATCGCTGTTCAACCAGACTGCAGACAGCTTGTGAAGCCCGAGACACCAAGCTGTCTGCAGCACGAGTTTCCTTGTTGTCCACACTGGCGATTCCTTGCAGACCGGCCGGAGTGTCGCAGTCGCGCGTGGACCGCGGGTACTTGACTTGATTAGTCGCCTTCTCCCCAGGTAGCTTGACAAAACCGGATGGTCGAATACAATTGAATAGTATAAGTTGGCTCTGATGTAACTGCAACTCTTTACAAGAAAATCAAAGTGTTTTGCGGTCCCGAGTTCCTCTTGCTATTGTCTCATTAATATTGATGGAATTCCATGGAGCTTTTCTATCATTTAATTAAGCATGCCCCTCGGTGAATTAATCAGTATAAATTGAATCAATCTTCCCTGAGACAGCGAATTTACCCTGAATACAGATATCGCTGGTTAGCGCAGGGCTTTCTTCCATGAGTTCAGTTTGCTATGAGGACACTCCCTTATAACAACCGAGTATCCTGTGTGGCGACAGGGGTCAGACTAGAGCATACTAGCTATATAAAGAGAAGACACGAGCAAATTATATGAACGCGTGTAGTGAATCTAGCGAATAGTTTTTGCATCCGATTTCCTTGTAAGAGGCGTCTCTTTTCTCTACAAGACTTAAACAGCCACTCCAGCAGTGACGACAGATGCATGCTGCATTAGAACATTCTATGTGGCACGTGTTCTTTTAAGAATAATAGTTTACTCCTGATAAAGCATCTTCAGAGTACTCCACAGGATCTAAATCTCTCTTTCGACGAATTACACATTGGCTGAGGAGGAAGCATATACATTGATTATTAGCATGCACACAGTAAATTGCAGGAAGGCAAACTACTGTAAGTGGATGAGAGCCGTGGATTATTGGGCTGGTGAAGTAACGAATGTCCAACTTTGACTCAGCAAACATCTGACCTAATAGTAGTTGCTTCTACTTCTGGACAGCCGGGGTTCAGCTGCTAGACCAAGACTACTGATATTAGGAAAACGGCTAGCCATCGTCAAACTGCATCCCAATGGACCTATGGAGTCAACTATCGACGGATGCCGAAAAGCAGTAGGCAGTGCTGAAGTCGGCTAGCCGCTGCCCCTCGGGGGGGGGATGGTAGTGACTAGCCGACCGAGCAGGCACTGTTTTGATAATGTCATGTCATGTCATGTATCTCCGTCAGTAACTCCACAAAGTCATAAAGACCATGTGGGTGTTACGCAGGAGAGTTTTGTATAGCGAACTCACAGCCTAAGCGGCTTTCGGTACGCATTCGGTAGCCAACAGACTTCGTCTCACGCAACAAAGAGAAAGTGGGAAGCATAGCAGAGTCAGGAAAGCAGTTGAGGTAGTGAGTAGCATAGAAGTAGCAGTTCAGGACCGCTGAAAAAGATGTGCCATAGTCGGCAGTTGGAGAGTAGATGTCGTTGCGTAAGAATTGTGGAAGCGAGTTCCACAGTCTAGGACCTGCAGAGCTAAAGCTTCTGTCTCCAACTGTCTTTAAGCGGAGGAATGGGACAGCTAATTTATTGTCCACACAGGACCTGAGGGCGCGAACAGGCTGAAACTGATGCAGCAGTTCAGCTAGGTACGAAGGAGCCAAGCCGTGGCCGGCCTTGTGGGTCAGCGTAAGAACTTTGCTCTGTATCCTTTGCTCAACCGGCAACCATTCTAGCTCTTTCAGCAAAGTTGACACGTGCTCAAACCGCTGGGACTTGAAGACCAGCCTTGCAGCCATATTCATAGTCCGCTGTAGTGGCATAATAGCTTTCTTCGGTAGCCCAGCCAAAAGGGAATTACAATAATCAAGCCGAGACAGAACTAAAGAGCTAGTTAAATTTTTTACAAGCCACTGTGGAAGACAGCTTTTAATCTTGGATAGGGATCGGATGTGATGGCTAGCTGTAGAGGCAGTCTTCTGAATGAAGCTTTTGAAATTGAGGCAGCTGTCGAACACGACACCTAGATTACGAGCACGTGGTGAAGGTCGCACAATAGCATCACCTATTAGAACAGCAAAGCCTTTTAATCCAGCCACACGCTTACGGTGTCCTATGAGAAGCAGTTCGGTTTTATCGTCATTTAATTTCAGGAAGTTTTCCGACATCCAGGATCGAATATCGGCAAGGCAAGCATTTAGTTTCTCAGTTGTTGCAGCAGATTCCGACGGTTTAAATGACAAATACAACTGAGTATCGTCAGCATAAAAGTGATATCCTATTCCATGGGCCTTAATCACTTTTCCCAGAGGTTGCGTATAAATGGAGAACAGCAAGGGACCAAGTACAGACCCTTGAGGGGCTCCACAGGTGACCCTTCTCATGTCTGAGACCAGACCCCCACACGACACGGATTGAACACGATCAGACAAGTATGATTTAAACCACGCCAGTGCTTCATCTGCCAGACCGATCGTTGTTCTCAATCGTTCAAGCAGAACTTCGTGATCAATGGTGTCAAAGGCAGCAGACAGATCTAGCAGAGCTAGGGCAGTGACATTCCCGTCGTCGTTGCCACGTAGAATGTCATTGTTAACACGGAGGAGAGCAGTTTCAGTAGAGTGCTGCCTCTTGAACCCTGATTGAAATGTTTCTGACATTCCATTATTTTCAATATGTTCAACTAGCTGCTTAGCAACAATTTTTTCAAGAATCTTTGATAAGAACGGAAGAAGGGAAACTGGACGATAGTTTGCTAGGACCTCTGTGTCTAATCCAGGCTTTTTAAGAATAGGTTAAACGATTGCCGATTTGAAGGACTTGGGGACGACCCCTTTTCCCAAAGAAGCATTAAAAATCTTGGTTATGGCAGGGCTAAGTTGGTCTACAAGTGAAGACCACAGAGATGAAGGTATAGGGTCTGCTTTACATGTCACAAGGTGAGCGGGTGTCATTATGTCCGTACACAGACTTCCATGCTGTTAGAGTAGCAGTATGCAGGGAACTCAGAGGAGGATTTCAAATGATCGAATTCTTTCGTGCATTCGACCATGCAAGCAAGCGAAGCACGTATTCTGTTTTGCCTGATGTGGGAAATCGTTTTTAAACCTCCACGGTAGTATGATTGTAGCGGTAGTAGCCCGCCCTACGGTAGGGTAGTTCAGCCGATGACAAGAAAACTCCTCCGTACCAGCACCTGGATCAATAATTGCAGCCGGAGTAGCTGCAAATAGGTACATCTTTCCAAGCTGAAGCAGTGACGCTGCTTTTCAGAGCGGCTGCCACATTCTCTCTCTCTCTCTCTCTCTCTCTCTCTCTCTCTCTCTCTCTCTCTCTCTCTCTCTCTCTCTCTCTCTCTCTCTCTCTCTCTCTCTCTCTCTCTCTCTCTCTCTCTTTCTCCCTCTCTCTCTCTCTCTCTTCCCTCCCTCTCTCTCTCTCTTTCTGTATCTTTCTTTGTTTCTCTTTGGCTCTCTCTCTCCTCTCTCTCTCCTCTCTCTCTCCTCCTTAATCTCTCTCTCTCTCTCTCTCTCTCTCTCTCTCTCTCTCTCTCTCTCTCTCTCTCTCTCTCTCTCTCTCTCTCTCTCTCTTTCTCTCTCTCTCTCTCTCCTTATCTCTCTCCCTCCCCCTCTCTCTCTCTCTCTCTCTCTCTCGGTCTATTCGACCTTCTGTCTCCTTCCTCTCCCTCAATCTATTCTGCTCTGTGAAAGTGCTTCAGGAAATCGTGCCCTCCTCGTGAATTCATATAGTGCACCACCGTGTCTGTTTTTTCTGTCCATGTACGCCGTGTATCTTCATGGATAGGCACGTAAATGCGCAATGTGCGTTCCCTCTCGCACCTCTCCAGGGATCATGTCGGCAGACGCAGCCTGCCGCTATGGTAATATGCTGGCCACATGGCTGCCTTTCATTTGAAGATTGTAGCCCCCAGGAGACGGCTCCCAGCCCCCGGGCATGCCAAGGTAGGTGGTTACTAGACACGGTAGCATAGTTATACGTGGCTTCCGTGTTGTTGAGTGGCTCCCGCTTTCTTTCTGAAAGCTCCTCAGCGCCGGGCACTTTCGCACTCTTATGACAGCGGCACGAGCTCGTCCACTCGCCACACTCGCCCACTGCGCAGCGGCAGCTGCTACAGTAGCAGGTGGGTGGGCCACCGCTCGCCCGTTGGCTTGTCGGCTTGCCCGCTTATATGCTTTCGCAGCTAGAGCGGATCTGCATCGCATCACGGACGGAAGTGCTACGCCGGTTCTCGTAGCTGACCTCTTGTTCGCGCTTTCTTGGTGCAATATTTTCTCGCGCTTATGCTGGCTTCGTATCCTTGGTAGCGCCTTCGGGTTGCTCATACGTCCATTCTCGTGCTGCCTACTTTCTCTGCCTTTCATTCTTTGCTTTGTCTCTCTTTTGAGTGTGGACATGGGCGTACACGTGCACGTACATACAGGCAGATGCAACATAAGCAAATACTCCTTCTTACTAGCAGCTTTCTTTTTTCTCTCTCTCTCTCTCTCTCACTCTCTCTCACGCGCTCTGCTTTTTGTTTCTTATATCCTCTCTTTGCTTATTGGTTGGTTTCCTATTCATAAAGCGACACACTTGCCGTATACTTTTGTGGCTGGCTTAAAGGCTACTATTCGGGATCCCTTGCTTTACCTTTACTAAGTGGTATTCGCCTCTCAAGGTAGACAAAGTACTCTTACCCTTTCAATTATGCACTAACGACCTCGCCGATAGATCTCTGGAAACGTTATGCTGCGCCTGCCTACTTCGCGAATGAATGCAAGCTCTGACAGCGCTAACCATGCTTTGATTGTGCCTCCGGTAATCCTCTTCAAGTATGAACTTCAAGTGTGCAATCGTCGCGTTGCGGCTCCTACAGGTGTGATCTTGACTTTAATCTTCAACTGAAGCCCGTCGTGTCACAGCCACAGTTCCCGCATGTTCACAAGCAATAGCATATTAGTGCCTTTTTTCGCTTAGATTTCTTCATCTTGCTAAAGCAGCGGTGGCTCGCTGATCGCCGGCGACCAGGCGAAGGTGCAACGATTGCAGCCTAGCTCCAAATTTGCACCTATAAGCGTGCTCATCCATTCTTCGAAGTACCCCGAGATTCTGCTCGAGCGAATAATTAGCAATTTAATTCTGAGGCTGTAAGGCCTCGTGCTGAACGCAGAAGGAATGTTATGCTCGATCGGGACGGAGCACGGAAGCCGGAAGTGGGTGGAGGGATCATTTTTCGCTCGAGCCGAAATCCTTTTTCGGTTTTTTCCGTCCCACACTGCAGGCGGCCTCCAGTATTTTGAAAATGCCCTCGATGACCTGGCCGAGCCTGGCCTGTGCGAGACGTGCAGCCGAGCGACCTCGGAGTCAAACCTCTGCTGTCCGGTGGATGTGCAGAGAAGTTAACAGCCGAAGGCTCCGCCCCCATTCCACCACCACCACCACCCCCCCCCCGAAGTGATGGATCATGCCACTTCAGATCAGTTGCCCGAGCCAATTTGTGGGGTTACTGTAACGGATAGAGGAATTATGGACGGCCTTAGAATCAGCAGTTGACCGCGGATGTGTCACCACCGCCTGTTATACCAGAGAAACCTGTTATAAAAGCAGCTAAACGTAACCGAATTAAGGTTGCCTGGGCCGTTTGCTGTCGTACTAAGCCGACGCCCCTGAGAATGATACGGATTGTCACATCGTCCGCTATCGAATGGTTCAGCTTCTTACTGTCGTCTTTTCGTGACCTGACCTGGTTAGTTTTGCTGGAAACCCACCTGTTGGTTTACGTTACACTGTACGACCTGCTTTATTTCCACCGACCGGGAATTCCGAGCTTACCCAGAATCGCAGTCAAAGATGAGAAGGTATTTGCAGCCACGAGTTGCAGTGTGAGAAAGGTGTAAAGGACGAAATAGGCAGCAACGGAGGCCGGGCAAGACAGGTTGCGATAGTGTATAAAGGATGGCAATCGGAAGGAAAAGGGGGTGGCTACTGGCAGAATGGGATGAGAAGGGAATGGGGAAAGAAATGGGAAGGTTATTGAAAGAAACACTTTGCATTAGTTAAGTAAGGTAGTAATGTGATGGGATGTGTCTCCATCTGTAACTTCAAAATACCACAAAGACCAAGTAGGTGTTATATACAGCGCACTCGAAACCTAAACGGCTTGCGGTACATAAAATGTAGACAGGAAACGAGATATTTTCGTGACCTCAGCAAAAGAAGCCGTTCGAAGTTGTATTAGAAATAAGCTTATACTAGGCTATGCATTGGGATCTGGCTGGGACGGATACGATTGAAAAGGGGGGCTCGACCATTTTGATCAACTGTTCGGTGCGAAGTCCGAGTCGTCCAGGCCCAGCCTCGAGGGCACTCCGATAGGCTCGTGCACAGAACGAGGGGCTGGGAGTGGGCGAAGGGCAACGGCCGCGAGCGACCTCTTTTCTTGATGCGGACATCCGCGGCTTCATTGGCTGTAACGCGAGTGCGGGCCTCCGAATCGTCGACGGCAGATGAGGGAAGGATGAGCGGGCGAGGCAGACGGCCGTGGGGGCTCTGCTACAGTCGCAGGCTTTCGCGGGCTATTCGCCTCGCACAATGGCGTCTCTCGCCTGAGCTCTAGCTCGCGTCCGCGCACTTTTTCCGCCGCTCGCGATCGTGGACTGTGTTGCTCAAGGTCATTAAGCTGTGCCCTCGGATCGCCGCACGAATGACAGTCGGGGAACAAAGTACACCTCAAATGGTCACCGGCGCTTCGAGAGATCGCGTAGCCGCAGCTTCGAAGCGAGCCTTGCTTCTGAGTTTAGAGTGGCAGTCGGTGGCTAGCTCTCAGCTGGCTGACTCGTCTTATTGCCCCTCTGGAGTCCGCTCCTAGCAATGCGTGTAATACTTGCAGATTACGTACGCGGCGGGCGGAAGTCAGAAGATGAGCCTTTCAGCAAGGCTCGGAGACGCAGCAGAGCTGTGCTGTACCACCTGTCAGGCCAGTTCGATAATAAGAAGAGGCATCTGAACACCAAGGTGGGTAGCCGTTGTGCCAGACCGTCCTAGGCGCATGGCAGCCGTACTCCTAGGAGCCACCGAGCAAGGCCGACCGTGCTGCAGCTTTCTACTGACAGCCTGATAGCTTCGGCTGTCGACGGAAAGCGCCGTTCCCTGCCAACAACTGGAAAAATGGCTGTGTAGCTATGTTCAACGTTCCTCCTTTCGTCTGTCCGTCGCGGTATCGACTTGCAGGCATAAATCGATCAGCTCCCGCCTGTGCATTTAGCTGCTTAGTCGTTCACCTTTCGCCCTCGGTCTCTATTCGTAGTAAACGAAGTACGATAAAATATGGTAGTGATGCGTACGTAGTATTCGAGGATAATGGAAGAAATTCAAAAGAGCCAGCTGATTTGCTTGCGATTTTGAGGTCGTGCCGCCTTCTGTACAGTGATTGCGAAGCAAATGAGTTATAGAACAGCTATCGGCATTGCTCAGCCAGTCAGCTTCCTCGGCGTATGATTAGTAGCGTACGAGAAACAAGACTGGACAGGTCTCGAACAGGTGGCACCTAACGAAAAGGCTGCTTAGCGAAATACGAGTATAGCGAGTGGCACATCAGCACGAAAAAGCCCTATACTATTGTTTTCAGAAGGCCCGAAAAAAGAGCACTTAATGCTATAACTTTGTGAGGACTTGCTACCTCAAGTTTATGCGTCTCGGTCTTCTTGCTTTCCTTTTTTTAGAATACAAGCTCTACGTTATTGATTTCTGATATTTACAGGGCTTGTCTGACCACGTTTCGAAACCAGTGAAAAGCAGCACTCTTAGCTATAGAATGACTGTAGCAGGACTGAAGCATCCAATAGCTGGGCTGTTGGGGTCTGTCACCCGTAGGGGCATCCCTCGAGCCTGTGTCAGAATAAGAATTTTGATGCTTATGAAAAAATAATAGCTGATTTAACAGCCTCTCTTTGCATAGCGGCAGAAGAGCATTTAAGGGTACCACCTCCGCTTGCAGTGGTAGTAAAGGATCATCCGCCGCACGATTCGAACCCACGACTACTCGGAACCAAGGTCGTTGAAGCAACCGCCTTACCTACTGTGCTATCACGGCTCAATGACGCGTCAGCCATCGAAGCTCCCATAGAAAAAATGACATGTAGCTGAATTTCTTGGATTTTTTACCAGTCGTGTCGCCACGTTCATCACCAGCTGTATAGGCTTGGTGGCTTTTTTGGTAGCAAAGCCAAAACGGAATTGTAGCAAACCAGTCTAGTCAGAGTCTGCGGTCTTCTAAATTAAGCTTCTAAAGAAGTCGTCAAAGAGGACATCTGAGTAATATAGCCCAATTGATTAGTTATAAGAGCAAATCCTCTTATCCATGCCATGCGTTAAAGGTGTCCAATGAGGGGTTTCGGTTCTATCACTGCTTAGCGTGAAGATTTAGCGACTTCAAGGATCAAATTTCTGAAAAGCAGGCATTCAGATGATTCAGATAGTACCGCTAGTTGATTCAGTTGGTTTAAATAACAAGTGCAGCCGGCTTTCTTCGGTAGGGCTTTTACTTCACTCGTTATCGCAGGGACTGCTTTGGCGAGAGTACGATAGTTTAACTAGTTTCAGCCTTTGTGGAATCGCATCTAGATTTCAGAAGTTTCCGTCATTCGGGACTCCCAGCCAGAGCTTTATGATTCTCTTTTTTTCGAGATACGGGCCTGTGTCTTTTATTTTCTAAAACTGGTGCAACAATAAGCAGGATTTGTACTTTCCTCCTACGTAGGTGTAGCTAGCCTAGTACCATATCAGACCACTTCTCTCTGAGCTTCACTGGGGCGCCCTAACAAGTATTGATTCAACGTTAAGATACCCTCTCACTCTCTCTCTCTCTCTCTCTCTCTCTCTCTCTCTCTCTCTCTCTCTCTCTCTCTCTCTCTCTCTCTCTCCCTTCTCTCTCTCTCTCTCTCTCTCTCCTCTCTCCTCTCTCTCTCTATCTCTCTCTCTCTCTCTCTCTCTCTCTCTCTCTCTCTCCCTCTCTCTCTCTCTCTCTCTCACTCTCTCTCTCTCTCTCTCTCTCTCTCTCTCTCTCTCTCTCTCTCTCTCTCTCTCTCTCTCTCTCTCTCTCTCTCTCTCTCTCTCTCTCTCTCTCTCTCTCTCTCTCTCTCCTATCTCTCTCTCTCCTATCTCTCTCTCACTCTCTCTCGCCTACAGGTCACGACACTCGTTTGCGACAGCCTTCCTATTCGACCATCTTGCTCTACAAACATGCTCTCGCACTTCCCGCTCCTAGGATTCCAGCGATCTCGCTATACCTCGCAATAAACTGAAATCTTTTGGCCACAGGGCTTTCAGTTCGTACCCACCGAAGTTCCGCAGCTCACTTCCGGCTTGCCGCCGCCTGCAAAGGCCTTTCATCATTAAAGTGTCAGCTAAAGACGCATCCGCAAGGCATAAAAGCTCCAGTGAATACGTCTTTCTTGTTCCTGCGGGCTTCTCTTTCTCACCCGTGCATGTTACTGACCAGGGGTCATCGCCGTTTGATCAGGCCCTACTATGAATGCCCTCCGGAGAATGCGCTGAAAAGAGTTGCTCCCGGCGCTGTTCCTCTACCAGCAGTACGCTTATTGCAGTTAGTTGACCTCAATTACGCCACATCAAAGACCAAAATGTATCAGCAATTCCTTAATCGGCTAATGCAGACAATCTCAGAGGGTATTGTAAGAAAAAACTTGGTCCCTCGATGCGCCGTTTGGAAAAACGCCGTTTTGAGGCCCATTTGCGACATTCGACCATTTCGTTGGTTGCTTATTTCTTTATTGCAAATGCGTCAATTTTTCGCGAAAAAATATCTCTGCGTCGTCGCTGTGCGCAATCGTCGCCGACCTCGTTCAATGGCCATAGTCGAGGGAACTTGACGGCACCGATGACGCTTCACCGTCGAGCAGCGTCGAGCTCGGTCGAGTCTTCGAGATAGCCATGCCGCCACACAGGCTGCAAGCTGAGCGCGATGTAGATTCGATTTTCCAGCGAGCCTGGGCGGGAGCTTCTTCGGGAAAACGCGGAGATACCCACTATTAGAATATCCGCGTAAGACCCGGGAGCTCACGGCAGTGGCGTCATGCGTGCGGCCACGTGGTACCATTCTGTCAACTCGTCGTCCGGCCGGCCATCCGAGCGAGATCCAAGGCGAGGCTCGCTTGGATCGATTGCTGCCGCAGCGGTCATTGAAAACCCAGTCTGCATCATACTCTCTAAATATCGCGTCGAACGTTTGCTCACTCGACTCGTTCCTATTTGCAGGCAATCACCCTACCTTTCTCTAACTGTCGCAGGGTGATGAGAGCAAGAAGCCGCCAGCGCTGCGACGCAACGATTCTAGGCGAAGAGCTGGAATACCGAGAGCGGCTCATTAGCGAAGTCTTATATGCTGTTGGTCGGAAAAGAAGTTACATAATTGTTAGCACGATTGCTATTGCATAATTGCAACCACAGAGTAGCACTCTTTTGGCTGTGCAGCTGGCACCGGCGGTCGTGTGAATTCGACGTCGCGTTCCATGACTCATACCTGTCGGCGAAATCAAGTTCTAGAAATTCATTGAATGATTTCCTAAAGTGCTGTCAGCAGACGTTGGCTTCTATCGCTGGTTCTGGGTGCCCTTGTTGTGACAGCATGAACCGCACTAGTTCGAGTGGCGGCTCGTGCAACGGCTGCAATGACTCGTGCAATGGCTGCAAAGACGTCAAGCTCGCAAAACGCCAACAATAACAACGCAGTGCTCGAAATTCTGCACGCAGCGCTAACAACAACACTGTTAGAAATTAGAAAAGGCACAAGCGCTAGCCTGTATGTAATGGCCAATGCGTGAGGTGACTTCCAACAGACTCGGTCACAGGCTTACAGCAGCTGGCGCTCAGAGCCAGGACTCACCGATCAGCGGAGCCTTAGTCCAAGAGAACGACTGCGGTCAGGCCTTATATAATGGCCAGGCCGTGAGTAGTACAATACTCTCGGTCATACACAATCGCAAACGCGCTTCTCATAAGCCTCAGCCAATCTCGGCTCTCTTCTAAGCGGCTCTCTGTGATAATTCTGCAACCAAGCTCATAGATCATAACTGAGGTTCAGCTGTCAAGCTCTGAGTTCGTAATCGCGAAGCATTGCACCCTGCAAAACGGCATATGAAGTCGTGATTCAGAAATTTCATTCCCCCACTTGGTCATTCTAGGGAAATTTCCGAACACTGATCTCTCCTGTGTTACAGCGTATTTAGCTCATTGCGATGTTTTGCTCATTGTGTTGTTTTGTTTCGCTGTTTGAAACCGAAAGCTAACCGATATCCACTGTTACTTTGATCGCACTAGAGACAAACGTCTCGGTATGGCTTCTATCTCACCGTCTGCGGCACGATGCAGTTAATTGCGCAGAGAAAGGTTACACTGACGCCGTACGACGGCTCCCATAAAACTTGACGACGTCCCTCGTGGGAGGCCAGTATGCAATGCGAGTGAATAGCGGACATAAGAGGTTTGTTGATTTGTTTGTAGAAAAACACCGTAACGGCTTAAGCGTCTCGCCCCCTCGTAGGACTTTGGGCGCAGCTTAGTCGGGTCGTCTCATGCGGCGTACGTGCATATCGAAGGACGCGGCGGCTGCGGCGGGGCGCGTCGCGTGCCGGCATAAGACTGACGCTGCGGCGGCGCGCGGCGCGTGCCTGCTGTCGATCTTGACTGGGACCAGCAGTGCCATTTGCAACGGGCGCCGAGTCCGTGTCAATACCACCTTGCTTTTGGTTCGCATCAGCTGCGGCCTGACTGTCGGAAGCGGGACGGGCTGGTTTTCCCAGAGTAGAAAATCCGAGCGGAAGCGGAAGGTCGGGGCTCTTCACACTTCCGACTCACCCACCGAGGCTGTACCGGCCGGCACCTCTCCCAGCACTGCATGTTTCAAGTGCCTCCTGGAGCTTCAGCGACGGCCGAAATTGATTTATGGCGCGCTAGCGGCGGGCGGCCGTTGCGGACGCGAGCAAAAAATGTCGTCTGCCCGTCTGCTCCGACAGCTTTTCTCTTGCTGATGCTCAGCAAGGTTGGCGCGCAACCAATTCAGCCTCGCTCCACAAAGCATGCAAGCGCGCTCGCAGTTCGTTTTCAGAACTATTTCCCGCCAGCATTTCTCTATCAATACCGCGCTCGTCGCAGCCTCTACCCCTTCACCGAATGACTCTTTATCGTACGGACGTCGCATTATTAGAGCCCCTATCGACGCAGAGTCGTTTGCCTAGCAGGTGAAATTCAGGGACGTTCGTTGTCTGCGAATACATTTTCCCTTAAGTGCAATTTCCCTTGCTGCCGAAAGCGGCTTGCGTTGGGTTGAGGCGCACGCCAGTGCGTGCACCTCCTCTGATCGTAGATGCACACCATAACTGGGAAAAGCAGCCTGCCGGAGTACAAGGTTCAGGAGGCGCAGAAGTCTCGCTGCATAATCCTTCACTACGGGCTGTTTAAAATAGCCTGGGACTGGCTGATACTGCTCTGCACGTTCTACATCGCCATCATAGTGCCCTACAATGCTGCGTTTCTGACGCTAAATAAAGCGTCCCGCGACATTGTCGACGATGGAGAAAAAGAAGAGGAAAAGCGGACTATATATTCAGACGTCATCGTAGAGCTGCTGTTTATAGCAGGTACGCAGATCTTGAGGAGCCTCGCGCGGGCCGCGCGGCTTTCGCCGTCGGACTTGCAAGACTTTGGCGTCACTTTCTTGAAATACTTCCAGGGGAGCACGCTTGGTTCTTCTTAGTTCTATCGGTATGGCTATCCTTGCAGTGCTGGCTGCGTGTAAGGATTTTCCTTTTTTAAACTGCCAACCCATATTGTTTAATGTCAGGTTTAAATTGCAGTCGAGCAACTCGGCGTTCCTGCAATTAGTAGGAAAGGGAGCGCGTAATAGTGAAGGTCGCTTCGCGTTCTAGCAGAATGTTCTTTTTTGCTTGAACCCGACGCGATGGTAGTTGACTGGTACTTCCGGTACCACTTTTGTAAGTTAGCAAACTTCCGTGGCAGCAGATGCTGTCGTTAGCTTTTTCGCGCGTGTGCCTCTCGGCGAAATGCCAAATGATTTATAAAATCTGTAACAGTCGTAACCAGCTGTCAGCAAGCTGTCTCCATCAAACTCCCCGCTATTTCGGTCGCGAGTGCTATGCATCGCCCTGTCGAACTTTATTCATTCTCCGCGCCTAATTGGCCCTATCAACTAGAAACGTCGTGACGGTAAAAAAAAAAAGATGCTAGCTATCAGCTAACTACAACGAAAGACAATTCACAGCGTCAGCTACGACAAAGCAAGTTTACCGGCGAATGCGTAATTTTTCTCACACGTTCCCACCGCATTGGCATTGCGCTCCCGGTGCGTCACGCTGTGCGTCACATCCGCTCGGTTTATGAGCTTGAGAATGAAAGAGCGGTACAGCAAAAGCAGGCTGCTCCGTCGGCTACGAAGCTTATATAGGCTTATCATTCTATTCATGCATTTTTTAGCATGCGAGCTTAATGATTTCGACGAGATGCATCGCAAAGAGCGTATAGAGAATGGCGCTTTCGCTCTTGCGTGCTCATCGATCCAGCTTTGCTTTGGCGCTGGCTCTTTTAACTCGCGGCGACGATTATTGACGGTCCGTGCGTTTCGGTCCGTAACCTTACGAAGGCACGAAGAGTGAGGTGCTTCTACGTAGTCAAGTTATATACGGCCCACTGCAATACTAGGTGGCCTTCAGTGCGAAATTGGTAGCCAACAGGGACTTCATCTCACTACACAGGAATTAGAACGAGTATGCCGGAATTGCCGTAAAGTAACAGCAAAGAAGAGCGGCTGGAAATAAATCAAAGTCGGCATCAGCCGCAAATCAAGAATTTTCTATTACATGCCTAATTACGATTGCTAATGGTTTCTTAATGCATTCCGCCTCTCCGGGCGCTGCTATGCTTCGAGAAAAAAATTCACCTCTCAATGTTAACCAAACGTTCTCTGGGCCTGAAAGTTTCTGGCCTTATTGCTGCATCTTTATAGACATGGTACTTAACTTCCGTACGACATTTGTCAGCAAGAGTGGACAGGTTATATACCACCCTCAGTTGACTGCACTCAACTACATCAAATCGTGGTTCTTTCTTGACCTCCTGGCAGCTATTCCGTTTGACTTGCTTTATGTCTTCCAAGTAAAAATGGTAAGTTGCCGAAAGCAAAGGCGGAGCTACCGCTATTTCCGGTTGCTTCAAGGCCGCGCTTAAGTGACCTTGAACAAACGGCCTTGATTTTTTTTTTTACATAACGCAGTTTGGGCTCTCTCATTGCCTGTGCATGATAGGTGAACTTCGTTTGCGTAATTTGCCTGGAGCCAGTCTTTTATTCTTGCCAGCAGCTCAGGAACGCTGGAAAGGATGTGCCATAGTCGGCAGTAGGAGAGTAGTTGTCGTTGCGTAAGAATTGTGGAAGCGAGTTCCACAGTCTAGGACCTGCAGAGCTAAAGCTTCTGTCTCCAAGTGCCTTTAAGCGGAGGAATGGGGCAGCTAAATTATTGTCCACACAGGACCTGAGGGCGCGAACAGGCTGAAACTTATGCAGCAGTTCAGCTAGGTACGAAGGAGCCAAGCCGTGGCGGGCCTTGTGGGTCAGCGTAAGAACTTTGCTCTGTATCCTTTTCTCAACCGGCAACCATCCTAGCTCTTCCAGCAAAGGTGACACGTGCTCAAACCGCTGGGACTTGAAGACCAGCCTTGCAGCCATATTCATGGTCAGCTGCAGTGGCCTAATAGCTTTCTTTGGCAGCCCAGCCAAAAGGGAATTACAATAATCAAGCCGAGACAGAACTAAAGAGCTAGTTAAATTTTTTACAAGCCGCTGTGGGAGACAGCTCCTAATCTTGGATAGGGATCGGATGTAATGGCTATCTGTAGAAGCAGTCTTCTGAGTGAAGCTTTTAAAGTTGAGGCAGCTGTCGAACAGCAGGTCACTCTCTGAGAAAGTCAACTCTTAATGCAGCTCCATGAGAATGCAGCTAAGATTTTCGTGCAAAATAGTACATAGCTGCCACGCTATGAAACATCTCTTTTGAAGCATGTGGAGCCATGGCGCCCAATAATGACGACCATAAGAAAGCACCAGCATATCAAGTGCTCGATGTGTAGCTACGAGATGCTGCTACGGGAGCCCCAGATTTCTTGAGAGAGCCATGAATTTCAAGCTCAGACATCGAGCTGAGCCATCGTAGTGTCGACGCCGCCATGTCTGTGCAGCGAGCGAGCGCAGCAAGTCTCGTGCTTTTTGCTGTGGAATGTAATCGCACGCATAAGCACATGTGCCTGCCTGCATGTATCTGCGTCTGTAACTCGGCAAAAATGCAAAGATTGTATGGTTGCTATGCAGGAGGGTTTACTGTAGCCGACTAAGAAGCTTAAGCTGCTTTCGACTTGCATATGGTAGCAACAGACTCCGTTTAAAGAAACAAAGAGAAAGTGAGAAGTATTGCTGAGTCAGAAGGCCAACGTCGTGGAAATAAGTAGCATAGAAAAGTACTATAGGTAATCTGGAAAGGATTTGCCTGTGTTGGCATGATGGGGGAAGATATGGTTGCGTTAGACTTTTTGTGGGGAATTTCAGCCTAGGATCTGCAGAGCAAAAGTTTCTGTTGCCGACGGTCTTGAAGCATATGAATGAAGCAGCTACTTTATAGTCCGTGGAGGGCACGAGGAGGCTCAAACATGTGCAGCAGTTTAGCTAGGTATGAAGGAACGAAGTAATAGCGAGCCTTTTGGGTCGGAGTAAGAATTTAGTTCTTTATCAGTTGATCACCGGAAGCCATGGCAGCTCGGTCAGCAGAGCAGACAGAGATGGCCAAACCTCTTGACTTTGCTGAACAACCTTGAAGCTATATTCATCGCCAGCTGTTGAGACTTAGGAGCTTTTTTCATAGTGAGGTTATCTATAAAACAACGTTCTTTTTTCCTCCTTGTTGAGTCCAGTGAGATCGCATTTTACATCATCTTACAAGATTTACTCTTTCACTACAACAGCAGTGAGCGACCACCTGAGCTTCGAAACCAATATTGCTCAAATGTTGGTGTGTGGGTGTTCGCACTTGTGCGTGTATGGGTCTGCGTGCGTGTGTGTGCGTATATTTTCGTTCACGTATATTTGCGTGTTCGTGTGCGTGTCCATCAATTTCTTTGTTAGAAAAAGCTTCCTTAATTTGAGAAATACTTAAGAAAGTGCGATGCATCAACACTATATGTGTTCACAGGTGGATTGAAAGCCGGTACATGCTGAAAGATGCTCTTATTGTAGAACGCTACAGTGCCTTTGCTCAAGATCGCTCGTCTGTTGCGGCTCGCCCGACTTCTACAAAAGATAGACCGGTTCTCGCAATATAGCGCCGTAGTGCTCACACTACTAATGTCGATGTACGCTCTAATCTCTCATTGGATGGCGTGTGTCTGGTTTGCTATTGGTTACCACGAACTGCATAAAGGTGACGAACAATGGAGGAATGGTGAGTTGTGCGGTGCGAAAGAGCTGAATCCCCCAGCGAAGTTTCCGCAAGAGGCAATTATATTAGGTCATATGACTTCTGTCAGGCTTAATTAGCCACCTACGGTCGCCAAGACTGAGGTTCTATACAACTAACGCTCATTGAGCACGGACCGTGCGTATGACTTTGCTAGCACCATTCGCCTGTGCGTCGCTTGCCCTCACAATTTTTTTATCACCGTTGCACATCGCACTAAAGCAGAGGTCAGCAAATTCCGGCCTTAAGGCTAAGTACCCGTTCCGGCTAGTACTCCAGTCCGGCCTGACTAGCTATTTCTTTTTGGGTCCGGCCTAATTGAGTTGTCGCGGTTTTGTTCCTCTACATTGCCACTGGTTGCCGCTCAAGCTGCGGCACCCGTGATTGTTTTAGAACTGATGTCGGGCGCTTGTGTGAAACAGAAGCGCCCGACGGGGAGGGATGATACATGTCTACCTCTACGATGGCCGTACGGTCTGTGCGTCTGTTGCGACTGTTTGTTCGTTCGTCTGGCCACGCCCGCTCCGACTCTCCTTCCCACGCCCACTTCATTGAACACCTTGTTTCTTCTGGCCTAGTGTGCCTTCTTGGCCTCCTGAAATAACCTTGTAGTCCGAAAAGTGTGCCGACTTCTGCGCTAAAGTTTCATTGGCCACGTCCGCTAACTGCATTCCTAGCCCATCTAGCCTAATAGATAAATAGATAGAGAGATCAACAGATTGATACGCACCCCCGGGAGAGGTCATTTGCTCTTTCTGATTAGAAGCGTAGTCTTTGGTACAGTAAGTCAGTGTATTACTTTTATTATTAGTCTTCCGTATTTTATTTTATCTCTGCGACCGCTAAATTTCGCGCGCCAGAAGTGAATCCTGTTTCTCACGGTAATGGTTGCACAGATTGGACAGCTGCTGCTCCACAACGGACATGGAGGCTCATGCAGCCTTTCCTTGACAAATTTTGACTTTTCCACCAATAGAATGTACACTGCATGCACGTAGGTAATCGTCTACAGTATGTTATTAAAGTGTATATATATATATATATATATAGGTATATGTATGTATATATATACATACATATATATACATATATATATATATATATATATATATATATGTTTGCCGTGCAAATATACCCAGTGTATGCATGCAAATTTAGACATTCATGGTGCATTCAGAGGCATGCACAATATTATTTGAAGATGAAATATGTGTTTCATGCGAAGTTTCGGATCGTTCGGTTCACAACGCTTGCTACTCTCATATATTCCATGAGTTCCACTCCTTAGGATATACTATCTACTGTTGACATTGGGCAAAGTTGTTTGGCTTATCGGATTTCTGGGGTCTGATGCGTTGATACTTTACCGTTCAGGCTGACAGATGCGAAGAGTTTCTAGCGCTCTGTAGTCCCGCTGATCCGCTGATTGGTCCGTGTGTGTGCATTGCAACTGATTGGTCCGCGTGTGTGCATTGCAGCTGATTGGTCTGTGTGTGTGCATTGCAGCTGATTGCAGGAGGAGCGAAATAAAAGAAAATCTCTCAGCGTTTGTGCGCCCGCCATGCCACCGTCTCCTTCGCTACTTTTAGGCTGGATGTACACACTGGCGTTGCACCTCCGGCTGCCCATAAATCGCACGGACGTAGTAAACGGCACGCTAGAGGTTTACAACGAACCGACGACGCTTTCGTCGTACGTTTCGTCTCTTTACTTCACCACGACAGTGCTGACGAGCGTCGGTTTCGGCAACGTGGCCGCCAACACTGACGCCGAGAAAATTTTCTCTGTTGTAGCCATGATGATTGGTGGTACGTGAGAGCCACAGGCGACCATTTTCGGCTCGCGGACAATCGTTTTCCTTCTCTCCTTTCTAGTCACTCGATCAGCATCGTGCGTCCGATGTCACGAATTGAATTAAGATTGGCGTCCCAGTGTTCAATGTTTAAATGTGACAAGGTCGAGCCCCAAGCTTCCGCGAAGCTCTCGAAATCGATGCGGACTCTTCCTTTTCTCGTTGTAGCTCTAATGCATGCTGCCGTTTTTGGCAACGTTACGGCCATCATTCAGCGCATGTACGCACGAAAGGCGACCTATCACTCTAAGACTCGAGATCTTAAAGACTTCTTCAGGACGCACCACATACCGAAACCCCTGAAAACTCGCATGCAAGAGTTCTTCCAGACCACTTGGTCGCTGAACAACGGCATTGACCTTAATGATGTGAGTAACTGTGGGGAGGCTTCTAATAAATCGAAGGCGTGCCAGCACAGAAGCCAAGCCTACTCCGAGTAGCTGCTGCTTTGCTGCTGCGCTATCTGTTTGACCACTACGAGCTTTGAGCTGCTACTGCTACTGTCTATGTTTGCAATGGCGTTTAGCCTGATGACTAAGGATTGAGCTCTCAGTGCTGTAGCTGCCGATGGGTGAGCTTTTTGGTAGCCTGAGGAGTTCACTCCCCGATTTACTGCATACAATTACCCAGCCAATTTTGAAATGCGACGGTAGGCCATTTTCAACCAAAGTAATCACAAAAACCTCCGCTCTTGTGAAATAATGGCCAGTTTTTATTTACTTATTTATTTTTACCATCATTTTGGAAGTCGTTCGATAGAAGGGATTCTTTTTGGCTTCGTTCTCCGGCGTGTGGGGTGAATTAAAAAGACATATTTACGGCACCATGTTGTGCCAAGGCAGATCCGTTCACGTCACAAAGAATTTGGGAGGGCGCTGGTGTCCGATCCTCAAGCGTGCGACAAAGGAGCCAAATGAGACACTCGAGATTTAATAGCTCGGATCGATGGCCTAGCAATATGCCTATGCAATGACCCCTCGTGCAATGCTTTGCTCTTAACGCTACCCTTATGTAACTGGTTTTTTGTATGTAAATATCGCATTTATGTTTGACTAACCGCAGCCACGAGGCGGTTGCTGTCAGGAAAGCTGTCCGACTCAACGAGCAGAGACTCTCGGAACAGCGACATAAGCGTTCTATGTTCTTGCCGCTGCCCCTTAATTCCGCTGCCGCCGTCACCTGCCGTCCGTATATGGGCCAAGCGGTGGAAGCCATCTCGCGCTCGGCTCGCGGACGGCGACGTGCGGACGGCGACGCTGACGGTCAACCTGCCGACGGCTCAGTCAGCTGTTGGCGAGCTGCGGGCACGAGCGAGCACGCTCGTGCCTGCAGCTCGCCCTTGGTCTCTCGCCCGCAGCTCGCCCTCGGTCTGCGGGCTCGGTGAGGCGGCCCGCTCTCGAGTAGGCGCTGGCGATAAGATGATAAGATCTGCCTATGCACGAGAGAGAGAGAGACAGAGAGACGGAGAGACAGAGAGAGAGAGACAGAGACAGAGAGAGAGACAGAGAGAGAGACAGAGAGAGAGAGACAGAGAGAGACACAGAGAGACAGAGAGAGACAGAGAGAGACAGAGAGAGAGAGGGAGAGAGAGAGAGAGAGCGACTTTATATAGGAAGCTAGGGAAGCCTGGCACGTTTGTGGCACTTGACGGCTCGATGGCGGGGGACAGGGGAAGAAATTGGAAAATTGTCGCAGATTTCGCTGCCGCGCGCGCGCGTGGCTGTCGCCCGGTGTCGGTGCGCGCGAACTGCTTAACTCGGCCGAGCGCCTGCGAAACGACGACATTTGTGATTGAATCGAGCTCAGCACTGCGTAGCCATCGGCCGAATAGCGAAGAGCAAGAGCCGGCGGCGGCTGCGGCGGCGGGAGAGCGAGGCGGCCCAATGAGAGATGAGAGCGGGCGACGCACGCGCCCAGCCGAGTCTAGCCGAGCCTCGATAGCCGAGCCCGAGTCCCACGAGACCGTCGGTGGCGAGCCCGACGCTGAGCTCGTGATGGCTGGCCCATTTCGAAAGACTGCTGCCGGGCAGTGGCATGGCGGCAGCGCTAGCCGTCACCGAGTGCCGCCCGCCGGCGAGTGACCGCTCCGTTCGCTTGCCGTCGCTAAAGATTTTGAAAGAGTTCCCCGAGGAGCTCAAGAGCGAGATCTCGATGCACCTGTACAAGGAGATCCTGTCGCTCGGCCTCTTCGACGGCATCAGTCCCGGCTGCATGAAGATGCTGGCGCTCGTCGTCAAGACGACCTTCTCGGCGCCAGGCGAGACCCTGCTGACGAAGGGCGACGCCGTGCACCATCTCTACTTGGTGTGCAGCGGCTCCATGGAGATCCTCCGAGACGAGCTCGTCGTTGCCATACTAGGTTCGAGCGTGCGGAGGCGGCGGCGGCGGCGGCGGCGCTCGGCCAGTGGCATCGCTGGCGAAGCGAAGCGGCTCGCTTTGACTCGCCCAACGTATTTTGAATATCCTATTTAATTTACTAATAATTAATTAATTAATAATTAAGTTGTTTTATTTTTTATCTCATTTGTTTTATTTTAACGCCCAGCGTCGCCCGCTCTCCCGCGAAACGTCTCACCGCGATTCTGGGGTGACCTGGCGGCGACAGCAGAAGTACTCGGGGTGGGCGAGGCGCACTCGACGCCCCGTGACGCTGGCTTCGCGGCGGAAACAAACGAGAGAGCAGAGCGCTCACGCGGAGCGTACTCTCTTTCTCTCTCGCGCTCGCGCGATCGCCCACGATCAGGCAAGGGCGACCTGTTCGGCTGCGATCTGAACGAAGACGAGCTGTACGAGCAGACGGTGGTCAAGTCGGGCGTCACCGCTCGATCGCTCACCTACTGCATGCTGCAGTGCATGAGCGTTCGCGGCATCGCCGACGTCATGGCGCACTACCCGGAGACGGCCGAGAAGCTTCTGTATGATCTGAAGCAGGAGCTCACCTTCAATCTTCGCGAGTTCCAAGTGGCCGAGGTGAGAACACGCGGCGACGCGAGTGTGTCCAAACAGAAGACTTGGCGCATCCGCATATTTTGGAGCAGTTTTCCGTTGCCAAACTAATGTTTTCTTGTGCCAATGAAAGCCATGAGATTTAGCCGCAAGAAGAGATATAAAAAATTTCGAACCTAAAGCCACATAAGTTTGAGCGCATTTCTCACATCGTGTCTTGTGATCATCCAACAACGTTTACCGTAGCAGCGTTTCATTCAAAATGGAAATACTGTATGGCGGAAGATATCGTATTAAATTAGCTTGTATAATTTGCTTGGCTCATCTGCCCGTCTGAAACAATTCACGGTAACCAGAGAAATCATATAGATATATATGTATATGTGTGTGTGTGCGTGTGTGTGTGTGTGTGTGTGTGTGTGTGTGTGTGTGTGTGTGTGTGTGTGTATGTATGTATGTATGTATATTTCATTTGTTTAGTGCCATACGATAACTGAATCTTTATCGTGGCGCTTCATATAGGCCTCAGTGCTCAAGCTTAGGACCCAGTCATTATATGCATTCACCTCGACCTCAATGTTTCGTCGCCAGAAATAAAATGGCAACATGCTGTGTTGTACATGCATACATACGAATATAATTATAGCTATATACATGTACATTTATATATAATTCCTTTGCATAGCACCCTAAGAGAATTTAATCGAAAACCAGGTGCTTTCCAAATGCAGTCAAACTCGATCCCACGACATTCCATTATCACGACATTACATTAGTATAGTAATGCATTTGATATAGCACCCTCAGAGAACTCAATATTTGTTTAGGCATTGCACATTTGCTGCAAAGGAAGTACGATCGAACGGTTAGTATGCCATTGCACCAGCACCAAACAAGAGTTCGTCAATAATAATAACAGTAATAATAATGTATTTGATATAGCGCCCTCAGAGAACTCAATTTCTTTCTCTCCTTTTTACATTTGCTGCAAAGGAAGTACGATCGAATGGTTAGTGGTAGCACGTTCGATAAACCACAGGAATAACATGGTTAGGGGTAACATGCACAGGGTAGGCATGCAAGTTTGGTTAGTAGTAGCATGCACAGTATAAGCACGCACAAGCACATAAAGGACGAATCACACGGACCCACTAAACAGTGTGATAAATAGATGGGTGATACAGGCGAGCATATTACCACCGGATCAAATCAGACCTGCGGTGTAAAACGCTCTTTTACACGACACCACGTAGGACCTCAAAGGATTAGGAACTTCCCGCTTCAAAACTCCGCTCACGGTTATCACGGGCCGCAGCATTCCTGGACGGTTTGTGGTAGTATCGGCTCGTAGTATCAGCACTTGGCCTTGGCGCCAACCGACCTAGGCGCTCGTAGTGAAGGAGGGCCACCGGGCCACCGAACCAACTTTCAGTCGCCTTAGGCCAAGCGTCACCGCGCAAGTGTCGCTTGGGCAAGTTCAAGGCTAAGCCCAACCCATAAGAAGAGCTCCGTTAGAATATCCCGACACTATGCCCACGAACTCCCCCCCCCCCCCCCCGCCCGCCCCGCCCACTGAGCGACTTGCTTGCCTGCCGCTCCGAGAGGGCTCGACTGGCCCGATGTAGCGCCTAATATTTGCCGGCAAGCAAGCTTGTGTCATGCTCACGCTGGAAGACTTTGCCCTCCAGATTGTTCATCTCGCATCACTCCAGTGACGCCTGCTCGCGAGATTCCAAAACGACCGGTCACTAGGTGAGCACATTGCCTCCACTTTCAAGTTGCCTTCACTTTCAACTTTGAGCTGAGAAAAATCGGGGTCTGCTAAGATTAAGAGCCCGACGTCCTAACTTGTTCGCGTATTTGTTACATCGAGCCTGCTTTGTATGTATGTATGTATATGTATGTATCTCCGTCAGTAACTCCACAAAGTCATAAAGACCATGTGGGTGTTACGCAGGAGAGTTTTGTATAGCGAACTCACAGCCTAAGCGGCTTTCGGTACGCATTCGGTAGCCAACAGACTTCGTCTCACGCAACAAAGAGAAAGTGGAAGCATAGCAGAGTCAGGAGAGCAGTTGAGGTAGTGAGTAGCATAGAAGTAGCAGTTCAGGACCGCTGAAAAAGATGTGCCATAGTCGGCAGTTGGAGAGTAGTTGTCTTTGCGTAAGAATTGTGGAAGCGAGTTCCACAGTCTAGGACCTGCAGAGTTAAAGCTTCTGTCGCCAACTGTCTTTAAGCGGAGGAATGGGACAGCTAAGTTATTGTCCACACAGGACCTGAGGGCGCGAACAGGCTGAAACTGATGCAGCAGTTCAGCTAGGTACGAAGGAGCTAATCCGTGGCGGGCCTTGTGGGTCAGCGTAAGAGTTTTGCTCTGTATCCTTTGCTCAACCGGTAACCATCCTAGCTCTTTCAGCAGAGGTGACACGTGCTCAAACCGCTGGGACTTGAAGACCAGCCTTGCAGCCATATTCATAGCTTTAGTACTATTCTCTGCATTAAATAACTCCCAGTCTGTACCTTTAATGGATTGCAAACTGGTGCAAAACTTGGTCGTTCGTGTGTTCAGATGTCAATGGCTTAGTTGCAACGCCATACCTGTCTGAAATTCCCTGTTTGCCAGGTTTCCAGATTAAATTATCTCTGACTTGCAGGTCGCTTCACTCGGTTGCACCTGTCTGTCTGTCTGTCTGTGTCTAACCTCCTTGCCCCCTTAATGTCGCAACCCCCCACCCGCTTCTCTGCTTCGGGTAGTCTCGTCATTTTTCGCAGTAAATTGAAATCTTTTGGTAATCGGTTAGTCGGCTGGCATGAATCGAAACCCCAAAACTAGCCTCTGGTATCTGTTAGCACCTGTAATAACTTTGTTTGTTTGGGTCTCAGCTAATAACCCACCTGTTTGGCTCAGCTTTCCCTGCACCCCAGTGAACTTGCTGTTTTGGTTCCTGTGTACTTCGCATACTTACTTGTGCATCGTTCACTGTATATTAGTAACCAGGGGTGCTACTAACCGATGGTCCTGAGTGTCATCCTGTGTGCAATTGTATCTTTGTCTAAGCATGATGCCATGCATGTCATTAATCCCTGGTCATTGATTCTCTTGCAATGTGATGTAAAGTGCACAGATAGGTATTTAGATCTCTTAGGACGCTGTAAAAATGACCTACTACTAATAATTATGTATGCGCAAATACTGTATTTATATGTGTGTGCGTGTGTGTGGGTTCGCGTGTGTGGGTTCGCGTGTGTGCGTGTGTGTACAGTATATAAATGTAAATGTGTATATAAACCTATGTATACATGTAAATATAAATGTATGCCTCTTTCGTGGTCCATCGGTCTATTTTTACCTCACTCAATTTAACTTTTTCTTTCTGCCTTACCTCGTTGACACGTTGAAGCAACTTGGAAATGCGAAACCTGTATTTCAATGTGGACGACCCGCCCCGCCATCCAGTGTCGTGTAGGTATGTCCTTCAGACGTAATCGGCCATTAACTAATGTCACCCCACCAGTGGCCGTTCGATGCCAGCTAGATCAACGGAGCCACTTCCTTGGCGTTTCCTTCACGGTGTAAGCGTATCCTTTCTGTCGGTATATCTTCACCTATGGGTACGGTCAAGCTTGTCTAACCATGCACAGGGTTGGGGTCATGCAGCAATCTTTTATTTACTAACCACTGCAAGTGAGACTGATACCACTGAGGCCTTTCTGCCGCTATATACGCCGGGCCATTGAATCAGCTGACCTTTACTCTCATTTTACTTTACTTTGCACGGATGCGAATTGTATTTATGAAAATGAACGCTCAGCGCTTCGGTTGGCATGATTCAGGCCGCCTTGTCGGGCCAACGATCGGATGCAGAAACAGGCCATTAACACCGATTACCGCCTCGTTCCAGGACCCCGTCTCCTCTCCGAGGCACTCCCGCTTGCATTTACAAGTAGAGTGTTGCAGCTTGTGCATGAAGGTGCATTTACAGCAAGCACAGGGCGCTCGTAACCGCGCTAGTCCTCGCTGATGCGTGACAAATACCCCGAGCCATTCGCCATGGCTAGCGATGTTTAAGGGCAGCACCAATGCATGCATGTAAGCCCCGGCAGAGAGGAAGAGCACTCACACCTTAGCATTGCAAGACGATATCGATAGCGTAGATAAGTCTATTCCACTGTGACGGAGAGTTACGGGCCTCCATCATCAGCCCAGAGCAATTGACCGCTCGACTGATCGCTCAACTGACTGCTCAACTCACTTGACTCAGGCATCTATACCGCCTAGCCATGGATTTCGTACGCAGCCAGCTCCTCGTCACTATAATTCGGAAATAAATATAATTCATTTGCATAGCGCCCTAAGGCCTCTGGGCTCGAGCCCACGACCTCAGCCAGACCTTGGTCGGAGCGAGCACCTTAACCGCAGGGCCAAACCAGCTCAGCGAACCGCACAACATATTTTGGCAGTCATAATCTGACCGATCACAGGCACGCTGCGGCCGTTTCATTGCGACGGCTGATAAACTCCTTCAGCTCGCTGCCGCTTGCTCGTCAGTCCTGCTTGAAGGTGTTCTTTGTTCGCACTCGTCCGCTGCTGTTCGCCTTCGTCGGTCGTCGGTCGATCGCTGACCGACGACTCTTACGACGTGTCGCATTTCGCTGAAGGACGCCATGTCGCTACCGCTGCCCTCGATATCGGAGGACGAGGAGGAGGCGGCGGCTGCGGGTGGCCACAGGATCTCGAGCGTCGCTCAGCCGGGCTCTCGGCCCCGTCCGCTTCTGCCGCATGGACTGTCGCAGCTGCAGGACAGATTCAACGCCGGCCAGCAGCAGCAGGCCAAAGACCAGCCAGTGCTGACCTCAAGCCAGAGCGGGCCTCAGATAGCATCCGGGTAGGCGCTACGCTGCCGCCGCCCCTTCGCCGGCTTGCCGCTCGCTGCCCTGAGCCGAACGTAGGCTGGGCCGAGGTCTGGGCAGCTGTGTGCCGCCGTCCGGAGCACCACCGTCCCGCGCTGCTGCCGCCCGAGTGCTGCCAGCGAGGGCTCGGCCCTTGCTCGGCGCAGATGCGAGGATAAGGAGGCCGACCTGCGCAGCTCTGCGAAGTCGTCTCCTCTCCATCTTGCTGTCGTATAATAATTCATTTCACAAGACCAACAGCAACCGTCGCGAACGCGGCCTGCCGGCTGCCCGAGAGCCACGCCCGCTCGCGTTCTTGCGCTCTCGTGTGGTCGGCAGCACGCTTGCCTGCTTCGTTGCAGCCCCTTGAGACCTCTGTTCTTTATCGGAGAGCCTGGCGACGATAAGTCTTTCCGGTGATTACTACTGCCTGATTTGGACACTTCGTCGTGCCGAACCCTCGCGTTTGACTCGTGCTAGCTTTTCGCTTAGCTGTCTCCTAGCCGTTCGAGGCCCGCATCACCTCAACGCATGCGCCAAGTTCCGATGTGGCCGATCGCTCCTCGAGCACTGAGCACAGGCAGGGAGCTTGCGGTTGCTTCCCAGCTTCTCAGTAGGAGGTCTGGCTGCGGCAATCCACGCGAAAGCTAGCTAATCTAGAGGAAGGCTCACTAAAATTGATCGCTAAGTCTAAATAAAATAAATAAATCCTAGCTGATTAAACAGCCTCATTTTGTATAGCGACAGAAGAGCCTTTACGGCTATCACCACCGCTTGCAGTGACGATAAAGAATCGCCCACCGCAGGAATCGAACCCACGACCTCGGGACCGAGGTTGTGAAAGCAACCGCCTTACCTAGTGTGCCATCACGGCTCACCAAGTCTAAGCACCGTATCGCCATTCTCGAAGCATCCGCTGGCGTCTCGACGGTTATTTTGACGCTCTTTGCTGAATATTTGTCCTTAACAATTTAAAAGCTAATCAAAACCTTGTTCTCGCCGACCTGCTCTGGCTCCCAGTCAAGCAACGCATTAACTTTAAGGTTCTGTCACTCACTTTTTAGTCCCTTCATTTTTTACTCCAACCTACCTATTAGATCTACTCCCCCACCAGGCTAAAGCATCGTACCACTCGCTTTTCTGAATCTAATCGTTTACCTATACCTCGTACGAACCTCAAATCCTTTGGAGACCGTGTCTTTATTTCATATGCTCCCGAAGCCTGGAACTCACTCCCGACGTGCGTCGTGACATTCCCTGAATTGTTCACATTTAAAAAAGAAGCTTAAAAGCATCTATCTATCACAGTGTGAGTCCGTGTGGTTCGTCCTTTATGTGCTTGTGTGTGCTGACACTGTTCATGTCACCCCCTAACCATGTTATGCTTGATGTCATTGAGCATGCTACCACTAACTATTCGATCGTGCTTCGTTTGCAGCAAATGTCAAGTGCCTAGAAAAAGTGAGTTCTAGTGTAAGATGGTGTAAGTGTAAGATATCTAGTGTAAGATATCTAAGTGGGGCGCTATATCAAATGCATTATTATTAAGCTGTCTCCTGTCGAGCACAACAGTCGACAGTTGCAAGACTGAAAGCAAAGCGAGCACGTGAGTTGTTTCTGATATTTCCGACTACAGATGACCCACTGAGAGACAGGAAGAGACCGAGACAGAAATGGAGTGGTAGAGAGATGGAAAGACAGAGATATAGTGAGAGTGGCAAGAGAGAGAGAGAGAGAGAGAGAGAGAGATGAATAGCTGACAGCAACTAAATCCGGAGCCACGTTGTAACGAGGTCTGGAGGTGCTCAGCTTAGCACGTCCGGTCAGGGGAAAACTTTGAACGATCGGTGAAGGTGACCGTACATCTATCGAAGTGAAATACTGAACGACGGCTATTCGTTAATGCAGGTTCGCTAACGGCCTTGAAGCAAGAGTAGGCGAGCAGGGATACGTCGCACTGCTCTCGTCCTCCTCGAGCATTGGACTAAAACATCGAAAAAGCCTCCATTGACCTTTAAATCGTGCGCCGGATAGCTGCGGCCCTCTCGCACTCGTCGAACTCGGCAGGGTCGGCACGAGCCAGCTTGTCGCCGACGTCCCTAATTTTGCCGCCGACGTCCCTAATCACCGCAACCAGTGCTCTCCTCTTATCTAATCCTATCACTGCTCGACTGGCGGTCGCGCTTGCAGATAAAAGGCGAGAGGAAATTAAGGAATGCTAAACCTAGCAATGAAAGGTAGGCGAGATCAAGATCATAGACAACAGATAGCCCGAGGGCTCGCTTACCCATCGGAACTAACTCATAAGAGAGGAAGAGAAGCAGAGAAGCTTTTGAGGCTTAATAATAATAATAATAATAATATTGCACTTGATAAAGCGCCCTCAGAGAACTCAATCTCTTTCTAGGCGCTTTACATTTGCTGCAAAGTGATACGCAATAGAATAGTAAGTAAAATCATGCTTGAAAAACAAACAAAATGAATAACATGGTTAGGGGTTACATGCACTGGGTCAGCATGCAAATGTGGTTAGTGGCAGCATGAACAGTGTCAGCACGCATAAGCACATCGAGGACGAATCACAAAGACCCACTAAATGCTGTCCTAAATAGGTATGTTTTTAAGTTTCTTTTAAATGTGGTCAGGTCAGGGGATGTTCTGATGCAGGTCGGGAGGGAGTTCCAGGCTGTGGGAGCATACGAGCTAAATGCACGGTCTCCAAAGGATTTAAGGTTTGTACGAGGTATTTCTAGACTGTTGGATTCCGAAAAGCGAGTGGTACGATGCTTTGCCTGATGGGGTAGTATATCTGAAAGATAGGCTGGAGCCATAGAATGAAGAGACCTAAAAGTGAGCGACAAAACCTTGAAGTCAATCCGTTGCTTGACTGGTAACCAGTGCAGGTCGGCGAGAAGTGGAGTAATGTGGCAACTGCGACGCTCACGACAGACAAGCCTAGCTGCAGAGTTTTGCACCAGCTGCAAACGCCTGATCGCTTAGAGCTTAGTCTTCAAGTCACACCTCGGTTCGAATCGCGTTTCGAAAACCTATCGAGTAGAGTCAGCGCTCGCGCCGATGCTTCTCGACTCGTCCGCTGGCCCTGCGATAAATGATAGCGTCCAATGAACCGTTGGCTTTTTAAACCCTCGCGCTTTCTACCATCTGGCACTGACTTTCGGTACAATATAGCAACAGCACATTCGGTGTGTCGCTGGCCACGTCGATTTCTAGGCAGCCAATTCTCTAGCGATGCATTCAGAGGGCTTAGCTCGCCACTAGCTTTTTCTTGTTAGACTTTTTTATATAATCAGCACACCCGTGCCTCTATGGTTCCTGCGGCCTTTTCGAGAACACCAATACTCGTAGTTCATTTTCACCCGTATCAAGCACTGCGACACAAATACCTTTCAAGTTTCGATTACTTCCGTTCAGTACCACAGTGTCCAGGTAGTATACATCCTTTGGGGATGGGCATACCGCTGTTTTAATTATAACAATGAGAATACAACACGTATACAGCACCCTAAGAGAATAAAATCTCTTTTCGGGTATTATGCACTAGCTGGTTAGGAAATGTAATGTATCTCCATCTGTAACTCCACAAAGTCATAAAGACCATGTGGGTTTTACGCAGGAGAGTTTTGTATAGCGCACTCACAGCCTAAGCGGCTTTCGGTACGCATTCGGTACCCAACAGACTTCGTCTCACGCAACAAAGAGAAAGTGGGAAGTATAGCAGAGTCAGGAGAGCAGTTGAGGTAGTGAGTAGCATAGATGTAGCAGTTCAGGACCGCTGAAAAAGATGTGCCATAGTCGGCAGTTGGAGAGTAGTTGTCTTTGCGTAAGAATTGTGGAAGCGAGTTTCACAGTCTAGGACCTGCAGAGCTAAAGCTTCTGTCGCCAACTGTCTTTAAGCGGAGGAAAGTGTCAATTGTTAGCAATTAAATGTACAGTTCCAGCACGCGTAAGTGCACACAGAATATTTCAAATGGACGGAGCTAACGCTGTGATGATCATGTGGATTTCTATTTTTTTCAAGTATCGTAAGTCAGGAGAAGTCTGTGTGCACAACCATCTGTCATAGGATGCCAGCCGTCATTTTAAGCCAGTGACCGCAGAAGTCGGAAGTAAAGCAGAATTTTTTTTTCGTTAAGAAGGTCTTGAGATTTTGTAGGTGATCTTTGTTTGACTCAGCTCTCAGTGCTCATTCTTATCTTTAGCAGTTATTCCATCTGCGTGCTTAAATAGCGGTGCTGGAACTTGCAGCGGGCATGGCTTCATTCCCGAACAGTCTCAAAACCTCTGACGAGCGCCACTGCCTTCCACTTAAGGGCGCTGAAAGCCTATAGTAGTTCATGCTGAACTCGAGCTCAGCTGCCGCTGAAGCTAGGTCGTGGAGGCAAATTCTGCCTTGCGGCACTTTATCTTAAGGGCGGCTTTATCGAGCGGTGGCGGCGGCGCATAGTAGTGCACGAACATTCGCAATAGCAGGCAGCAGGTTGTGCTTCTCGACGTTGCGAAGCATTTTTTAAACCATTAGTTTACCTTGCAAATGGCATGAACCCTTAGGTGTGCACTCGCGCTTAAGGGTCCTGCGCGTACGGTAGCAACGCTGGGCGCTCTACTTTTTGCCGACAGCGGCTGCAGCTAATACTGTTGTTGTTTCTTGCCGATACTTTCACAGAGCCTCCGGGTGTGCTGCTGCAGCAGCAGCTGCTGCTCTGACCACTCCGACGACTGCACTTACCGCTTGTCTTGGCAGCAGCTAGCCTACGCTTTGCTATAGGTTTATCGGTGTCTCGCCGCAGGTCGAACGTACTGCGTTCGCGCAATGGCAGAGGCAGGCGAGTTGGTTGGCAAGTGTCCAATTAGGGCTCGCTGCCGCGCCCCTTCGCTGCAGCTTCAAAAAGGAAGCCCCTGCGACGAATGCAAGGAAATTGAGCTACGACGCAGCGCAGACGCCGAAAAGAGGCCTGACTCGAGCGGGATCTCGAAAAATGTCAGTCCACGCAGGTCTAAAGGGTAAGAGTCGGACCTGCCACTGCAGGTCCGTTCAAGCGAGATCCAGGCGTAACCGGGTTAATGATCACTTTTGCTTGCATGTCAGGCTGCCAAATATGAACCGTTTCGGTTAGCTTTAAGATTTTGCCTTAAGTTACCGAGGTCAATTAAAATTGCTGTAATAAATTTAATTGTTGCACGCGCCATCTGGTCATGTGTAACAACTTATTTTACAAGTGCAATGCACCGTATTATTAGCTCTGGACACACAAACAAACCCTCTAGAGCTGAAGGTGAATGCTCCATTTTCCTAGCACATTGGCAGTTCAGATACATTCGTACACGCCGTTCTACCAGATGCGTTAGTCGAAACGCAGTTGAGGCCATTGTGCACGGCGGCACGGCGCTCAAGCTGACTAGTCGAGATACCCGTTGCAGGGCAGAGGCTACTAGAAGAAGCAGTCGGTGAGCTACGGCAGGAATTCTGCAGCTTGAAAATTGCCGTGTCCGACATGAACGCCAAGTTTGACGATCTAGCTGAGGACATTGTTAAAATGTCCTTGACCATGAAGCAACTGCTCGCGCTTCCGGCTCGAGCTGCCATTACGCTGAAGCCTTCAGTCGAGACCCAGCAACAGGCTCCAGCCATCGCGGCGGTCCAAGGGCGTGTCGAGCGGCCCACAGCCCGCCTTAACTTGGAGCATGTGCACGCTCCTTATGCCGACGACATGGTTGGCGAATCAGAGAGGCTACTTAGTGCACCGGATGCCAAGAGATCGACACCGACTGCGAAGGATGTCCGGGAGTCGTTAAACGAAACTCTCAGCGTGCCCACGGATCACGTTGTCATGGACATGGAGGGTGCCGATTGACTTGGCGGTGGGTGTCCTGTCTGGCGACCTTTACATATAGTTACACGAGACTGTCAAGCAGCAAAAAAATTTGACCCTGAGTAAAACTCATTTCCAGCTCAGCAGCCAAGTTATATAAAGTCGGTCGTACTGCTGGCGTTCAGTGGTACTCACGCCTCATGAACCTCACTCGCGCCCACCTAGATATATGTAAGCACCCTATTCGTAGCCTCGTTAATTTACCTCACGTTTATGCTAGTGCCATGTACTAGCGCAGCAAAAAAGTCACCGGCGTCATGTCTAGTGCCCGCCTACAAGGCGGAGGAACGTGTAATTCTGTTTTCGAACTTGTGCTGTGTTTTTCACTCACACACGGTGCTTAATTGAGAGCAATGTTGATGTGCCATAACTCTCTGGAAAATGTGTGCACTTGTGGGTTGCACTTATGCATTATCATAAAGTTCGCTGCCTCCCGGTGATCGTGCTCACGATATGTTTAGCTTTAATTAAGCACTGTTCATCGCGACCCGAAAATCCGTCGCTGATCCGAAAGTCTGCTTGAGCCACTCGGTAATGCGACTCTCGTTCGCTCCTCAGCTTTCAGCTTCAGCTTTTCTCAGCTTTCAGCTCAGCGTTCAGCTTCGCTCCGCGTATGCAGCCGAGTTGGCCAGTTGAAGCCTCCCCTCCAGCGCCTTATTTATTCTTCGCCAGTGCACCGGTCTGCCGACGCTAATTCGAGGCTAATCCGCCGACTTGGTTTTCATATTATTTCTTTTATTCGCTGTCTTCTATGTTTAGCTGTCTTGCCTTCTCACGTTGCGTAGCTCGTGAACCGTCCGACTAGTCTAGGTTGCAAAATCTCAGTTAGGTGTCTGAGTATGATCACAGGCATGATCTAGGCATTTCTTGATTATCCATTTCAAGGTTCTGTCACTCACTTTTAGGTCCTTTCATTCGTTTAGCTCCAGCCTACCTATCAGATTAACTCCCCCACCAGGCTAAAGCATTGTACCACTCGCTTTTCGGAATCTAATTGTTTACCCATACCTCTTATAACCTCAAATCCTTTGGAGACCGTGCCTTTAGTTCGTATGGTCCCAAAGCTTGGAACTCACTTCGGACTGGCTTGGCGATATCCCCTGGCTGGAAGACATTTAAAAAGAAGTTAGAAAGCATTTGTTAATCGCATCATTTATTATGCCTGTGCGACACATCCTTCGTTCGCTTATGCATGCTGACTCTACGCATGCTGCCACTAACCATATTTGCATGCTGACCCTGTGCATGTTCCCTCTATGTAGTGCTTATTATCATTGAGCATGCTACCACTAACCATTCGATCGTGCTTCATTTGCAGTAAATGTAAAGTGCCTTGAAAGAGATTAAATTTCCTTAGGGCGCTATGCAAATGAATTATCATTATTATTACCAATTGAGCAGCGTTGCCCTTCACCGACCGACTCACCCCCCCCCCCCCGGTCAACACTAATATACGCCCCCTTCAGACTTTGTACAGCGAGTATTTTTGCACAATTGTTAATCTGCTCAAGGCGAGTCGGTGAGTATAGGCGTAGCCTATCAGTGAGCCATTTACCGCGTTTAGGCGCTAGTGTACTGTTATGAGACGAATGTATGTAGCGGCGGTAATGTCTGCAATGCCGGAGAAAAAGACTCATTAATAAGCTGCTTTGAGAGGCGCGCTTTGTATTCGCTAGCTACTCGAGGCCGCTTGAGATCAGCCATTACGGCTAGATGTTGTTGCCGGCGTCAGGGTCGCATCATGAACACGAATTGTACCTCAAACTACGTATCAACTCCACAAAGACTATGTGGGTGCTGCGGAGGAGAGTTTTGTATAGCCCACTCACAGCCTAAGCGGCTTTCGGTATGCATTCGGTAGCCAACAGACTTAATCTCACGCAACAAAGAGAAAGTGGGAAGTATAGCAGAGTTAGGAATGCAGTTGAGGTAGTGAGTGGCATTGAATTAACAGCTCAGAACCGCCAGAAAGGATGAGCCATAGTCGGCAGCAGGAGGGTAGTTGTCGTTGCGTAAAAATGGTGGAAGCGAGCTCCACAGTCTAGGACCTGCGGAGCTAAATCTTCTGCCACCAACGGTCTGCAAGCGGAGAAATGAAATTTATTGTCCATACAGGACCTGAGGGCACGAGGAGGCTGAAACTGGTGCAGCAGTTCAGCTAGGTACGAAGGAGCCAAGCCGTGGTGGGCCGTGTGGGTCAGCGTAAGAACTTTGCTCTGTATCCGTTGATCAACGGGCAGCCATCCTAGCTGTTTTAGCAACGGAGACACTTGATCAAACCTCTGGGATTTTCAAAATAGCCTTTCAGCCATATTCATAGTCATCTGCAATGGCCTAGTTGCTTTTTTGGTAGCCCAGCCAAAAGGGAATTACAATAATCAAGCCGAGACAGAACTAAGGAGCTAGTTAAATTTTTTACAAGCCACTGTGGGAGACAGTTCCTAATCTTAGATAGGGATTGGACGTGATGGCTAGCTGTAGAAGCAGTCTTCTGAACGAAGCTTTTTAAAATTGAGGCAGCTGTCGAAAACGACACCTAAATTTCGAGCACGTGGTGATGGTCACACAACAGCATCACCTATTAGAACAGCAAAGCCTTTTAATCCAGCCACACGCTTAGGGTGTCCTATGAGCAGCGGTTCGGTTTTATCATCATTTAATTTCAGGAAGTTTTCCGACATCCAGGATTGAATATCGGAAAGGCAAGCATTCAGTTTCTCAGTTGCTGCAGCAGATTCCGACGGTTTGAATGAGAAATACAACTGAGTATCGTCAGCATAGAAGTGATATCCTATTCCATGGGCCTTGGTCACTTTTCCCAGAGGTTGTGTATAAATAGAGAACAGCAAGGGACCGAGTACAGACCCTTGAGGGACTCCACAGGTGACCCTTCTCGTGTGCAAGACTTGACCCCCACACGACACGGATTGAACACGTTCAGACAAGTACGATTTAAACCAAGCTTCACGCCAGTGCTTCGCCTGCCAGACCGATCGTTATTCTCAATCGTTCAAGCAGAACGTCGTGATCAATGGTGTCGAAGGCAGCAGACAGATCTAGTAGAGCTAGGGCAGTGACATTCCAGTCGTCGCTGCCACGTATAATGTCATTGTTAACACGGAGGAGAGCAGTTTTAGTGGTGGGCTGCCTCTAGCTACTACTCATGTAAAACTTGGTTTATCTTTAGTGTGAAACTTCCTGCACTAAACGTTGAGGTTGCTACTTGGCTGTCTGGAATTGCCTTCAAATACTGGACAGGACAATTACCGACTTACTTAAGCATGAAATGTCTCCACGTGTGCATAAAACTCCAAACACCAGAATTACACAATAAGCGGCTTTAACCGCATGCATTGGAGCCAATAGTAATAGCAATAATATGTTTGATATAGCACCCTCAGAGAACTCAGTCTTTTTCTAAGCAGCTGACATCAGTTCCATCGTCCTTTATGCATTGAGGCTGAGCACCCACTAAAAACATATAGATTGAAACATGACTAATTGAAAACACTTAGTTGCACATCCTAAACCATGAGTATACCGGTATAAACATATGCCGTCAAAAGCTCAGACGATTGCTGTAAGGGGCAAATTCTGATTGTTAAGAAATCCCTCAACACCGCTGATTCAGATGTAGCACACCCTACTAGTTCCGGTATAAATTCGTAGAAAATAAAGTACTCCTAGTGCCATTCAGAATCCGCAGAAGCAAATTATTCTAGAAAAGACCGTGGAAAAGTGGGAAAATGCGTTAACGGATGGCGTCAAATCAGTGCGGGTTAACCTAGCTAAGCTTACACATGTATCGAGCGCATTCTCAGCGCAGTGCAACATTTCCCAGAAAGCTTGCTTGGGTTGCTTTCCTTTTCCGCACAATTTGGCTACGGTAGAGTAGCTAACGAGCGCTTGAGATGTGGGCAAGGCAAGGAAGACTTCCGCCGGTACGAAAGCAGAGATTCTAGGGAATTGGTCTTGGCAGAACAATGTGTGCATCGCTCGAGCGCTTTTCCGAGCAGTTGGTGCACTGCAATATTAAAAATCTGTTGCAACCTGGTGCGATGAAAACGAGATAGCGGTGTGGCTTAAGCTGAAAAGCGACTTGGTTGACTGGGCCATAAAAACGCAAGCATTCAATAAAAGATTTGCTCCTGCGAGCGATGAGTATTTCTAGGATATTTCTACTTAAGGCAAGGCTTAACTGGTTTCGCTCTTCGAGATAATGCCCATGGTGTATATATGTCCAGGATTTTTCATCGTAAATCTTAGCTTTCTGAAAAGCAAAACATTGTCCCGTGTTAAGCAGGCTAACCACCACGCCCCCGTCATTGCCTACTGTCGTAGAGTCGTGCTGACTGGTGAATTGAAATTTACAATTTTTAATACTGGCAGGAGAGCTATTGCGAAGCGGTGCATTAATTAAGCAGACCCCTATGGGCACCTTCGGAAGACTAAGTAGAATTTGGTGGTGGTGGTGTGGGACTGTTGCAGTGCAGCTAGTAACAGTACTCTATCGCATTGAAGCAATTACGAGGCAGCATAAATAGTTGATTACCATGAAAAGGTGTCGATATTCCAAGTGCAACGGCCCTGCAAGGTTAGGTTTATGTGGAAACAAGGAATGAGTCTAAGTACACCAAGCACAATAAAATTTCAGTTCGAGAATTTTTTCCGACACCCGGTCCGGATCGCTGGCATCCTCCGCTGACTGTATGCCGCCATGGTCCAACATGAGTGCTTATATGCATCCCATCAAAAACCTTTGGTACGCTTTACAGCAAAGTTTAAGATCGTCAGCTATGCGTGTCCCCTTAAGAAATGCGTTATTTGAGGCTCCGTGTCAATGTTGGAGAGACATTGCTCCGGATTTATGAGCGAAGATCACGTCGGATTTATGAGCGAAGATCACGTCGTCCATGCCAGCCTGCATAGACGACGTAAAAGAAATCACGGTGTAGCCTATTCTTATAGACTTAAGATATTTAAATTGTAAATTCTAAAGTGCAACATTGTCGTCTTCCATCACGTCTGTAAGAGAATGCAAAGTATTACTTCCTTTAAGCAGTACATGATGATGTACTAAAGAAAGCGGCAAACGTTTTGATATTTGTTAGCCGGTTGCTTAAGCTTACGACGGCACCTGTATATAGCAAAGGTATCGACGAAGCCGCTTAAAATAGCCGCCAGACCCCAACAGTTCTGACTCTGGTAAATAAAATAAGCTCACGTAATATATAAGCAAAGTTTTAATACAAGTATACCAGTTTGTAATGCTAACTTAAAGTTACGCCACCATTATGAGCAATAATCTGTCTTTGCCGCTCAGGCATAGAGCTAACTAAGCCTTCCCAAACACGTGACCTTATTGTTCTCCAATATTGTCCCGCAAACGATAGACAAGCAATTATTTAGATGTGATATGAGCCAGAGACTCTGAGTTCTAGCCGCTTAAACATAGAGACATTCAGTGGGATTAAGGTCTGAAGATTAACTGGGCTACGCTATTCGCGGAATGGTCCTTAACTACACTCCACAGTAGAGCGGAAAATATTATAAACACCCGTAACTGCATGCTTTGGCTCACTACACGTTTAAAGAGATAAATTACCTCCGCGATTGGACTAGTAACTGCAGCTTCCTGAGTAGTTGTAAATAGCGCCTTGCGTCGTGATGCCAGCTACCCCCTCCCCCCCCCCAACGGAAGCAGCCCAAGACCAGGACACCTGTGTGGTCAAATTGCACCGTATTCCGAAGACAATTACCCTTAAAACTTGATTGGAGCAACGACGCACGTACTGGCTGCATTTTTTCAATTGCCATAAATATGGTGAATTTACTCTCGTCGCTTCAGTCGTTTTTGCTCCGGTCATCCATGTTCCGGCCGCGTGCTCTCCCACCAAACTACTCCACGTGAGCCACACGATACTAAACGTACAGGAGTGGCTTCTTTTTTTGTGGTCCGAGCAAACAGACTTTGTTCATCTAACGAATGCCTAGTCGTATCCCTACCAAATAGCTTCCCATTTGCAGCCTGCAGGCTTTGAGCAGGGACCCGAAAGCAGGGCCGACAGGCAGCGCCCAGAGCTTCACTCTTCATCCGGGTGTATCTTAGCGGGTGATACGTAACACGTGGGCGACTCTCCGGTATCTTCGACTTATCAACGATACTGGTCATAGCTATCTTCGTCAGTTTGTATCTGACAGAAGTCTTTGCAATTCGAAATTGTATAGCAATTACAACGATACAGGTCCTGTTCGGCATAGACCCCACATAGTCCCTTCGTAAGCGCAGTAAACTGGACAGTTTTAGAATGCCGATTGGAGGTAGCATAATACTTGGAGTTATAGAAAAGAAAGCCTTGCAGATTCAGGCTTACCTGAGAGAAAATACGTGCGAATTCGGCTAAAAATAGGGGTGACGTATATATTTGTTAATTTACGATTATCGACCAGTCTGCAAATGAAGACGTCGCACACTGTACCGGTGAACTGTCCTGCAAATATTACGTCGGTTTGGCCCAGGGGTTAAAGTGCTCATGTTCGATGACCTAGATCAAGGTGCTCCCCTTTGACGACCGCGGTCATGGGTTTGAGTCCTGCGGCGTATGTTAAGTGCCTAGATATAGATCCAGTTCTCTTATTATGATAATATAAATAATACATTGTTATAGCGCTCTCGGATAACTTAATCTCTTTCTAGGCACTTTGCTCTTGCAGCAAAGGAAGCATGCTCGAATGGTTAATGGTAGCATGCTCAATTTCAACAATAGTTATTATTATAGTAAATTTGTGTAGTGCCCTCAGAGAACGAAATCTTGTTCTAGGCACTTTACACATACTATATAGAAAGCATTACCATATAACCATATAATTGGTGGCAACATCCGCTAGCAGCAGGCATAGTGAAAAGAAACTAAAAAGGCACCTATTAATTACAGCATTCAGTAGGTTCCTGTGATTCGACCTTGATGTGCTTATGCGTGTAGACACTGTGCATGCTGTCCCACTAACCACACTTGCATGCTGACCCGTGCACGTCAACCCTAACCTTGTTTTTCTTGTGGTTTATTGAGCACGCTACCACTAACCATTCAATCGTGTTTCCTTTGCAGCAATGTGAAGTGCCTAGAAAGAGTTGGGTTCTCTGAGGGCGCTATATCAATGAATTATTATTATTATTATAGCTTTAAGCAGGTGCCTGCACACGAAGAATAGCGAATTACAAAGACGCACCTAATGCTGAAATAAGTGTGTGCCTTTTAAGCTTCTTTATGTCTTCGTGTCAGGTGACGTTGTGAGGTGCGTTGGTAGTCAGTTCCAGGCTTTTAGACCTTAGAAACTAAAGCGCGGTCTTCAACGGTTTTGAGGTCGGTACGAGATACGGCTAAACGATTCAAGTCATAACAGTGGGTTGTACGATTGTTCGGCTGTTAAGAGAGTAGTTCTGCTAGGTAGGCTGGAGCCTGCGAATAAAGGGAGCAAGCATAACATGGTTAGAGGTGACATGCATAGGGTCAGCATGCAAACATGGTTAGTAGCAGCCTGTACAGTCTTCGCGAATTCTTGCACGAAAAGGACGAATCATATAGACCCACTAAATGCTTTGATAAATAGATGCGCTTTAGCTTCTTTTTAAATGTCATCAATTCAGAGGATTTCGTAATGCCAGTAGGAAGTGAGTTCCAGGCTTTGAGAATTACACGAGGTGTGGGTAAACGATTCAATTCAGAGGGGGCGTAGATTCGATAGGTCAGCGGGAGCCAAAGAATGGAGTGACCTAAAAGTGAGTGAGAAAACCTTGAAGTCCATGCGCTGCTTGACTGGGAGCCAGTGCAGGTCAGCGATAAGTGGTCTGGTGTGGCAACTGCGACGCTCAAGACAGACAAGCCTGGAGTGATACACATTTGAAGTATATTTTGTTTATACTTACGCATGCCACATTTAGACCCTGTGCGTTATCCAAGCAGTTAAAAGTTTGTTGTCAATTAAGAGGTCTTAGATCCATACTCATCGGCCAATGCAGTACTATGTCCATATAATGTTTTTGCTACTAATATACCGGGAGTTCAGGTCGCCAGCCGTTTGAGTACGAACATGTCGCATTAAGTAGCACAATAATTTCCTTCTTCTGCACCCAAGCGAGATTCAGTAGCGTGGGGCGGCTACAATGCGGTATGACCAGCTAAAGGTAACCTGTTAGGCCAAGCCTGACCTTTGACTTGAGGTCGGATGGGCGATGGAGCCTCTTAATCTGGGTACCCCACCGTCCACGCCTCGCGTAAGTTAAGCACGCTCGCTGTTATGGCTTGTACAGCCCTCATGGCTCTCCTGCACTGTTGTTCGTAGCACCCTGAGCTGGAGCCCTCGGCGGGCTGAAATGTGTAGCGCCAGTGAGTCTCCGCTACAAAGCCACTTTCATGCCTGTGTCGTCACGGTTGGTATGTGCTGGATAACAGCCAGCGTCTTTAAGATCGCTCCAGTCCGTGGGCGTCCCTGCCTATTTCGTATTGTTTGTGCCGTTGTTTCCCACGTCCAACCACCCCGTAGTCCGACGCACCTAGGGCCCCCCTAGGACCGTTTAGTTCCTCTATTATCATTGGTGTATGCGATGTTGTTATAAAGAGTTATAATCAAACAGCCTCTCGTCTTGCTCTGGCCCCTCTAGTTTCGTGGCGGCGGCAGCAGCAGCTGTGGCAGTGTGCCGGAAGTAGATTAGCTGGGAAAGGGTGACGGTCGGGCAGTAAGTAGCATCCCCCTTGTCTCGTTAGAATTCTGATCGCTTGCACGTGCATTTAGTGTATTAGGCCCAGCTATTTGCTCCATTGTGTCATAATAAATGACAGCACAAACTGGACTTTTTCGTCACTTGAACAATAAAACGGTAAATCTATTTCGGCACCATTCGTTTCAGACAGGTCCATAGATGACATGTTCTCGTTGCTGAGATTGAATGAAACCATCCACTGCTTTCAGTCCTCTGCTGGCGATCAGCTCTGACCTGCTAGCTAGACAGCGAGCATCACATCTTGAATGGAAAGTCTTTATCTTAACTAAAACGGCGGCAGCAACAGCAAACCCGTTAGTTTTTCTCGTGTGTGTCCGTTACAAAACTGCTTGCCACAACTGTGGGCAATAGCATGCCAGCCAGCTTGTTTTCCCGGTGGATTGAGTGCTTAGATGTGCATGATTCAGTGCATGTTACTAGCAAGGATCGAAATCGTTAGCAGCACCGAGTGCCTTCTTTGTTTGCTTGTGCATGCTTACCTGAGCAGTATACCTTGCATTTCATTTGATATCGGTTATTGCTTCTCTTGCAGTGAGTTGTATAAAGCGACAGAATAAAGATTCAGTTCTCTTGGGGTTCTATACAAAAGACTCGTTATTATTGCTATAACATGGCTTCTTATTCTGCTATCTTACAAGGGCTTTTCACACGAATCAATGCCGACTACATACCACCATCATCTGATTCGCCAGCAGTGGCTCCTGGTTCTGCCTTCATGGCAGTAAAGTAAGCAGCTGCTTCATAAGTGATTCCAAGACAGTCGGCCACGCCCATCTTCTGAAACTGCTCAGTCACTATAGCCCACCAGCCTTTATTAGCACGAGGATTCCTTGGGCTGGGATGCAGAATGCATTCCACCCTTATCGTTTTGCTCTTGATACGGTCAGCCAGTGCTTTCTGGGCACCTTTGTGGGCAAACTGGCCAATGGCAATGACCAGCTCCGGCTCCAGCAGTTCGACGAGATTTGCCAGCGAGTGCTGACATAGCTGGTTCAGCATTCGCTGCTCAGCTGCTTTCAGCTGCGATGGTATGACGTTTCCACCTGGAAGAGAAGACACCTTGCAGCTGCGAGCAGCAAAGTGGTGTCGGCCAGAATGAGATAATTATAATGTTCAATCACACAAAGACCTCACTTTAATGATCACTACCCCGTAATGGCTCACTAGGTAAGGCAGCTGCTTTTCACGACCTCAGCCCTGAGGTCATGGGTTCGAATCCTGCGGTGGGCGATCCTGTATCGCCACTGCAAGCGGAGGTGATAGTCGTAAAGACTTTTGTCGCTATACAAAAAGAGGCTGATAAATCAGCTAGTATTTATTTATTTACCCGAGAGCCACTAAGAAGCTGTACGAAAAATGTTTCGGTCGGGAAAAAATGTTCAGCTGATCCAACAGCCTCATTCACTTGGTGACACAAGTGCCTTGCTTCGCAGCCTTCGCGGCTATCAACCGCCTAGAGCAGTCATAAAGGACGGTCTGCTATAGGACTCGAACCCGCAACCTGAGCAGTGAAGAATGAGCACCGTACCCCCAGGCTACGCCCTAGTCAGGCCACGGGCGGCCGAGACTTGCTTACAGAAAACTGCAGCACGTGCTCACAGTAGTCCGGCCACAGTAGTTAGTACAGCATTCAAAAAAGTGCAAGCAACCAGTAGCACAAGCTTGCTGCCCTAATCTAGGAGAGCAGTAGACACTTGCTGCTGAACACGCAGCGAGCAGACTGCCGGCGAGCAAAGACAGGGGGGCTTAACTCCGTAGCACTCTCTCTCTCTCTCTCTCTCTCTCTCTCTCTCTCTCTCTCTCTCTCTCTCTCTCTCTCTCTCTCTCTCTCTCTCTCTCTCTCTCTCTCTCTCTCTCTCTCTCTCCCACTTCCAGGGACAGGAGCACTTCCGGACCATCACCACAGCCTACTACCGAGGCGCATTGGGTATCATGCTTAATATATACATATATATATGTATATATATATATATATATGTATATATATATATATATATATGTGTGTGTATATGTATGTATATATATATTTTTTTGTTTCTTTGCTCCGTGGGCATCCCAGGAACCAAGCCGCGGTGGCTGTGCAGTTGGACCTAACAGCCAAACCCGCTAATGCAATGCATATTCCAACCGACAGCCGGACAGACGGAGAGTGACAGCTCTCCTAAAGCGAGTGCTCAGTGACTGTTGTACCAGCGAGTGCTCAGCGACTTCGAGCGCTGCCGGCCGCTGGCTAACTGGCAGAAACTCGCACCTTCACTCTCGATCACAGAAGCATGGCATTTGCAGAAAAACAGCTAGAACTACAAAAAATAAATCGAAACATCAGATCGAGAAAGAAAACACCGAAACGCGAATATGGAAGTTATTCAATGTCGTTTAGTTTTTCCATCTTTCTGTTTTACAGCACAGCATGGCAGCACTTCGACTGTTGTTCTCCTGATTCGGGGAGCGAAGTGAAATGTAGATAAATGTAAATCCACTATTCTTAGTAAGCTCACAACCTTGAGTTCAGCTCAAACTGTGACCCACACCCTACAAAAACGGTAGAAACCAGTGAATAGGCCCACCTTCAAGCCTTTCTCTGCTGCTGCTTTGATCTCGAAATTCATCTCGAATTCTAAATTACTAATACCCCTCTAGACTCCTTACCCACTGTTCTACTTCTGAGCTTCAGAGACTATTATATAATAGGGGGTGAGCTGATTGAACAGCCTCATTTATATTGCAGTAGAAGAACCTTAAAGGTTATCACCACCGCTTTCAGTGGACAATAAAGGATCGTCCACTGCAGGACTCAAACCTGCGATCTGAGCAGTGAAGAGCAGGCACCTTAACCCCAGGGCTAACACTCAGGGGCAAAAAAGCACATAATAAAAATAGTACATCAGGCATTAACCTCAGGTTAAAAAATATTCCTTCGTATAGCACCCTAAGGGAATTTAAATCTCTTTTCAGGAGCTTCACATATGCCACGGGGCTCGAGCCCACGACCTCGCTCGTTCAAGTGTAGCAATTTACGGGGGGGGGGGGGTAGGGAGAGGACAACCAAACCACGCGCATGCCAGCATCTTTCAAGAGGCTGCCGTCCTGATGTTAAGCAACTTTTGCCCTATCTCCTAACTGCTATTCTTCTCGAAAACGCTAGAATAAGTGGTGACCAGTCAGTTAAAACCTTTCTTATATAAACTTTAAACCTAAGTTCCAGTTGGGCTTTCGAGCAAATTATTCTACAGATTCAGCACCGTTGCGACCGTATTAACGACATCCTCAGGAATGCTGACTTAGGTAGAGACTTTATTTCAGCTAGATCTCTCGGCAGCGTTTGATAACATCGATCACTAAAAAAACTTCACGGGCGCCTTGCCAGTCGTCTTGACTGGGTCTAAGTGGGAGCATTCAGAGAGTAGATGTCAGTGAATAACTATCATCCAAAGAGCCTATGCCCCTGGGATCCGCTTTTGGTTTGTTTACTCTTTTGCATAGTTTATACTCTCCTTCTTACCGATGTAATGCCAACCTAAAATCTGGGATTGCATTTTTATGCAGACGGCATGCAGCTGTATTTGTGCTTTGATCCCGACCAGCCTTGCAGCATCTCAAACTCTCTCAGCTGCCTAACAGCTCGCTGGATGGCAGCTAACTTAATGAAATTGAATGACGACACAACTAAATTACTAAATATGAGCTAACCACGCATTCTTTGAAACTGGAAACTTTGAAACTACCTACCTGAATTAGTTTTACTCCCGGCCTCCGGTCGCGCCACCAGGTCGCGTCAGACTCTGGTGGATTACTTGTGCCTTGGAGTAAGTAACTTCCAATCCCTCGAAGACCGCGCCCTCAGTTACCATGCTCCCAAAGCTTGGAACTCACTTGCATCAAGTCGTCGCCTGACTCGACGACACACAAAGACAAGCAGCTCAAAACCTACCTGTTCCACACAGCTTTTGCTCTGTCTTATGGAATGGCCATCCATGCGGTTGTGCATAATGAAACTGTGCACGTCAAGACTAAGACCAACACCAAATCTCTTTGTGTACAGCACCTCCTTGGACCTGCCTCTTTTTCAGTGACTTTTATTTGCCTGTCCACGATTGAGTGAGTACAACTAACCGGAGGTCCTTTTGACGAGTGGCCATGAGTTTTCTGCATGTTTTTGCAAGCTTAAATTTGCATAACAATAATGATGAATTTGATAACAACAATAATAATAGCAATTGATCATTCGTATAGCACCCGAAGAGTACTTCATCTCTATCCAGGCACCTAATAACTTGCTGCAAAAGAGTCAGTACCCAAGGGTTAGTGTCATACGGGTATTAAGCATGCACAAGTAAACGGCTAACATGTTTAGGTAAGCATGCTAAAGTAAACACGAAGAAACCCACTGCTTCATCAAAAATTTCAATCGAGAACTAGGGTCGGCAAATTGGCCATATGCTGATGAGTACGTGGTACAAGAGCACAGCATAGGAGCAAGCAGTTTGGATAGGCAGGTTGGATAGGCTGGAGCCAAAGAATGGAGTGACCTAAAAGTGAGCAACAAAACCTTGAAGTCAATTCGTTGCTTGACTGGTAGCCAGTGCAGGTCGGCGAGAAGTGGTGTGATGTGGCAACTGCTACGCTCACGACAGACAAGCCTAGCTACAGAGTTTTGCACCAGCTGTAAGCGCCTGATTGCACATGCCGGTAGGCCAGCAAGCAGTGAGTTACAGAAGTCAAGACGGGATGTCACAAATGTATGGACCAACTTAGATGTCGTATCCCTATCTAAACAAGCACTAATTTTAGCAATGTTATGTACCTGAAAGTAGGCAGACTTGACTGTGGAGCTGATGTGGTCGTCGAACGAAATGTCACTTTGTGACATGACACCAAGATTTCGTTCAGATTCAACAGGAGATATGCTGGCAGAGCCGATTTTGTGTGTTAGCCTTTCCAATTTCTGAATCACACTTGGTTTGGCCATCACTAGCAAGTTAGTTTTATCATCATTTAATATGAAAAAATTGCTGCCATCCATGTGCGAATGTCATCAATACATACAGCAGGGGAGTTGAGAGAATTCGAGGTGCTCGAAGGATGGGAGAGATCAAAGCAAAGATACAACTGAATGTCATCTGCATAGAAGTGGAGGCCTAGATTGTGCTTGGCAATCCAATTGGCAAGAGGGAGAGTATAAACCGTGAAAAGAACCGGACCTAGCACAGAGCCCTGAAGTGCCGCATATTTCAGAGGTACCTCGGATGATCTTTGTCCATTCACGTCACTACTCTGGAGTCTTCTACTGAGATAGGACCTGAACCATTGCAGAGCAGTGCCAGTGATGCCCAGGCGAGATGAGAGGTGCTCTAGAAGAACTTGGTGATCGATTGTATCAAAAGCTGCCGAAAGATCGAGAAAAACAAGCAGAGATACTCTACCCTTGTCTGCATTCCTAAGTAGGTCGTTGTACACCCTAAGCAATGCTGGCTCTGTGGAGTGATTAGCTCTAAAGCCAGACTGGAATTTACTAGCAAGGTTTGAAATTTTAATATATGAGTTCAGCTGGTCTGCTATGACTCGTTCCAGTGCCTTTGATAGGAATGGTAGAAGGGAGACTGGGCGGTAATTGCTCCAGTTCTTTTGGTATAGTGTAGCTTTCCTGAGCAGTGGCCTGACTACAGCTTTTTTGAAAGGTGCTGGAACATGACCTGAAGCTAATGACACATTAATGATGCTTGATGGTTATGCCATGCCAGTGAAACTTGGATAGAAGTGATGCGACGTGGCAGCTATGCACAAGGCGACAGACCAGACGGCCACTGAGTTTTGCAGCACGATCGCTCACGATTGATCACAAGGGTGACCTAAACACCGGGAATTGCGATAACAAGACTCCATGTCTTGACTCTTGTCTTATCATGATAACTGAATGTTTTTGCATGCTTGCCGAAGCAGGACGCCTCGCTTCTCTGGTTCGCTTATCGGTTATTGCTTCTCTGAGCTGTAAAAGCGCCCGAATAAAGATTCACTCTCTTAGGGCGCTACACAGAAGACTCATTATTACTATTATCATAACATTATTAGCGAGGCAATCGTCGAGCACTAGCAATAGGGCCAGTCGCCATGCTCGCGACAGAAGGGTCACGAGGACAAAGGCAGGCACACCAGGTATGAGACAGGCACGCATTGCAGACTAAAAGGCATAGGAGCAATAATAAGCCGAGCCAGAATCACGAGCCGGGCCAGAAAGCAGAGGCAGCAGCCACTGGGAGCACCCAGTGACGTCCTCTCAGGCGGCCATAGCACGCACTACAATGCAGGCTACTCTACGACAGGGCGACAGTAGAGACTGGTGTCGTGCCAGCCACTCACCGCTCTTGCTCATAAAAGCCGCCGGGCACATGTTGTACACAAAGCAGTTGCTGAAGAATTGATCAGGAGGTCCCAGCTTCTGAAAGTAGCCCCAGAAACGAGAGCCACTCACCTGCAAATGAACAGCAGGCCGATAAGTCACGTAGCCATTTGTAAAGCCTGCCACTTCAACACGTGGCGAAGCGCTGGCATTTAATGGCGCGCTAGATACGAGATAATGCATCCGGGATACAGTGGCAGCAGGCCCGCTTAGCAGCCAGAGCACTTGAAACTTTGCAGGGACAGCAAAGTTTGGCCAAAATGCAACGCTTTGCACATCGGTGCTGCTCACGCTGAAGGCGCTGCCATACCACTGTCTTCTTATGGCAACGTACCAAACTAATTTTAAACATGGAGGAGCAAGCCTGCTCAGCCTCGCAGGCACGGGCTACGTGCAGGCAGGTAGTGTCGGGGTGCAATGCGGCTCTTGAAGCCACTACATGCCACGCAACACAACTCGAGGCCGACTATAAAGCGTCTGAGTGGACCCTGTACACGTGGGCCGGCAAGAGTTGCTGCAAGGATAATGAAGAAATTGAACCAGACAGAAGTCCCGGTAAAGAATACTCGGGTTAATCCAGATACGCGAGTCCATGTGCGAGCCATTAGGTCTTAAGCTGCCGTGAGTGCAAGCCACAGGAACCACGACGCAGGCCTACCTTAAGAAATGGCAGGCCTGAGATAAGAACAGGCCCAGTGCACGAGCCTGCTTAGTTACCTAATAAGCGGACATTCACTTTTAAAACAATGAAAAGCCTGGGAGCATGGCATACAATTGCAAGTCAAGCACTGCACACAGCAAAAAAATTGTTAACGCCCTCTCTACAATAATAATATATTTGTATGGCACCCTTAGAGAACTGAATATCTTTCTAGGCACTCAACATATGCTTCAACGATGTAAGTCGATATGGTTAGTGATAACATGCACAGTGCCGGCACGAATAGACACTCAAAGAACAAGTCACAAGGAACCATATGCTGTAAGAAACAGGTGCTTTTTAAACTTCTTTTTAGAAAAAATTACTAGCTGATTTAACAGCCTCCTTTTGTATAGCGGCAGAGGAGCATTAAAGGCTATCACCGCCGCTTGCAGCAGCAATACAGGATCGCCCACCGCAGGATTCGAACCTACGACCTCGGTACCGAGATCGTGAAATGCAACTGCCTTACCTAGCGGGCCATCACGGCTCGCCGAGGGTCAAGCCAAATCATTTCCTGACGTCAGTCGGAAGTTCCGGGCTTTGGGTGCGTATGAACTAAAGGCACGGTCTCAAAAAGATTTGGCGCTGGTTGGAAACGCGGCTAAACGACTGGAGTCAGATGAGCGGACGATACGACGCCTAGCCTGATTGGTGAGTAGTTCCAATAGGTAATTCGCTGGAGGAAAAGAATGAAGGGACTTAAAAATGTGAGCAGCAAAAACCTAAAAATTCTATTCGCTGCTTCTTGCTAGAGTTTCCGAAGGCTTCTTAAGGTGCCGAACCGCGTTCGTACGATCGTGTCTATTGCCATTGCTTATAGAGACTGAGCTCGCCACAAGTCGAAGGTTGAATGTACCGCTTGCATGCGATAGAGGTCAGCACAGCCGCGCACAACAGCCGCCTACAGCGCTGCGGCGCCGCCGCCGCCGCCGGCCGGCAGTTACCTCCTTACGTTGGCATTCGAGGCCCAGGATGGGCCTCTTCGGGTGAACGTCCGGAGGCTGCTCGACGTGACCGGAAATACCTAACCACCCCTTAACGGTCGGCGCGTCTCCGAAGGGCACCTTCAAGAGTGCGCGCGCGCGCGCGCGCGCGCGCGCGCGCACTGCTGCGGCCCGCCATTTAAACGACCGACGCCAGCGTGCGGGGGGGGGGCGCGACCGAGGCGGCGCCCACGCGCGGCGCGAGCTTACGCCTGTTTGCACCATGCCGAACGGGCCAGGATTCATGCCGAGGAAAAGAATGCGCTTCTTTCCGGCGCAGTACCGGCGGGTGAAGTTCGCGTGCGGCTCGCGCGCGTACTCGGTCGGAAAGTAGACGTGCGTCACCAGCTCTCCGAAGCGCAGCGGCCTCAAGGCGGCCAGCAGGTCGGCTTCGACGCGCAGCACCGACTCCCATAGCGGCGGCCGCTCGCCAGCGACGCCGGCGGCATGGCAGGCAGGCAATGCCCGCTGCGCGGAGTCGCCGCCGCTGCTGCTGCGAGGCGGCAGAGGGTCAGCGAACGTCGGAGGCGCCGCGGCGGTGGCCGACGCACCGCGCGCTCGCACCGCGCGTGCGCTGAGGCGGCGGAGGCCGCCGGGGTCGGAGACCGCCGCGGCGGGAGCGATCACGTCGGCGCTGACGAGGGCAGAAGTAGAGTCGTCTTCGACTTTTGGCCTCTTGAAGCGTGACGACGTCTTCGCATTTCTGACACCGCTCGTCTCATTAGACATCTCATCGGTCGTCCGAGCTGAACCGGCGCGGCCGCGCAACGGGTTACGGCAGCGACATACTTGAAAGGGGGCGGGGCCGCCTGTCTAGTATCAACGTGCAGAGAGGCCGCAAGGGACCACAAACCTACTGCTTTTAGTATAGCTTTATAGCTTTGTATAAGTAGCATTATATATTTATAGCTTTAAATTGATTTCTAAACTCTTAATTTGCCGGAGATTGTTGCTCTGCGAGCTGCCTTGAGGACATTCTGGTTGCAGGCGATCTTGAGAAGTTGTGCTGTCGTTGCTAACAGGGTGTGGCGTCTTCCAACCCCCCCCCCCACTGGACAGAATTCGTCGCGGACACGTCGCTCATAACGCTGCTGATCCTTGCCGTCGTGCGATAAATACCGTTGTTATAAAACTTTGAACCATGGCTGGCGACTTGTAGGTGCACTGTCAACACAAACAGGTTTGTGCCGACGGAAGCGAGACACGACACGCAACCTGGGGGACAGTTGTGTCTGTGGAGCAACAATATACGTTCCTGCGAACCAGCGTCGGTGTTCTGCCTGAGCCCGCGTACGTAGGCATTTGGAAGAGCACTGTTCAATCTACAAAGGGAAAGGGTGGAGGAAGAGAGGGAGGCTATGGAACAGGCGACGTGCGAAAAGCGGCGAGAGAGTAGGAAATCGAAATACGGTGAATCGGCGAGTAGTTCTGATAAGCTGATAAGTAGTTCCGATAAGCTCCGCTTTTGGCACGTCGCCTGCTCCATAGCCTCCCTCCCTCCCTCCCTTTCCCTTCGCACTTTTCTTTCCTTCTCTGCCTCCCTCTGTTTCAGGCGACAGCGCCCCTGTTTGTCTTACACACTCCGATCCTGTCGCACTTGCAGCTGGAAAATCCCACGTGTAGCTAAGGATAAGGATGGCTTCTCTTCCGTCGCCTTACCAACCTTTCAAAATGTAGGTCCGCAGTCCGCAATGATGGCCACTTTACCGCCTGACGTCAGATCATCGGGGAAGACGCGCAATACGCGCTAGCTACGTATAGAGCAGAAAGTACGAATTAACGCGAGACGTTGTGCAATCGTGCAATTTCTTAAACAGAGTCACACATTTGTCAGAACAGCTATGCCTAAATTTTACTTGTGGCCGACTCCGAATGGTCTTTTATTCAGGAACCACGAAGAACATTTCGGCAGTTGAAAACTGGCTGGTCTACCGCGATGCCATTTCACTGACGTCATCCTCAGTGTAAGTCACCCTCTGATTAAGGTCGTCTCTCTCTACTGTCATCCTCATCTTTCCTCTTCTTTTCCATTCACGCTTCTTTTCATTTCAAAGAGCTCTTGTTTCTATTCCCTCTCCTCGCTCCCTCTTTCCACGAGTTGCATCGTTTTAGTCATTCCTTCTGGTGTTGCTTTCTTGAGTAATGGCCCATTGACCACAGCCTTTTTGAAAGGTGCTGGGACATGACCTAAGACTAATAAATAAATATATCCTAGCTGATTAAACAGCCTCTTTTGTATAGCGACAGAAGAGCCTTTACAGCTATCAGCACCGCTTGCAGTGACGATAAAGGATCGCTCACCGCAGGAATCGATCCCACGACCTCGGGACCGAGGTCGTGAAAGCAACCACCTTACCAAGTGTGCCATCACGGCTCACCATATGTATGATGTTATTTATGCATGGCATCAGCAGATCTATGCATCTTAGATGCAGGGCCGTGGGAATAGGGTCCAGAGGACTACTTGTCTTCTTTATTTGGGATACGAGCATCAGAATGAGGTCATTAGTGGCCTCCTTGAATGCAGACATTAAGGTGCTGCATGGTAAAGAGGGACAGGATCCCTAGGGGGGGGGCGGTGCCACCCTAGGGATGATCTCCCTGATTTTGTCTATCTTGTTAAAAAAGAAGATAGAGAATCGATCAGCTAGATCATCACATGGATCACTAGGTAAGGGGTGTCGTGTGCGCCTGCGGCTTCTGCTGTAATTAGCGAAGCGTTTGACACTAATGTACAAGCTTCACCTGTGACCGATTGTTAAGTCGTTGAAGCAGCGTGTCGGGCCACTAATGCCGGTTATATTTCGTGTCATCTGCTGCGATTGATCGAGCTCTCGTATGTGTGCCCGTTGAGAGGAATAAAGCAGAGTCTCGTTAACCGCAAACGTTCGCCCGCTGTGTCTCCGTGAGACTCCCACTAGAACAGCCGCCGCTGGAGACACTGTCACACAACAGGGTTAACATGTGAGCGGTTCAGGAAATGGTTGATAGTAGACATGAGCATTTTTGGGTTGTGTACCCGTGAATTAACAATGTTTTTATAGAAGCTAGACCTGGCCTTTGCTAGGATCGATTGGTACGAATGACATTAGTCCTCATATGCCTGTCAATGAACAGTCAGTCCGGATCTTTCGTATGCTCTTTCAAGCTTGGGCTGAGTAGACCTACGTCGTTTAATGTCTGCGGTAAACCATAGGCCATCTCGGCAAGAATGAACAGTAGGCTTAGTCAGAGGTGAAAACTCGTCGAGCATGTCAGCTAGTGTCGTGCTGTAGCAATTTACCAATGATGACAGGTCAGAAAGGGGATGAAGTAGCAGACGCGAAGCAGATGTCCTCGCACGGATAGCATCGATGTCAAGGGTCTTGAGGTTTCGCGATTCAGATGACAAGGACGAGGGCACACATTGTAGACTGAATGAGATCTGCATGTGGTCAGATAAGCAGACTTTGGTTATAAGTGGTGATGACAAAGTGCAGTTGTATTAGAAAATTTGGTCGACCGTGTGACCCTTGATGTGAGTTGAACCATGCACGTGAGCCACAAGAGACAATAAGTCCATCAGAGCACGAAATTCAGTGCTCAAGACGTCAGATAAGTTATCAAAATGAATGTTGAAATCACCCACGACGATGAAGAATCGATTTCTTGCACACTGAATCAAAATGAGATCAGATAAATCTGAGATGAAGGAGGACGTGGTACGTGGTGGGCGATAGACTAATGCCACTAATGGTAGCTTGTTTTCGGGTGAACTCAAAACAATAGATTCGGAAAACTGCTTAGATGGGACTGTAAACGGCTTGAAATTGAAGGTCGGGCGTGTAATAATAGCGACTTCACCTCCAGTTTTGATCGATCAAGGATTGTGAAAAAAATAGAAGCTAGCTGGGGTTTCGTCTTTAAATATCGGGCAGTTTACCGATTTTAGCCAGGTTTCATTCGAGGCGAGCAGATCGAGGCCTCTTTTAGAAATAAGGTAGCTTAATAATACGGGTTTATTGCACATTGAATGAGTACTCCAAAGACAAGTGCTCAGTTGGGGTCGCCGGAGTTATAGCAGACTTGATGAAGACTAAGTTAGAGAGATTCAGCAATGTTTGAGAAAGAACGCGCCGAGCGGTTCGAGACAATGCAGAATGGGGAATAACAAACGAGCGGCTAAACAGCTCGCAGCTCCCGCCAAACGAGCTCCGAGCTCTAAGCTCCCGCCCCCCCCCACATCGGCTCCGAGACGCTGTTCATTTGTTAGTGCATGATTGACGGATCTTAGCAACAGTAATAACATCCAGAAATGGATTTGAACGACGATAACAAAGCGACGATACGTACGCATAATAATAACAAATTAGCAGGTTACTAGCCGCTGGCGTATCTAATGCGGCCGCAGGCCGGCCTGGCGGTATCAGCCATAAGTAGCGTTTACACGTAAATAGGCACCTAATTTCTTAGGAAATACGGTCAAAGTACAAACAGATAGGCTATAAATAGGTCTTAGCTGTATCGCTTTCCGTGCCTAGAAAGAGATTAAGTTCTCTGAGGGCGCTTTATCAAGTACATTATTATTATTATTATTATTATTACACGGTGTTCACAAGAACTTTGGTTCTCGGAAGGGAATTCTGCAAAGAATTGCTGCAAAGAATTAGAAAGGACAAGAATTACTAGTAGAGCTCGATGTCAGAAGGCGACACCTTGGACCCGAGACCAGATGGCCCATTAGCCTGGGCAATCGGTTGCTTAATAGTTACGTGTAAACCAAGTGCGATTCGTTAATTGGAAGACCTAACGCTCAAAAGCGGCACTGCCAGCATATCTCCTGTTGCACCTCTCATCTGGCCTGGGCATGACAGGCACTTCCTTGCAATTGTGCAGGCATTATTTCAGTGGGAGGCTCCAGAGTATTGATGTGAATGACAAAGATCATCCAATGAACCATTTCAATGTGGGATACCTCAGGGATCTCTGCAAGTAAGTTCCCGTCTGGTTTTAGAGCTGATCACTGCACCGAATCAGCATTGCTTAGGGTGTACAACGAACTACCTAGGAATGCAGACCATGGGTAGAGTATCTCTGCTTGTTTTGCTCGATCTTTCGGCAGCTTTGCAGCTGTCGCAGCTGATCTGCCTCTTCAGGAGTAGAAGCTCTACCTGCCGAGGGAGACCTGTCTACAAGGCAGCAGCAGCGTCCACTCGTCCAGGGGACAATGCAACAGAGGCGCTTTTTGCCTCAGCTTCACGGGCCGACCTGCAGCATCACCTGCAGAAGCAGTCCCGTCCATTAGGCAATTAGTGTCGAGAATTTGGCATGGCCGAACAGCACAGATGCAATGCTGAGACGCATCCCGACCGAGGATGGAAGGTAGCTAAGTATCTAAATGTGAGAGCACCAGTGAAGAAAGCAGCAGTTCTTTTGATTTGAGGCAGGTTAAATTTTATTCTTCACCCCAGCACCAAAGTACACATTTGCTGAGAAATGTATGGAGTACTAGATAAGCTCTTGAGTTTAATCATTGAGTCACACCCGCCTTTTAAAAGTAATCGCGTTGTATAGATGCTGGCACATTTTGTATTGCTTAGCATTTGGAAAGGCTGACAACGTATTTATTGCGACTGATGCGAGGCACTTCCAGCCGCATTTTGTGAGTTACCATATTATGTCTACTATGGGAATTGATTCGCCTTGAAGCTTTTGTTAGTAATAATAATAACTGTGGTTTGTGGTTCTCTGTGCATGGCTCAGATCGCTGGGCTCGCCGGCACACTGCAAGCGCAGGCAGACCGGTAGTGGCCTAGGGACAGGCCAGTGCACGGCTGTGGTCTGACGGCTGTGGTTTTTCCACAGGCCGGCTTTGTCCTCCCGCCAACTCACGGGGTGAGTTGTGGCTGGCAGGGAGCGGGTGAGGAGGGAACGCCAACCTGAGAGGGCAGCTGTGTCTCGGGGAGTGCTGCAGGCGAATATACGCTCCTGCAAACCAGCTTCGGTGTTCTGCCTGCCCCCGCGTACGTACTCAGTTGGAAGAGCACTGTTTAATCTACAATATCAATAATAAAACATTCACATGGCGCCCTCGTAGAGCTAAATCTCTTTCTAGGCACTTTACAGATGCTGTAAAACAAAAGCATGGCGAAATTGATTAATGGTGACATTTGCAATGTCATCAAGCATGACAACAAAGCCTTTGTTTAGTCCGAGGTCCGTCCACGACATCTTCCTGGTATTAGAGGATCTGCGCACGTGTGAAAACTAATGGAGACTTCACCCTAGCTTTACTCATCCTCCGCCGTGGGCACGCGTGAGCTCTCCGGTTCCACGACTCTCCTGTTCCTCTCCTGTTCCACGACCAATGAATGACCCAGCGGCTGAATCTGTACAGTAACTAGCTTGCTGCTGCTTCTTGCCCAGAAGCTGCTGGCTGGGCCACCGCTTGCCCTAGCACCTGGCCTCCGGCAACGGGGGGGGGGGGAGGAGAAGGAGGAGGAGGAGGAGGTGGGAGGCAGCTCTTGAGCCTGGCTCGGGCAGACTGGGGCATAACGCTGGCCGAGGAAGCAGCTAACTCGCTGAAGCTGGACGTTGTAGGATGCCAGCGTAGCAGCTATTGTATCCGGCAGCTCCGGCTTCAGCAAGAGTTGAAGCCCCACACTTATCGGTGTGGAGATCCCTCTCTTATCAATTGAGATCCCTCTCCTGGGTGAGCGCACCTTCGGCTTGAGCTGCCGAATCGACTGCTCAGGTGCCTCTTTGGCCTCTACCACAGAGAGAGCTGTTGCAGAATTTACTCTGTTAAAGTGAGTCAGTGAGCTTCAATAACCAATCGTTGCTTTTTATGACAGTAGCTCTTTTTTGACAGGGTACTGGGTTTTTTCTGGTGTTTTTTCTTTTGTTTGTGCAGCTTTATTTGGAAAACTTTATGTTTCAATTACTGTAATAAATGTCTATAATGGTTAGATAATGAATTGGCCATGGTGTAAGGTTCCTTGATTCAACTTTTTCACTAGCCTCACAGTGTTTTGATGGCTTGCACTCGTGGCCTACAAAGAACGAGATGTTTATTTCACATAGCCTCCTTTGACGATCGATTTCATTCCGTTGCCTGATGTCCGCCATGTCGCTCGTTATGGAAGCAGCGAACCTTTCAGCCGTGGCATCCTTTATTTTAGGACGAGTCGAGGATTTAGTCTACTTCGGAGACTGTGCAGCAGTTCCAGAATATTGCCCAAAGGTGATCGTGGAAGTTTATGACCTCAAAATACGACATTCAGTGGCATGACGACATTGTAAAGGAAATATATTTCCAGAGCAAATGCTTTGTCCGTTAGAATATTTCTTTGAATGTGCTACAACCTACCATTTTCTGTGCATTTTATTGTCTTCGTCGGTGTGCTATCTTTTCAGCCTGTGTGAAGTTCCTAAAATAGACTGCACCTGAAGTGCCTAGAATTTACTTTATTCAATTTAGAGCGCTGTAAATAGAATAATTGAATGTCATTTTGGTGCTGTCGTTATTATTAAGCGTGGTGTGACGAGATGGGGATCTAAAGTTGAGCCTCTGGAAAGCTTATACGTAGTAGCGACAAGCCCTTGACTGACGAATTCTGGCTTTAAAGGGTAAACTTCTGGAAATTCTTTGACCGGGCCATTTTCTTTTGAGAGACTGGCGTAAAACTACGTCGCAGAAGAGGCGCAGGTGCACGAGACGCTTCGCTGAGGCTGCTGTATCCTGCGCCTGCAGTCCCGTCCGGTCGCACATCGTTCACTTTCGCATCAAAGGTCCGGCGTCCGGCACGTCTCGTAAGCCTCTCCGCCGTGAAAGTGCGAAATTCGGCCTCTCTTTGACGAGGCGACATACAAATCTTTGAGACTGCTCGAGAGGTTCACGACATCCTTGTCTAATCGCTCTTCAACGCGACACTTCAAATTTCGTATGAGCTTGGTGCTAATGTCATTGTTCTATCTACGCAGAGCTAGCTGAACGTGAGTTCTAAAACTGTGTCAGCGCTCGTCATCGTTGCGTCTTCTCGACCTCGATTCTCAATAGCAAGTTTGACATTTTTAATTGCCTGCACAAGAGTTTTTAGAGCGTCAAAATTCAATGTCTTCAAGAAAGATTTCTGATTTCGGGTGGATACATTATGCTCTACATGTCCACGTGTCCACGATTACGGAGAATTAAGCTCCAGGACGTTTGAGGACGTATACAACAAAATGTATCCAACCAAAATCAGAAATCTGTTCTGCCTCATTTGAAGCAAGCAGGATTAAACTCGCATTTCAAATTTCACTCCGATACGTGTAGTATTAGCCGAGTTAAGGAATTTAAAAGGCACTAACCGAACCTGGAAAGGAGGCAGTATTAAAGTCACAAGAAAGCACCTCAATAAGCTTCAAAAGCATGTATCGCGATCTACTAAGGTTCGACAAGTTGGGGTACAAGTCGAATATGATGCAACGATCGGTAAACTTTTTTGTTCATAATTTGTTGCTTCTGCTTTGCATCCGGGTTAGACGTGGTTTGCATAACCATTTTTCTTTCATCCGGAATTCATCAGAACTTCCGATCGCAGTCGTAAAACAAGTTTGTCTTTCGAAACGTAGCCTAAACGCACATTTGATTGTCGGACGCATTTATAAGTATTTCCTTGACATTCCCCGCTAAGAGTGACAAGAAATGCATTGCATTTTTGGTGAGTCCCAGACTATGCAGATTACTTCCATGCCGAACAAGAGTTTATTCCCACCATCTTTTGCCCAGAATCTCGTGAAGTAAACTTTTTTCTACTTGACTGACAGTATAAACAGGTCGAGCCACCCTCAACGGTGTGTTCGTGTACTCTTCAGCGGCACCCCGATGCTATGGCAAGCACTTCATATCGCATCAGCCGCTACCGCGACGCAAGACCTTTAGCTGTGCCTCTATTCAATCTCAAGTCATTGGGAGAATATGCTATCAGTTCTTATGCTGCAGGAGTCCGGTATTCGCTCTCAACAAACGTCTCGATATTCCGAATTGATTTGAATTTTTGAAAATATTGAATTGTGTAAAAAAAGAAGCTGAAACCCGTGTTTCTGAAAGCATTAATTCAGTCCGCGTAAATTGTCCTTGATTCGCTTACTTGAGCTGCCGCTGTGCGAACGATCAGTAAGTAGCTAGCTGACATACCTGATACATAACTGATACATCCATTCCAGCATTTAAAAATTGACAAAAAAGAGATTTGGCTCTTCTGGGCCGTTATACGTATTATTTTTTAAACAATTCTAAAGTACGTTTAAGGAGAGGCTAACGGGGGCGTCTGGCTTGCGTGCCTTCGAAGAATTCAAGTTATACTATGAGTGTTGCTTTCGTAAAGCTCCTCTCGCGGATTCTTGTGGTTGGGCGTCGCATGCGTGCTACGCCAGGGTTATCGCCGAATGGAGCGCTAGAAGAATTAAGCAGCCGAACTGGTGGTCGCGAGAATTGTTTTAAGTAACTAGAACCTTATAGCCATAGATTTTTAGTATACCGTCTGAGCTGAAAGACTAAGCCTAGTCAAATAGCGAGTGGGTCTATTGACGACTGCCGTCGAGTGCTGCAGTCTTGAGTTGGTCACAAAGGCATTGTCCATTGGTGCACCTCTCGGTTATATGTGTCGTCAAGGCACCTGCCGTGTCATTGTTATCAGTATACATTTTAATAACGCGTTAGCATTCAGAGTCTCATCAAGACCAAATGAGGCGTCGGCCATTCAGGCGGAAAGTCGTTGCTTTGCATAAAGAGCGTTAGGAATAAGAACGTTTGCACAGTGTCAAGTCGCATTTGTCCTGGCAACAATAACCACCCACTTTAACTCACTTTTACAATGTCGCAAGCAAGCTCTGGGATTCAAAAAGGCTTAAGTTTGTTAAAAAAGTTCCAACTAATAAGCTCCTTGTACTTATGTTGCCGGCCGCTGTGTGCGCCCAATTTTGAAACGGCTTAGAGTCATGACATTTAGAGCTAACTCAAGTCAGTGCACCATCCGACCGCCAAATTACGTTTCAGGGTAGCCTGTACTCGTTTCGATTAAGGTTGGCCTAATGGTGTCGTCAAAAGGCTTTCTTAAGTACTAGACGTAGTGAGAGAAAATTGAGTGGTAGAGTACATATTCTCTTTACATATGCATGTTGGTATTAACAACCACAAAAGCACATTATGCACTTAACTGCTTTAAAATGACCTGGTCATGTTATCCTTAGCCTTTTAGCATGATCCCAAGTGCATAATTACCATTATCTTATCCTTAAGCGTGTTAAAATGGTAACAGTCAGCCTCTGCCTCAGCTCTCTAAAATGCAAAGTTCCGAGTGATCGATCTCGTGCGTTCTCGGGATTTTTACCGTTCTCCACTTTTTTTTTGATTTACTACTATTTACTTCATTAGATAGTAAGCTTATTTTTAAATGGCCGAAAAATAAAAACTTAGCACCTCTTCTGCTACCGGAGAAAATAAGTAACTTTTCTTAAGGAGAAAATAAGTCATACGGAAAAGAGAACCTGGCGTGTCGATGGCAGTGAATTCCAGTGAAACTGGCTTATCCGCTTCTACCATATCCACTATTCTGACGAATAAATCTAATACATATTTATTTGTTCTTATTTACTTCTTATCTACTTGTAAAACATTCAATTCGTTTACCTCTCCGTCTGTCACAAAATGTTTCGCAATAAAACATCATTCTCGACTTACGAAAACTTCTTTTAACAGATTTTCCTTTCCATATCAATTTCGTCTGTCTGAGGGTCGGCTGCAAAAGCCATTAGTAAAATCCGTACTCGGATCCACATACACAGTTGCCGGCCAACACGCAAAGGTGAGCATGACGCCTGAAAACGCACAGCTCGCTTTAAATCTTTGCAGTACTGCGACGAAGCATGTTGAAACTGTGCATAGCTTAAGATTGTTATCTAGGTCTGGCGTTAACAGTTCAATCTGGTGCCAGATCTATTCCTTAATTTTAATTGCACAGCTTCAGACAAACCCTTTTAGTCACGAGCCAGTTGTACTACTTATGAGCTGTTATGAGTTTTTGGGGTTTCCAACCTATACTTTGTACACCATCAGCTTACTTCTTCAAATTAGCATCCTTTGACAGGTTCTGGTTCATAGCTACGACTGATGGGTATGCCTATTAGACTAGCCGCTCTTCCGTTGGAGGCTCAATAGCCCATGGCGACACATTGTGGGTCACGAACCTGTTATGAGTCGAAAGACCATTTACATGGGTGGCCCAAGACCAGCATTTCCTCATTCCCCACAATTGTGTGGATTTTGTTTGCCACAATGAGGAACTGTAATTAAGGGTCGCGGCATTATTGAGGTTTACAAACACTGCATTAAAAATTTACTTATGCCAAAATCCTACATACAAATTGAGCAAATAACGTCCATAAAAGTTCAATTTATTAAGGTAGTAAAATATAAAAGGCAATGCATTGCCTCAAAATAGGAAAAAGCACATCGCTGACTTGATTCCACTGTGCCATTCCTGATGAGCAAATCCTAAAACATAAATACTGAAGTATGAATTATACACACTAACATGGATCAGCTGCCAGCGAATACCGCAAAAAGAAAATCGTACCGTTAACGAAACCCGATATTCAGTTTCCTCAGCCGTCGACGATCTTTCAATTCCAGCTCCCTAACAACAAATTGTCAACTATCAACGTCGGCGCACCGCAGTTAATGCGAATCCAGCTAAGCATATCGAAGCAAGATGAGAAACTAAGTTGCTCACCTGGATTTACTTAACACTATTCTGTTCAACTACCTTAGCTGGCCTGCCTGAGTTCTATGCTGGTAGACAAGTTGCCACTGTCGTATGGTTGAGGAATAGCAACATCTATGGCCTCTACCACTACAAGGCCGGTTGAGCTAGCCCTGTCCTCGGAGCGTCCTTGACCACCGAAGTCACCACGGAATGTCTAAGCTGTGCACGGAAGCAGCTTTCTAGCAGTAAGTGCAGCTACACATAGTACCGATACAAGGTTAAAAGCGCGCAATGTCGCTAAGCTCTGCAGTCGCAGTACAGTACACACGTCCACTACTTCATTAAAATGACTCCATATATTTCACTGATGACAGCAAGTCGAATATTTACAGATGAATTTTACAATAACCTTCAAGTAAAAAAGATCCAATTTCATCGGGCTAACGCTACAGTAAGCCCTTAGCAGCAATACAAGGATCTGTCCGATACAGCAACCGTAGACGTAGCAGCTCCGTCGTCTTCTGTCCAAAAATAACTTGACCTTAATACCTCCTGTAGAGTGGTCTATGATAGGAACTGCCTGGAGCTACCTTCTTCATAGAGTTAATACTTGCAGCACACTGCCTATCACGTGACGATCATACTATTGCCTTATCTACCTAGAAGATGTACAAAAAAGTATAAGTCAGTCGCCTGCCGACATATAAATAAATAAGACTGCCACAGCTGAAGCACAGCTATTACTCACAAGGGATCCTCGGACAAGGCTTTATTTACTTGCGTCCATAACCACCTGTAATTTCGATGCACCAGGTGAGAATATGGCAATCACAATAACAATACAAAGGTGCTGCAGACCGATGCACATACCTCCATAGGGTCCACCCTGCTGTCTAGGTGCACCTGGCCCGAAGCTGCCGCTTGATCTGACCGGTCCACCACTATAGTCGTTGCCGTAGCCTTGTCCCATAGAGCCGGAGGAGCCTCCCCACGAATTACCGCCTCCTCCACCACCTCCGCTGCCCCATCCACCGCCGGTGCCACCATTGCCTCCCCACGAGCCACCTGTAATTCTCCATATGAATACATTTGCACCGAGCCGAATTTTACATTTAAGCTGCAAAATCGCCATCATTACCTGACTGGCTACTATAACCGTAGCCAGAATCTCCTGAACCACCACCGCTGTAGCCACCACTAGGAGCATAACCACCTTGGCCGCTACCTCCACCGTAGCCTTGGCCACCGCTGCTATGGCCACCCCAGCCTCCAGCTCCGCCTGAAACACAACACGGGAGATATACTCATTCATCTGCCATATTACGCCCTTCAAAACTACAAACTCCATACATGCAGGCAACTTGAACACCACAAAGGGTCAAATATCAGAACGCAAGGTAAGCGAAAATGCAAGCACAGATCAAAGACAGCTTAATAACGGCAAATTTCGTTCGTAGAATGGCCTTACCCTGGCCGCCATAACCTCCACTGCCTCCACCGCCACGCGGCTGGCCGCCATAACCTCCTGGACCACCGTGAGGACCATCATAGTCATTCATTCTCGAACCTAAATAGAGCAGTTTGCAGACAGTATATTTTCGTTTACTCAACTAACCAGCTATTCTAACAGCTCTTAAGACACGGCAATACTCACCAGAATAATCACCATAGCCACCGCTGCCGCCACCACCATAGCCGCCAGGTGAACGACTGCCATAGCCGCCAGGTGAGCCGCCGCCATAACCGGAACCTCGCGGTCCACCCCGAGGTGGGGGTGGGCCACGGCTTGGCGGTCCTCGCATAGGACCACCCATTCGAGAGCCACCCATGGGACCTCCTCGCGGACCGCCGGGTCCACCGGCTGCCTTAATTTCCTGCGGTGTCAGAGCCTTTTTCACTTCCATTTTAACACCCTTTATGGCAATTTTCTTGTCGGCCGACATTGTTGACATCACTGGAACAAAATAATAGAGCCAATTACATTTCAGTTTTACCTAACGACAACGTTAACACAACCGCAGGGCACACGTCAACATACTTACAAACGCATTTATCAACTGCATCGTAATCCTCAAATGTCACAAATGCAAACCCCTTTTTCTTTCCTGTCTCTTTGTCGGTAAAAGTTTCGATTCTCTCCACATGCCCATATTGGCTGAAGTGCTCTGTGAGGTCTTGCTCATCAACCGGGTCTTTGAATCCACCAACAAAGACTTTCTTTACACTGAGATGAGACTCGGGCTTGCTTGACTCCTGAAAAATACTCTTTTGAGTAAGCACTAAGGTAAAGATTAACTCACGTCAGAAAAGGCTTATGTCCAGTATTGGACTTGAGTATATGTATATATATATATATACACACACACACACACTGAAGTCCAATACGTGTCGCCTACAAAACGTACCTGTTTTGGCACAACACGCTTTGTTTCAACTTGCTTTCCATCAATGGTGTGGGGCCGAGTTTGCTGCACCTGGTCCACCATTTCTCCAACTGAGAAGGTCACGAAGCCAAAACCGCGAGACCTAAACCATAATTAAACTTATGAAAATAGCAAACCATAATCACTTCCGTGACGCGCCGATTAGGAATTGATTTTTTCATACCGCTTGGTGTAGGAGTCTTTCATAACGACGCAGTCAACAATCTCTCCATACTTGATGAAGTAATCTTTTAGCGACTCGTCGGAAGTGTCTGAACTAAGACCGCCAATGAAGATTTTTCGGGTGCACTCTGGTTCAGTCGGCTACAATAGGCGACAAGACCACTAATAGATTCTCAGCGAGACTATGAACGCGAGAAACGTACAAGCGCTAGCCAAGACGCAAAAATGGCCGTATCGTTACGGAAAGTAACGCAAGCTAGCAGCTAGACAGTGAAAACCAGGGCCAAATTCAACTTACATTCTTAGAGGCATCGAAGCTTTTCTAAGCGCAGCTTTAACACAAGTAAAATATTGCAAACAATTTTAGCCATGCTAACGAAGAGGTGGAAATGTTGTGGGGCAGTAACAGGCGGCAAGCTTGACCAAAGGGTAGGGTAGCGCTATATGCTATCCCTTCCTGAACGGTCCATTTGTTCAGAGAATACTAATACTATACGGTGTAGGAAAGTGGTAACCGACTCTCAAGTGGTGAACGACCGCTGTTAAGCACATCCAAGCTTGACCGGTTTTAAATACGGTAGCACGGTAACCGCCATTTTCAAAGTACGTCGCGTTAGTCCCGCCTATGGCTTCATTAAGCAAAAACTAACGTCAAACAAATGATATCAAAGCGCTGATCAAAGTTCTGCTAAATCAATCGCATCTTAAAAGCTACAAATATGAAGCAACTTATCACCTCGGGCATGGTCGACCTGCGATGCAACCGGCACAGTATGAAAATGGCGGAATGACCGTCATGTGACTAAAGATTTCCCGGCGCCGTCGGACTGGTGTAAAAGCGGTAAATAGTTGCTAAAACTATAAATAGTATTTTTGAATATTATTAAATATTTATTATCGAGCTTAGTTATTGAATACAATTTCTTGCATAGACTTAGGGTTCGCGAACGGTTAAAAGAGACGAATCTCGCGAGAACAGCTGCCCATAGATATATTAACACCCCTTGTCTGTACGCCACCCTTCCCCCCCCCGGATAATGTGCGCCGGGTCCGGAAAAATCAATTGTAATTCACCTACATGAAGTCGCCACGTGTCCAACTGCACCAATGGCCAATGATGACATGGTAGTGGCTGCAATCGAGGTAAAAGCCGTAGCCCTTGTTTATGAGATAATATGAGCGCCGACTGACCACGCACACTCAACGACGCAAAAACTATTATTAGCGGATTTAACAACCTCGTTTATCCAGCGTTAGAAGAGCCTATATGCTTATCACAACTGCTTGTAGTTGGTAATAAAAGATCGCCCACTTCAGGATTCGAAACCGCAGCATCGGTGATTAGGAGTGAGCACCTCATCTCCCGGGAAATCGCGGTGGCAGCCGAATTAGAACGCTACCTTTTGCAGCGTAGACTTTTCTTGCACCAACAATTTGAGTACCAATGCCCAAATTTGATATCACCACGTAGGCAGAGTAGGAATCCCCTTTACCCGTTGGTCGTTCGAACGTCATCAGAGTAAGGAAAGGATTTAAAAAAGATGTGAGAAGAAAATAAGGAGGAGCGACCCTCTAAACTTTGTGGCTCCATTTCTTTTCACGTAGCCGGAGCAGGGCGTTGCTGGGCCCATGGCAGATGCTGCAGGGTTCATTTCAAATACGAATGGGAAATGGTGTCCGTGGAGGCTTTGCATTCGTTGTGAATCCGATACGGAGCCTGCATCTCAGCAAGGCACTTCGGGCTACTTTAATGGATGTAATCAGAATGCTGGGGACAATACATCAAATAGCCGATGAGTTGAAAAGTGAGCAAGAATACTTCGCCCCAAATAGCTGAGAGCCAGGCCAAGATCGCTTACCATTTTCGTAACTACTACAAAATCGAGCTTCGGTGACAAATAGAGAAAGCTCTCATTTAATTGTGAAAGACCGGGTAGCTGTCAGCAAAAAAATGTATGCCTCCTCTTTTTAGCCCAATGATACATTTTACTGAGCTGACAAAACTTGGTGCTTTCTTTTTTGAACAATTCCATGTATGGTTTTAATCTGATGTATGCAGATGCTTGGGTTGCCACACACATTCATTCGTGGTTAGCACCTGTATTTAAGCGCCTCCTGTCAACATGCACCACTTTTGGTCAGTTCCTGGTATTTGCACAGACGCAGATGTTAGCCTGTTCATTTAGCTGCCGATCGGATCGGCTCAGCTGTGTATAATGAATGCTTGGGTTGAAGCCAAGTTAGTCGTAAACAACCACTTCAAGTGCTGCTGAGTTGAGAAGAGCTGCTAGAAGCCAAAGCATGTGCAGAAACTAAGCGAACCGTTTCTACACGACTTTACCGTCCCTACCTAACTTTCAAATACATCCACTCTCATTGCTTAACTGCTTCAAGCTATTGACACCAGAAAATTAGCAGCGCTCTACAGCAGCACCTTTTGCACAGTGCATCGACGAATATGCATAGTTATTTCGTAGGTAGATTGATAGATGGAGAGAGATCGAAAGACAGACAGGTAGAGACAGGGAGTGAGAGAGAGACGGACAGACAGAGGCAGAAGAGAGAGAGAGAGAGAGAGAGAGAGAGAGAGAGAGAGAGAGAGAGAGAGAGAGAGAGAGAGAGAGAGAGAGAGAGAGAGAGAGAGAGGAATGCAAACGTGAAGACACTCATGGCAGCTGGTTGATAAGACCTCTGGCCAGGCCCTAGTTTGGCCCAGGGGTTAAGGTGCTCACCTTTGATGACCGAGGTCGAGGGTTCGAGCCCTAACCGAAGCAGATGTGCTTTTGCTCGGTTAGTAAACAGAATTTGCACTCTCTTCAGAATTTATGGGCTACTTAATCGAAATAGCTTGCCAGAGTCTGATCACGACATGGTCTCGAGAAGCATGAGTTTTTTAAGCTTGCTTGTACAGCAGCTTGTTCTCGCTCTGCTTCTGGGCAGTCTTGGTGTTTGCACAATAAGACAGGCAGTGATCGCCTAGAGCAGTCGAATCCGTGAGGCTGGTGGCTCGGCCAAGGTGAAGAGAATACTGTAATTCATTCGGCCGAAGATCTAGCCCCGACTGCTGCTGACTGGATGATCAGTTGTAGTCTACTACTTCAAAACCCATCCCCGACTAATGCTGCTGACTGAATTATCAGTGATAGTATACTGCTTCTCATATGCTTCTGCACTGCAGTTTCCAGACCCGGCAATTCCCAGCTACAATTCCTGCACAACGATGCTGTCTGCCTTGGCAGGTATTTCCTTTTTGGTTATCATTTGTTGCTAAATTTTCTCTGTAGCCTACTTCTTTGTCTGTTCAAATATCTTTGAATGCCTGCACGCCTCTCGGTTCTGGTTTATTTTGTGACTACTTTTGGGCTGGCTTCTATCCAGCCAAAATTGTTAAGGTCCCTTGGTACATTTTAGGAGGCTGGCGAACATAATAACAACTTTGCAGTCATGGTTTCGTAGAGTTTCCGAGGAGGCAAAGATCTCCGTATACAGTGATCTGGGTAGTGAGGGCATTAGCATTCGGATTGACCAGACAAGAGAAACTCATTACAGACGAGGCAGTCGGATGATCATACAGCATGGCTATAGCATGGCCCGTGGGGGGAAGGTGGTTCACAAGGACACCCACACCGTAATCCTTTGCAGAACCCCCCCCCCGAGATAGCCATTTCCTGATGTAGTGATGTAGAAGCATAGAGAAGCAGCCTGCAATCTGGTCAACCTCATGAACGCTAGAGATCTGTATGGACAGGCAAACACAGTTACTTTCACCTGTTTGGTTCTAAGTCGGAGGCCAGGAACAATACTATGCTGCAGTATTTGTGGTCAGTAGGATCAAATCAAGGGTGTGGTTAAGGCTATGCAGTGTTACGTTAGAAACAGGTTGATTTTTTATTACTAGTAATCAGTCGACTGGGATTCGATATATGCTTCGTGTGGGGGTAGGGATTCTGGCCCTGCCTATCAGCTCCTTCTTACAGCATTCACCAGTTCGACGAAGCCTGGAGGAAGAATCATTCCAGCCTTGCACTAGTGTGCCCTGCTGAGAGCCAAGTGAATTCGGTGACAATCGAAAGACTGTCGTAATCCAGGAAATTAACTGAAAAATAATAATGACAACAAATTGTTCTTTCTGAATATGTTACAAATGGTGGAAAGGAAGCATGTTAGTTGACTACTGATAATTTGCACAGTGCTGCATGAATAAGCACACAGGAACATTTCACAGGGACGGAGCAGCAAATACTGTGAGGAGCAGGTGGTTTTTTTTTATCTTATTTCTAATTCTCCATCAAATGTAAACAAACGTCTTGCTTTCAAAAAAAGGATGCTAAAAATCAGCACTCGCTCAAAAGTTGGAATCCTCCGAGTCACTCCAAAATCAGATGCCAACTGTTGAATAGTCGCAACGTTATGCTCTCAGTGCCATAGTGACCACATGGTAGCTTCTGCAGTGCTAGGGTAGTACGCTCGTTGGGATAATGGAGCCGTGGCCTGAAGCAAGACTTTTCTTCATTAAAATTGTAGGCCCTTCATCACAACCGGGTCCATTGGTTGCAGGGGGGGGGAGGAGGCTCTGTGCAATGACAACTGAGACAAGCACTGCAATTTTGTGATAAGATTAAACTTCACCGTGCCCATGCTGTGAAAACCACATCAAAAGTCAATTTCAACACTAAAAAGGAGGAAAAAAGAATGCCCCTGAGCGATTCGGCATCTCATTAGGTCCTCGTTCAAGAAGCAGTCACTGTTTATTGGAAGGCGCCAACGTTCGACAATGCTGTGGCAGGGTTCACAATGACTGCAACCAGGGATGTCAAAAAGTGGCACAATTCTGACAATGCCGTCGATGCAATATAACTGCAGCCGTATAAATAAGAAAAGCAGAAAACGTGCTTCGGGTAAAATAAGCAATCTATGGCAAGACACAGTACAGACGTTAATGCGTCGGTTTCGAGCTTCGTAAGTAAAGCGAGCTGACCGGTACGCAGCTATCACTGGGAATAATGCTTTTTGCGACAGCTCTCGTGCAACGAGAGAGCCGGCCACCTTTGCAACCGTTCAACTTTGTAAATCCATGTCAAGACGGCGATAGCGTTCCTTCACTGTGAAGAGGCAGCCAATGCTCACCGTGAGCACGCCCACGAGGGCCCACGACGTCCAGCCGGTTCCTAAAAAAAATGCCAATGCTCATCTGCTGCCGCTGTCTCAGGTGTCCCCATGTGACTGACGGAAGAACGGACAGCGCAGCACATGCGTGAAGGAGACGACCAGAGAAGAGGTCGCAGAGCTGGCGCACTCACCCTGGATGGGTAGGAAAAAGACTGCGTAGAACATGATTCCCAGGAGGTTGTTGGTAACGGATATGCAGGCACCCACCAGGCCCTCCTGAGCAGGGTACGAGCTCTCACAAGCCAGCTCGTAGTACATCGGGATGGCACCGTTTATCAAGCATCCGCCAGCGATGTTGACGATGTACAGTACAGCTGAAACGACGGCAGCTTGGCTTGCAGCTTTTGTTCATGCTCAGGGCGTGGCTCGAGCCCCGATTGAGCTCTTGCCATCGCGCTAGCTACGACAGTCCTGGCGGCCCAGCTTCGGCTGGCCTGCTCTAGCTCGTGTACCCCCCCCCCCGTGAGAGGGGTGGCAGAGAGCAAAATGGTTGCCTGGCGCTTGCAGCAGCACACAGAGACGCAGAGGCAGCTGAACGTGATCAGCGAGCAGCAGGAGCCAGTGCATCGCAGCTCAACTGCCGGTTGGCCGTTATTCGCACTCTTAGCAGCACCCTGCCTGGACCCTGCGGCTATCGCCGCCGTGGGACAGCTTGCCGGTAAAACTGCTCAGCACCGACGAGCTGTTTTGCCCTGCCAGATTCGGCATCTAGATTTGAAAAAAAGATTTCACAGCGTGACACCTCGTGGAAAAGCCTTACTCGAGCATGGACTTGGAAACCAGCTGATTTAACAGCCTCTTTGTATAGCGACAGATGAGCCTTTACGGCTATCACCACCACTTGCAGCAGCGATAAAGGATCACAAACTGCAGAATTCGAACCCACGACCTCGCTACCAAGGTCGTGAAAAGCAACCACCTTACTGTGCCATCACTGAAGCACATCAGCACCAGAGCACAGCCGGCCACATCAGAGTCGCCTAATCACGGCCTCTCCATGTAGAAGCGCCGAGCCGGCATCACGAATGCATTACGTGCATCAACTGTGGCACTGTGCTGTGTCGTAAGATCGTGGCAAGGCTTAGAGAAACACTTGCCACGACACAGGGGGAGACAACTGGCCACACACAGGAGCCGAATATATCGTGGCCAGCCATACTTAACTGACGACCACAGGGCCCTGACTGCAACCACTGCTATGGTCGCATGCGATCATTCGGCGATGGTCTGTCCACTCAGCTGTGCCACCACTGCCATAGCGACGTAGCAGATGGATAGATGCAGCCACAGCCAGTGCAAGGTTGTTCAAACTTATATCGTACCTTTGACATACGATATGTAGTTACGCACCATGAGCAAGAGGACAGTGAATGACACTAGGGCACCCGTGGTCATAGCCAACAGAAAGATCTTCATCTTTTTCCTGAAGATATCTGTAAACCTGTGATGCAACAAAACGCCAAGAATATGCTGCATTGGTTGCTATGGCAACATCAGCAGCAGAAGCTGTGCACGGTGCAGGCAAGATGCGCAGGACACTGCAATGCACATGTCGATGGGTGCACCCATCCATGCCCCCACAACCACTTTTAGAACCAGAGGAGCATTGTCCGATATGCTGCCCTCCTGTTCGATCAGCAAGCTCTCGGCAGGGGGAACACTTCGAGGTAAGAGGTCAGTGGTCGACTCCTGCCTTTCAGGCAAATGTAACACTCGAAATCACCTCTTGCCGAGCGGCACCTCAAGACAAGACCCTTCCTCCATGCTGGTGCTTCAGTACAAGGGCACACAATCCGTTCGGCCGGTCACTGACACTGCAGTGACACCAATAGGCTCTGCTGACTAAAAGATTGTGGTGATGGCATTACGCGTAAGCCCAAGTCATTTCACACCTTTGGAGCGAAGCTGAAGCAGCAGGAAATTATCACGCAGGGGTCACGTGAGAAAGATATACAGTTGCCTGCCACCCGGAGGCCCCATGCCTCAGGCGGCATCGAACCTAGCGGCCAGGCAATTTTTGATTGGCTGCAGCAACTGGGAGCACCAGCTGTCAAGGCCTGCTGTAGCCACTATGCAAATGAGGTTGTTGCTGAATCAGCCGAACTTTACTTTCTACTTCCAAGCAAAAAAAGTGGAACTGCAATGGCAATCCGAAAGTACAGTGCATGGTGCAAATTATGAAATGCATGTAAAAGAAGCAAGCGTGACGACCCAGTGCCACTGCCCCGCCCCTTGTCGTTTGTGTGCCTCAATTATGCTCGGCTCCCTACGCCAGGCGATGAACACCGATCGATTGAGTCGGTCGGTGAGCATGTCAGATAGATAGCAGCAAGGAGGAATATTCAATCGACGTTACATAAAATATATGAGGGCTAGCCAGGTCAGCTCATTTCTTGACTGTCTGGAGAATTTTGGTTTGGCCCAACACGTTAATCATAGCACCCACGTCGGTGGCCACATTCTAGATCTCGTGATCACTAAGGATGTCCTCCCCACTGACTTTGTGGTGTGCCCACTGACCCTCTCAGATCATTGTTCGGTCTCGTTTACTGTTCCTGCTCTCTCGTACGTGCAGGGCAATGTCGAATTTGCCAAACGACGTAACTTACAAAGCATTAACATGGACAAGTTTTTGAAATCTGTTTGTGATGCAGGCCTTCTTGATCTGCATTCAGACTCGACCAGCAGCCTCGATACCCTCACTGATGCGATGAACATAACATTAAGGAGTGCTCTTGACAAGCATGCTCTCGTTCGCTCTATCCGTGTTCAAAATCGTCAAGATTGCTTTCAATTTACAAAAAACTCCTTAAGATGCGCCGTGTTAAGCGCAGGCTGGAACGTCGTTTCAAGAAATCTGGGTCTGAGGCAGACCTAGTCAATTTTAAAGACTTCCTTCGAGTTTACACCCGAAAGCTTAAAAAAGCCAGGGCTTCTTTTTTTCATTAGAAAACTGAATTCCTGCCAGTCGGACACTAAACGGATTTATAAGATAGTAAGCCATTTACTGGCCAATGCTGTGAGGTCTGACTCCCCAGATATTAAGGGCTCAGCCGAAAAGTTTGCAGCCTTCTTTACTGAAAAAATTGTGCACATTCGTGCCTCCATTAAGCCCCCTCCGACCAAAGCAATCACCGTTCCTCAACCTGTGACCTTTCTTAAAAGGTTCTCCAATGTTTCTGCCTGTGATGTGGCTGCCTTAATAAAGTCTAGCAAAAAGAGCTCGTCTCCTGAAGACCCTATACCTTCATCTCTGTGGTCTTCACTTGCAGACCAACTTAGCCCTGCCATAACCAAGATTTTTAATGCTTCTTTGGGAAAAGGGGTCGTCCCCAAGTCCTTCAAATCGGCAATCGTTTAACCTATTCTTAAAAAGCCTGGATTAGACACAGAGGTCCTAGCAAACTATCGTCCAGTTTCCCTTCTTCCATTCTTATCAAAGATTCTTGAAAAAATTGTTGCTAAGCAGCTAGTTGAACATATTGAAAATAATGGAATGTCAGAAACATTTCAATCAGGTTTCAAGAGGCAGCACTCTACTGAAACTGCTCTCCTCCGTGTTAACAATGACATTCTACGTGGCAGCGACGACGGGAATGTCACTGCCCTAGCTCTGCTAGATCTGTCTGCTGCCTTTGACACCATTGATCACGAAGTTCTGCTTGAACGATTGAGAACAACGATCGGTCTGGCAGATGAAGCACTGGCGTGGTTTAAATCATACTTGTCTGATCGTGTTCAATCCGTGTCGTGTGGGGGTCAGGTCTCAGACATGAGAAGGGTCACCTGTGGAGCCCCTCAAGGGTCTGTACTTGGTCCATTGCTGTTCTCCATTTATACGCAACCTCTGGGAAAAGTGATTAAGGCCCATGGAATAGGATATCACTTATCAATCAACGTTACATAAAATATATGCAGGCTACTGAGGCACTTGCTTTTATATATATATATATATATATATATATATATATATATATATATATATATATATATATATATATATATATATATATATATATATATATACACACACACACAGTAGAAAAGTGACACCTAGCGGCTACATGGGGGCAACAGAGAAAAGAAAATGCCCCGATATCGGTGGATGAATGGCTGGCTTCCTGCAAATCATGCAAAACCTATTCCTCCAGGCTAAAACAGCTCACGGACGGGGAGCATGTGCTTACTCAGCTCGGGGCAGCTATGACCAGTGCTACGAAATGAGCTGTCAGCATAACCACATAGAGACATCCCCCACCAGCAAGTTCGGATCAGACGCATGCTAGGGAAATGCAAAAATCTGAAGGATTGGGGGAATAATTGGAATTAATTCTTGACCTAGCACCGTTCTCAGTAGTACCTTTAACAAAATCGCAATACGATTGTGGTCGCACCACATGAGGACCGCCCTCCCAAACAACTTACTTTGCCATTGTTATGGCAGTAAGACATCCGCCGATCATTGAATAAAAGCCAATCCAGCCACATTCTGTTTCAGATATATTTAAAGCCTTTAACGTGATTGGTAGCACTGTAAGCCATGCATTGTAGACTCCATTGGGTATGTTGAATGCCAGGTTGAGCCTCCAGAAAGAAGACGATCTGAAAAGGAAAGTAAATGAACAGCTTCCTCGTGCCACTGCGTTCTTGCTCTGGTCTTAATAATCGAAGACGATAAAACTTGCTGCCCAAAGCACACGGTGCTGCAGTGACAGGAAAAGTTATCACAAAAATGGTTAGTCTGTGACTTGGGTGGAATGCAACAGCCCATAAAACGGCCTAAGTGAGAGAGATCAAATAATAATAATAATGATAATAAGCAATGTAGCACCCTCAGAGAACTCATTCTCTTTGTAGGCACTTTACATTTGCTGTAAAGGAAGCATGATCTAATTAAAATCACCGAATCTGCATTAAAACAAGCTGCAGTTAACAGTGCAATAAATGTGACACTGACAACTGGCAAGCCTAGCTGCAGAGTTTTGCACCAACTATTATGGCTTGATTGCACAAACCGGTAGACGAGCGAGCAACGAGTTACATAAGTCGGGGCTGTCACAAATGGATCAACTGTTCGGTAACACAGGCGGAAAAAACTCGGGCAAGCAAAGCAACAACTGCTGCCAGAGACCGAGGGGGACACGGTCGAGCATGCTTCGAGAGAGTGTGTGACAGGATAGGACACCGGGAAAGATGTGAGAAGGCAAACCAGTTTGTATGGCACCCTAAGAGAACTCAATCTCTATTCAGGTGCTTCACATAAACCCTGGGGGCTCGTGCCCACTGTCTCGATCGTTAAATACATTCACCGTGACCTTGTTCTGGTTGAGGCAAGCGTTAACCACTATGCCGAACCAGCGCGGCACAGATTTCGCTGCAAAGCAGCAGCAGCGGCACACTCGGCAAGACCAAACAGCACACGTCGACAAACTGTTAAGCCAGTCGGCAGCCACGCTAGCAGTGCCATGCACGTTAGCAGCACACACGTCTGCGGCTTACTTCAATATATGCTTAAGTCCATCAGCAAAGGGCATTCTTTCGGTGTATGCACTTCGGCTCGGCGGCACGTTCGGCACGGAAGGAAAGTAGGTTACAACCAGAATGGTGGCTAGGGCGCAGAGTCCAAAGTCTACACAAGCAGTAAGTGCGAGCATTCAAAAGACAAGCATAGATGCACAGGAGCACTTGACAACGTCAGCTCAACAAGAACGCAGCAAAGCATCCATTCACTGCCGTTCACTAAATAGCATCAAAATTCTCACGTCAACATTCAACTGGATGCCGCTATTGCAAGTACGCACACATAGGCTGCACAGCTGACACTCCAAGTATGACATACCATCTGTGTCGTCGAGTAGTAGCCGGTACATCTACTAAGGAGCCCTTACAGAGGGTGGGGTGGGGGTGGCTGCACGTTTAGATATTGGAATTTGATGACCGAATACGAGCTAATATTCAGCATGCCAATGCCTCTTAATGCTCTCACTGTACGTATTGCTGACAGTTGCAATTGGATGACGACAAACTTTCTTGAATTGAATGACGATACAATCAACTTGATAGTTATAGGCAAGCCCAGTGTTACTCGGAAGTTGGAAAACCTATCCCTTACAACGGGCGCTGCCAGCAGACCTTCTGCAGCAGCTACACACAATCTGGGTGTGCAGTTCCAAAGTGACCCTTCACTAGACAAACAAACACATCAGCTCTACAGTCAAGTCTGCCGACTTTCTGCTTTGCACCATTGCAAAAACCCGAGCCTACTTGGATAATACTGCCATAGCCAAGCTGGCCCTTGAATATGTAACATCCCATCTTGACTTCTGTAATCAACGACTAGCAAGTCTTCTGCCCTATACAGTAAGATGCTTACAGTTGGTGCAAAACTCTGCAGCTAGGCTTGTCTATCACAAGGCTTGCAATTGTGGCATCATACCACATCTTCGTGATCTGCACCAGCTCTTTATCAAACAGCGTATCGACTTCAAGGTTCTGTCAATCACATTTAAGTGGCCTACCCATCTGAGGTAGCACTCACTCTTTCAAATCATGCAGCTTACCTGTGCCTCTAACCAACCACAAATCCTTTGGTGACCAAGAAAACTTTGGGCAAGTGCACATACTATTGCCAAGGGATAACTGTATCAACTCTTATCAATAAAATGCCATCCCAGTGGACAACTGGTGCACAGTGCAACATATGGTCCACCTATTCTATTGGTACATGTATTCACTCAAGCACTCAAGGCCACAGCACTATTGCTCTACGGTGGACAGTTAGCAGTCTCTCGACAAGAAAGCCTACAGCTTGCTATGACTCTGCTTTGTTACTAGCATTATTTTCACAAGCATTCATATATAAAAGCAACAATAATAATAAAAAGACAGTTGTACAGCGCCCTCGGTGAAGTAAATCTCTTTCTAGCAACTTTACGTATATATACTGCAAAAAAATGATACCAATTTGTTAGTGATGACATGCACATGATCAGTACACATAACTACACAAAGGAGAATTCTTAAGGACTGAATAAATGATAATGAAAAGGTGCGTTTTAGCTTCTTTTACAATGTAGTCAAGTCAAGGGATGTCGTAAGGTCAGGAGGTAGTGAGTTCCTGGCTTTGGGAGCATACAAACTAAAGGCACGGTCACCAACTGGTCTGAGGTCGGTTACAGGCACCTATTATAGGCACCTATTCGAAGACTGTGCAGAAAGTGTTTCCACTAGATATTCCGAAGCAAGAGAACGGGGAGTTGTAAAGGTGAGTCATAGAACCTTCACTTTGATATGCTGCTCGATGGGGAGCCCAGTGCAGGTCGATGAGAAGTAGCGCAATGCAGCAGTTGCAACGTCCGGTAAGGCAAGTCTGCCGGTTTTTTTCACTAACTGTAAGCATCTTATCGCATGGGCAGGAAGTCCTTTAGCAGGAAGTGATTTCGAGGAGTCTAGAAAGCATGTCACAAGTACACAGACAACTTTAGCTATGGTATCCTTATCGAAGCGAGTAGGAATTTATCTGATGGTACATTCAGATGAAAGAAGACATCACAGTGAGCAACATGACACCCTGTTTGTATGCACATGCAGCAGGAGATGCTGGTAAAACTCAAATAAAAATGAATTATATTTTAAGTCTACTTACAGGTCAGGTTTTAAATTTCTGAATAACACTAGGTTTGCGCATAACTAGTCAGCTGGTTTTATCCTCATACAATTTGAGAAAGTCTGCTGCCTTACAAGTATGAATGACAGTGACAACATGCCGAAGGGAGTTGGAGTAAGTTCGAAGGCATGAATGTATCAAGCATAGCTACAGCTGCGTGTCATTTGCGCAAAAATGAAAGCCTAGATTGTGTTTGGCGATCACATCGGCTAGAGGAACAGTATACATTTCGAAAAGAAGCGAATCAAGTGCAGAGCCCTGCTGTACCCTATTCTTTAACGGCTCTCTCTCTCTCTCTCTCTCTCTCTCTCTCTTTCTCTCTGTCTCTGTCTGTCTGTCTCTCTCTCTCTCTTTCTCTCTCTCTCTCTCTCTCTCTCTCTCTCTCTCGAGTCTCGAGAGAGAGAGAGAGAGAGAGAGAGAGAGAGAAAGAGAGAGAGGACAGGTGCCCATTGACATATTTCGTACCCTAAAATTTCGTACTCAAGCAGGACAATCTAAAACTAAAGCAAACAAGCCATGAAAACGTGGGCAACTCACCGAAATAGAGGAGATTGAGAATACCACTCTGCAATGCTCCCTTTTCAGCTGCAAAAGGATGTTGTAGCATAGCTTTACAATTTAGCCATATACAAGTGGTCGTACGATGGATAGAAGAAAACTCAAAGCCACAATTTGTCCAGCATAGCAGCCATACATAGGTACGCCAATTATGTAAGCAAACATTCGGTATAGTCTAGAATACCAATGGTAGCCATGAAGCTGTGCTAAATAAATAAATCCTAGCTGATTAAACAGCCTCGTTTTGTATAGCGACAGAAGAGCCTTTACGGCTATCACCACTGCTTGCAGTGATAATAACGATAATAATAATAATAATAATAATGTACTTGATAAAGCGCCCTCAGAGAACTTAATCTCTTTCTAGGCGCTTTACATTTGCTGCAAAGGGAAATGCAATTAAATGGTAAGAAAAATCATGCTTGAAAAACAAACGAAATGAATAACATGGTTAGGGTTGACATCCACAGGGTCAGCATGCAAATGTGGTTAGTGGCAGCATGCACAGCGTCAGCACGCATAAGCACGTGAAGGAAGAATCACAGGGACCCACTAAATGCTGTCCTAAATAGGTGTTTTAAAGTTCCTTTTAAATGTGGTCAGGTCAGGGGATGTTCTGACGCAGGTCGGGAGGGAGTTCCAGGCTTTGGGAGCATACGAACTAAATGCACGGTCTCCAAAGGATTTCAGGTTTGTACGAGGTATTTGTAGACTGTTGGATTCCGAAAAGCGAGTGGTACGATGCTTTGCCTGATGGGGTAGTATATCTGAAAGATAGGCTGGAGCCATAGAATGAAGGGACCTAAAAGTGAGCGACAAGACCTTGAAGTCAATCCGTTGCTTGACTGGTAGCCAGTGCAGGTCGGCGAGAAGTGGAGTAATGTGGCAACTGCGATGCTCACGACAGACAAGCCTAGCTGCGGAGTTTTGCACCAGCTGCAATCGCCTGATCGCACATGCTGGTAGGCCAGTAAGCAGTGAGTTGCAGAAGTCGAGACGAGATGTCACGAATGCATGGACCAACTTAGACGTGGTATCCTTATCTAAACAAGCCCGAATTTTAGCAATATTATGAAGCTGAAAATAGGTTCTTTTTAAATGTGGTCATGTCAGAGGAGGTTGTGACGCAAGTCGGGAGTGAGTTCAAGGTTTCCACATTTTATTAAGAACTAGTCGAATCACAGATCAATAATGTCAACTATTGGCCATCTTCTTAACCACTTACAAGCAGACATACTACCAGGTAATCTCAACGGCGATTTCATGTCTCCAAATTCTCTGTAGGTGAGATAGAATGGATTAGACTCAATCCTCTGAATCTGCCAGTCGCCCTGAATCACCCCAATCACCCCAAGCCGTCCCTGCCCGACTGAATTCCGACTGTGAGGCGGGCACACACTTGTCTCTCCACCTTCATGCCTGTCTCCCTTGAACTTGTCGCCGAATTCGTCTCCCATGATAAAAAGACTTACTTGCCTCCCTTGAAGCTTGAATCGACGACATTCTCACTTATATAGCCCCTACATTCCTAAAACTTAACAATGCTATGGCCAACCTTATAGATAACATCCAAATAAGTGTCACTGATAAATGAAGTAAAGACCTCATTCTTACGGCAAGACCTCATTCTCAAGATTGGTTTATTTAACATAAATTCAGTCACGTTTGGCCATACTCAGACCATGCTCTTCCATAACGTCTTGTCCTTGGATGAGCAAATTGCCTCCACTGTCTTGTCGGTCAACTTTCAGCTAAGGAATATCGCTAAAATCTGGGCCTGCTTTGACAAAAACACATCCAAACTAATAAATAACTAAGGAGGTTTATGTCATCGTATCTAGACTACTGCAAGTTCTTTTATTTAGGAGTCTTGACCCAGGCTGGTAAATACTTAGCAGCTCGTCTGATCTGTCGTAAAGGATTAGCTGCCACAGCACACCACTTCTGTGTGAGCTTCACTTGCTCCATATCAACTGGAGAATCACCGACGTCATGACTGGCTCGTTGGCTCACAGGTCGCTTCACTCGCTTACTCGTTGGCTCACAGGTCGCTTCACTCGCTTGCACCAGCCTATCTATTCGATCTCTCACTCCTCCAGTGTGCTCTAGCAATAAGCTCACCGGCTTCCGGTCCTTTGAACAAAATTGAAATCCTTTGATGTTCGAGCCTGCAGTTTGTACACACCAAAAGTCGGGAACTTGCATTCGGCTGCTACCGGCAAAGACTTTGCATAATCTAAATCCGTGCTAAAGACATGTCCATTCTGCATAGCTTTCCTGTCGTCACAGTGAATTTTGCTGTCTCTTCTTAGTGTTTTTTCGAGCTTACCCCCTGTGAATGCTACTATTCCGAGGTCTATCTAAGCATTGACCTTGAGTAACTTTTTGTGTGCTTTTTCATGCTGGGCCAAGCCTGATTATTGTTATCTTTTGCTCACATGTCTAGACATGACCCATGCATTTAATTAACCGTTGGTTATTGATTCTATTGGCGAAATTTGCAAACCGCATGTATTCAGATTCAGTTCTCGTAGGGTGCCACACAAACGACTTAGTGTTATTGTTATTAAACAGTGCAAATACAAGCACTTCGGCAGTCAAGTATAACATATGATTTTTTCAGAATAAACAAAAGTATACACATCCGGATAGGCTGTAAACAAAAACATGCAATATCCAAGTAGTTGGCAATTACAATATGTCACAAATGATAGAACTTACCAGCACTGACATTCGATGCACCCGTGATGCTGCCAGCACCGCTTATCGCTGGGCCTAAAACATTTCCTTTGATTGCACAAGTCGCACTTACACAGCAGCCAACAAGGCATTAAGACAGACGGTGCAATAAATACCTGTTAAGAATGCAACAGCGCTGCCAAAGTAGCCGGAGGCTGCTGCAATGCCGGTTGCTGTGGACCTCTGTTGAGGTGGAAACCACAAGTTAGACAACAGAGATGGCACACCCACATAGATTGTAGATGACGCACCATTGAGAATTGCACCGAGAAGAATAACCCTGTGCCAGAAAGTGTTAACGTGAATGATATCTGTGAACTCCACAGAACCCTACAAAACTGATGTCAGAAATGACTGTCCAAATCTAACTTCAGCACTAAAGTAGCACAAAGCTCTTAATTGTAACTAAGGGGAATACTTATCACCGGTCTTGGTGATAAGAACTATTTCAAACTGCACGGCTAAGAATTGCGTAGTGCACGTTAAGGTAGATACCAACCCATTCCAAATACACCTCTTTATTCATCTCCTATTTTCGAAGGCTGCCCACTTATAAGAAAACGCATCACCTAGCCTGCTGATAGCTTTACCGTCTGAAGGCAGATTGCATGCATGTGGAATGGAATGGTTAGCAGCTAAGTAGTATCCAAGCTTGATATGATTAGGGACTTCAGTCGCTTCGAGCAACATTTTAGGATATGATTAGCAACTGAGCAGGCAACTACGAACAGAAGAAAACAATCTGTAAAAAACAGATCGTAATCAAATCTGATATTTTAACAAGAGAGCTGCCTTATACACAGGACCTTTAACAAGAGTTTGCATAGGTGAATACAGCTAGATTCTTCAACATGGTAGCAGCTTTGACAGGAGCCTGTATATTTCCAACAGATTACAAGCCGGATCTTCACTCTCTCCCGACCTACGTCAGAACATCCCCTGACCTTACCACATTTAAAAGGAACTTAAAAACACGCCTATTTAGGACAGCATTTAGTGGGTCCCTGTGATTCGTCCTTAATGTGCTTATGCGTGCTGACACTGTGCATGCTGCCACTAACCACATTTGCATGCTGACCCTGTGCATGTCACCCCTAACCATATTATTCATTTTGTTTGTTTTTCAAGCATGATTTTACTTACCATTCAATTGCATTTCCCTTTGCAGCAAATGTAAAGCGCATAGAAAGAGATTAAGTTCTCTGAAGGCGCTATATCAAGTGCGTTATTATTATTATTATTATTCACCGTTTTAGAAGCTCGTCATGAACTGTTGCGAGGACAGCACTCATCAGCAACCGAATGCTTGGGTTGCCAACAGCAGTCTCAGTGTCTTCAGCAGTGCTCCTAAATGCAACCACAGTCGACTTGCCACTGCATCCCAGAACTGCTTCCATTAGAATATCAGTCAGTATTTATAAGCAAATAGCAATATGCCAAGGCGAATGGACCAAATAATATAACCCTATGCAAGTCAGCTAATTAACGAAGAGCTGCCGTTTAGGCAAAGCTTTGCATGCAGCTGCAATAGCTCCCCCTTGTTCATGCTTCGGTCAGTCATTCAGAGGGTTCACTAGACCTCGTATTCGACCACACTTGCACGGACATGATGGCAACAGAAACCAAGCCCATATCAACTTCGATATAAAAAACAATGCACTGCATATACCTGTGTCGAACAGCCGCTACATGAACTGAGCCATTATCAATGCAGAAACCAATCATGCAACAGCACTAATAGCAGCAGAATAGAGCAGCCAGGGCACAAGACCATTTTACAGTGAGATGGAAGCCATCATCGTCAGCAGGTCGGAAGACTTTCAAGACAGTGAATTAAAGAGGTACAGATGGGCTATTTTATATGCATGAAACAGCTGGTCTATGGTAATCTTATCGGCACAAGCTCGAGTTTTTGCAATGGTACATTAGCTGGAAATTGGTAGACGTGGCTGTGGAGCTGATTTAGTCATCTAATGAGTGGTCATTTTGGAAGCCGACACACAGCTTCCATGTACAGGCTACAGATGACATGCTGACCGAGTCCATTTTGAGAGTCAGGTATCCCAGTTTCAGAGCAACGATAGGTCTGCTAACAACTAGCATGGCAATTATCTCACCATTTCAACCGGAGAAAGTTTTCTGCGATCAAAACTGTGAATCTCAGCAATACACGCAGCACAGGAGTTCAGAGAGTTTGCCGTGGTGGAAGGCAAGGAGAGATCAGCACAGTTACAGTTCCATGCCATTTAAAAATGTGAAATGTTCGATTGCACTGGGCGATTACATTTGCATTCAGAAGAGTATAATTTGTGATAAAAAGAAGACATGGAACAGATCCAGGGGAACTTTGAAGACCTAAGGATGAACATTAGTCGAAGAGACCTATTCTCAGGAATCTCCTTTTGATATATGACTTGGACCTCTGCATTGCAGTGCCAGTGATGCACAGGAAAAATAATAAATGCTCAAGAATAACTCGGTGACCAACAGCATCAAATGCTAAAGGACTTTAGTCAGAAGAGAGATCCAACAGAACAAGCACACAAAGACTCTCTCTAAGTCAGCATTCTTGAGAAGAATACACTCACACTCACAGCAGTGCTAACTCTGTGGAGGGATTGTCTCTAAAACGTGAATAGAACTTGATAGCTAGGTTTGAAGTGTTGACACAGAAGTTGAACTGGTCTGCAACTACTCAGTGGCTGTAACAGGATCAGCAAATGGAGACTGTGTAGAAGTTGCTGAAGTTCCACTGGTCTAGCACTGCATTCTTTATGAGTGACATAACAGATCTTTTTGAAGGATTCTGAGACAAGACCAAAATCTAAGGACATTTTACGTATGGTGCTGATGCAGGGCATTAGCAAACCTATACATCTCAAAAGGACAACGGTAGATATGGGGTCTAAAGGGCCTGCTTGATCACCACAAGGATTGATAGGTAAGGTGCTGACATACGAGAGGTCACGGAGAAGGTTGATGGTTGAAATTGGCATTTTTGGATTGGACATTTGTGATTCCACTATGCTTTTATAAAAGCTAGACATAACCGTGGCTAGAGTAGATTGGTATGACTTACAATAGTCCAAGTATGCCAGTCGATGGACAATCAGTCCTGATCTAGTGTATGCTTTTCCGAGCTCTCATTAGCGTATGAATGGAATTCCTGGAAGGCAGTGGTGAGTGACTGGTGTGGTTCTGCCGGGAGGGGCCTCCTAGTTTCACTAGAGGCCCTGGTGTTCAGGCGTTTAGATGGCTACCGTAACCGTGCTAGCAATTGCTTCTTTATCACACTGCCGAAGACCGAGTTTACCAGCCGGTATGTCAACGATCACCTTGCACTTAGTAATCATAGATAGTTTAACATCTGCAGTAAACCATAGGCCCTCCGGGCGCATTCATTGTACTTGGTTAGAGGAGCATACTAACCCAAAACATTTTGCGTCTCTTACTAAGTGAGAGCACTTCGGGTAGAGCATTAAGAAGAAGGGGCAAGGAGGAAGTATTTTTGCTGACTTCAAGAGTCTTGAATTTCAAGCTGGCTGATTACGTCAACTAATAGCATTAGAAAACTTGCTTAGCAGGTCCTGTGCAGTCTCGGACAGACTCAAGCAGCTGGCAATAACTGATCCTTCGGTAAGATGCCGCGGTCCTACAACGTGTCTTACATCCTTCTTTCTTCTTTCCATAAGCTCGCTAGGTCAGGGCATGCACCGATAGCAGCAGTGGGTCATCTTAGCGCCAACGACGCCGAGCACGGCTGGTCACTGCATGAACTAGTCAGACTTTCATACTCTTATCTAAGGAGGCCATAATTTTGGCTAGCTTCTTTAAACGAAAGTGATGGCCGACTTGGCAGTGACTGGAAATGTGTTCTGCGAGTTTCAAGTAGTTTCGGAACAGTATGCTTAGATTATGGGCAGAAGCCGGGAATGATGCCAGGTGAACCATATTGAATGTGAGGTCTTCGAAATTTCGACTGACATTAGGTCTGAGAATAGTTATTCAGTCGGTATTGGCATTGCAATACATGAATTTTTTTTAAACTAAGAAGGTGCATATTGCAGTCTAAATGACACCCTCACATGGCCAGCTGTGCAGAATTTGGCAATATGTAATAGGCTTTCACAGCCTGCAATCGCAGAAGAATATTTCATTAAACATGGGACCTTACTTTACGGTGTGACCTTACTTAGGCCAAGTGCATGAGCAACATAAACCAAAGATTCCGAGGATGCTTGTAAATTCGACATACACGAGCTAGTTAGATCATCAAGATGAATGTTAACATAACCCACCATGAGTCACGACATACCCTGACTTGACCTAATTTAAAATGAATACAAAGGCACCTATTTATCGCAGCATTTAGTGGGTCCCCACAAGTCCTTTGGACCCTAATCCCACTGACCTGCTCCTACGTTGCATTGATCTGCTGCTGCCATGCATAACTAACATCACTAATATGTCGCTAGCCTCAGGTCATGCCCCAGCACCTTTCAAAAAAGCTGTAGTCAGGCCACTACTTGAGAAAGCAACGCTAGACCAAGAGAACTCGAGCAACTACCGCCCAGTCTCCCTTCTACCATTCCTATCAAAGACACTGGAGCAAGTCGTGGCAGACAAGCTAAACTCATATATTGAAACTTCAAACCTTGCTAGTAAGTTCCAGTCTGGCTTTAGAGCTAATGACTCCACAGAATCAGCATTGCTTAGAGTGTAGCACGACCTACTTATGCAGGCATAGGTAGAGTGTCTCTGCTTGTTTTGTTCGATCTTTCGGCAGCTTTTGAAACAATCGATCACAAAGTTCTTCTTGAGCGCCTCTCATCTCGTCTGAGCATCACTGGCACTGCTCCTGCAATGCTTCAGGTTATATCTCAGTGGGAGAATCCAGAGTATTGATGTGAAAGGACAAAGATCATCCAAGGTACCTGTGAAATATGGGGCATCTCAGGGCTCCGTGATAGGTCCAGCTCTTTTCACAGTTTATACTATCCCTCTTACTGATGTGATTGTCAAGCACGATCTAGACTTTCACTTCTATGCAGATGACACTCAGTTGTACCTTTGCTTTGATCCCTCCCAGCCTTCGAGCACCTCGAATTCTCTCAACTCCCCTGCTGTATTTATTGATGACATTCGCACATGGATGGCAGCAATTTTTTCATATTAAATGATGATAAAACTAACTTGCTAGTGATGGCCAAACCAAGTGTGATTCAGAAATTAGAAAGGCTAACTCTCGAAATCGGCTCTGCCAGCATATCGCCTGTAGAATCTGCACAAAATCTAGGTGTCACGTTCCAAAGTGACATTTCGTTAGACGACCACATCAGCTCCACAATCAAGTCTGCCTATTTTCAGCTAGATAGCATTGGTAAAATTCGAAGTTGCTTAGATAAGGATACCACATCTAAGTTGGTCCATGCATTTGTGACATCCTGTCTTGACTCCTGTAACTCTCTGCTTGCTGGCCTACCGGCATGTGCAACCAGGTGCTTACAGCTGGTGCAAAACTGTGCAGATAGGCTTGTCTGTCGGAAGCGTCGCAGTTGCCACATCACACCACTTCTCTGGCCTGGCTACCAGTCAAGCAACGGATCGACATCAAGGTTATGTCGTTCGCTTTTAGGTCACGTCATTCTTTGGCTCCAGCCTATATGTCAGATCTACTCCCCCAGAGGGCCAAGCATCGTACCACCCGCTTTTCGGAATTCAGCAGTTTACCAATACCTCATTCAAACCTCAAATCCTTTAGAGACTATGCATTTAGTTCATATGCTCCCAAAGCCAAGAACTCACTCCCGACTTGCATCACAACATCCCCTGACCATATTTAAAAAGAACTTGAAAATACAACTATTTAGGACAGCAATTAGTGGGTCCATGTGATTCGTCCTGTATATGCTTATGCGTGCTGACACTGTGCATGCTGCCACTACCCACCCTTGCATGCTCACCCTGTGTATGTCACCTCTAACCATGTTGCTCATGTTGTTTATCAAGCATGACATCATTCACCATTCGATCGTGTTTCCTTTGCAGCAAATGTACATTGTCTACAAAAAGATTGAGTTCTCTGAGGGCTCTTTATCAAGTGTATTATTATTATTAATATTATGTCCCTGGGATTCGTCCTTTATGTGCTTATGCATGCTGACACTGCACGCTGTCACTAACCACACTTGCATACTGACCCTGTGCATTTCACTCCTAGCCATGTTGTTCATGGTGTTTATCAAGCATGCTACCACTAACCATCCGATCGTGTTTCCTTTGCAGCAAATGTAAAGTGCCTAGAGAGAGAGATTGAATTCTCTGAGGGTGCTTTATCAAGTGCATTATTATTATCATTATCATCATGAAAAAGTGACGTTTTCGAAAACACAGAATCAGAATTGTTTTGAAAAAATCTGAAACAAAGAAAATACTTTGTTGAGGGTTGGTTACTTCAACCATTGAAAACTTGCTGGAGAAATGCAGTATGCAAGAGCATCGAATTACAACTCCCAGGGCATTCCAACAGCTTGAAATTGAGTGAGAAAGAGCGAAAATGGATACTTCAAGACCAGGCTTCCCTGAACGAGAGGTATGTAAGAAAGGGAAGCCAGAGGCAGTTGGCACGGTCTATAGGCAGGCAGCCAGTCAATTTCAACCAGGTTCTTGGTCACAGCAAACGAGTCAAGGGCGTCATAAGGAATCATATATTATTTTGTCACTCACACGGAACAGAATTCACAACCGGTAGGTCGTCTTTCTCAAGCAATTGGGGTTCGTAGAGAGCCCATTAACGAAACACGGAATATATTCTCAGCAGAGAAGCAGCATACAGATCATACATCGATCACGTGCCTAATGTGAAGAAGCACTTCGGCTTGGACAGCTTGCATATGACAACACACGTGGCGACCAATAAACAGATTCATGCAGCAGACTCTTAAGACTAGGCAGAGACTATTAAGGTTAAAGCAAAACAAACTGGCAAACCAAAACTAGGATACTGGAGGTATGTAAGATGACCAGAGCTTTACTTTCAGGTAAAAAACTCTTGTAGTGAGCTGTAAAGCACTCAGAGATTTGCATAAGTTGGCCTATCAGTATTTTTATTATTATTACTGTTTATAACATTGACAGAATTTCACTTTCAAGAAATACTATCAGACGGTGATCAATGGAGGAAAAACTGAATATATAAAATGTCTCAAAAAGAGCACCATGTTTAGCCTGTATAGCATTCTCAAAACTCAAGCATCTTATCCTGACCAGCTTTTGGTGCAGCACATACCGCACCAACAAACTTCAGCTCATGCAACAAAGGGAGAATAAGAAACCTAGCTGAGTCAGGAGGTGAGTTGAGGAAGTCAATGACGCAGCATGAAGTAAGAGCAAAGGACAAATGAAAAACCTGCAAACTTTTGACAAAGACTATTGACAGCAATGACAGCTCCATCACCATGGCAGAGAATAAGCCGTGCAATAAGGTGCATACAAAATCAGCAGCTTGAGCAGCCTGAGTTGACCAGCAGCTCAAAGCTGGTTGTCACTCCTTAGCATCACTTACATATATCCATAGATTCCACGGATGTTAACAGCTATGCACCATAGACCAGACCCGAGGAACAGGCAACCTGTGGCTATCAGCATTGACGTTCTCATACCTGGAAAGTAAACACTGCCTGGATGGTCATGCTTACACAACAGCTATGCTTGCAGAACATCTAGTTATCATATATACATAAATGATTTGCAAGCACTTCAACCGCGAGAAATCTGCTGCTACAATCCTGCAGAATCTAAATTTAAAAGAAGATGCTTGAATAGTCACCATAAACGACAAGGCTGCCCGACTAGCTGATGCCAAGAAAGACATACAATATGGGCAATAGAAAAACTGATGGCACATCAATTTTTGCATTAAATGACAGACCAGCCAGCTTGATACCAGGGGACATCCAAAGTATGTTCAGTGTGCAAATTATACATACACGAAATGAGCCGCCTTTGCTAAGGGTGAGCTTTTAAATATATACACACAGGTTTACGACTAACTTGCAGATACTGATGTGCAGCATAAGCGAGTGGCATGCTCGGAAGGCTCAGGACTCGCACGAGTCGGTAGCACACATGCTTCGTTCACTGTCCGGTCTGTAACACATTTGTGTAGCACCCTCGGAAAGCTTGAGCTCCTTCTAGGAGCTCCGCATAAGCCGTAAAAGAATTGCAAACACCCAGATGGTAGCCATAATTAGCCGTAATGGCTCACCCGGTAAGGTGGTTGCATTTCACGACCTCGGCACCAAGGTCGTGGGTTCGAATCCTGTGGTGGGCGATCCTTTATCACCACTGCAAGCAGTGGTGATAGCCGTAAAGGCTCTTATGTCGCTATACAAAAAGAGGCTGTTAAATCAGCTAGCATTATTATTAAGATAACACTGGTCTTCGTTAACATGGAGGCATATGTGGCAACCAGGGTGAATACTCAAGGAGCTAGGCACCCAGACTAGTGTAAAGGGCAAGTATAAAAAAGGCAGGAAAGACAAGTGAGCTGAGACCACAAGCCGTGACTTCCCAGCTCTGTTGAGGCAATTTTCTTTTGCAACATAACTCACACACACACACACACACACACACACACACACACACACACACACACACACACACACACACACACACACACACACACACACACACACACACACACACACACACACACACACACACACACACACACACACACACACACACACACATTTATATGCACGAGCACAAATGTCGGGGGGGGGGCCGGTTTTCATTTTCGCCAGTTGGAGATTCCTGGCTGGCACAGGCCGATTTCCAGATCAACTGATTTGCTTGCAGAAGGTGCGTTTACACGAGGTTCTTAAGCCTCCATGTACCGGCAAAGCTTAGGACAAAGCTTGGCATGAACAGGCTTTAGGACAAGCTGGGTGCCAGAAGAAGCTGGTAAACTGCTGTGTGGGGTGAGTAAATCAGGCAAAACACTGGTCCATTGTGCCAAATGCAGGGGCTGCCATAGAAGTCACAAACAGCAAGTCCTCTGAAAAATCACTAGGGCGAGGGTCAATCAGATTTAAAGGCCTGCAATGAGTTACCTAAAACACTGCAAATTACTCGACTGCCAAGCTAGCCAGCTGCTTTCGGCACTAGACGAAGACCTTTTCTGAGAAGAATGATCAGTTTAAAGGGATTCGGTATAGCTGGAATGCTTAATATCCTTGGGAAGGTACTCTCGATACAGAAAACTTGCGAGCACGAATGTATCATTGGTTCTCAGCCGCTCTTAAGGTGCGGATTACTGCAGTTTATCTCGCCGAAACCCTGCTCATAGATAGCCTCGGATTGCGGCACGTGGTTGGACGAACAACAGTAGGTTCCCATTTCTGGCAGGTCAAGTGTCTTTCCAAGAGTCTCGAACCTGTTGCCTCCAGAAGACCGAGCACAAGAGCGAGCTAACACGAAACAGAATGATGGCAAAACCCCACTGCATGCTGCTCTCAGCCCCTCAGCCAGTGGGCGCGGCAGCGATCACAAGGCATGGTAAAATATTTCGACAGCATGCAAGACTACGGAAATATCACAAGTAGCATTGCACATCATTAGAGGATGCATGCGCATGAGTAACCGGGTCTCACTAAGAGATGCCATTAAAAATGCATCAACCAAAGGTTCTACTCAACCATACAAATCACAGAATGAATCCACACCATGTGAAAATTCGTCCTGGTAATTGTAAAGCACTCAAACAAGGCAACAATTATATAGCTTCCAACATGAGTTGAGTTTCCTGGCGAATTGATCTAATCAAATGAGACGCAGCGATAACTCAATATTAGAGTGTGGTATTAATCAGATCATATTTGTAATGGATGATCACCACGGAAGAGAGTAACATTCCACGTACCCTCACTCTCATAACAACAAAAGAGGTGCATTTCAAGGTGCCCGTATAAGCACGACGAGCATACGAAACTTACACATTGCTTCCCGAGATCGTACTCGTACGTTGCGTTCACCGTTGCTCGAATGGGGAGAGGGAAACACGTCAGAACAGCAGCATAACCGTGTTAGTCAAGATCGCAGAGACATCGCGGTCACTGCAGCTGCCAAACCATGGTGCCCACACATACACCGTGCTGGATCAAAAACAAGAAATCGGGTATAGCAAACCTTTCTTGTCCACGACGTACTGCATGAAGATACCAGTTAGAACCGTGCCCATGTTTGAAACATTGGGGATGGTGGCGACATTCCAATCTTGCCAATCCAGAGCGGCCTCGGCACCGTACGATATTGGCCCCCATCCGTTCCACAGCGTGCTCTGCATGAACGAGGCCAGCGAGAACACGACGAGGATCCACCAGCGTCGCTTGTACGTTCTCAGCTGAGTGGGATTCAGCAGCGGGATTCGGTCGCTCGTCTCGCTCCCGTCGTCGACGTGCAGGTCGGTGCTGCTTTGCATGTGACTAGGTCGAGATTCACAATCCGTTATAGCCCTAGCTGTGACAAATCTATTCCATACCATTTTGAACAGTGCATGGACGTAATACTCATGCCAGTAAGGGGGCGAACTAGGGTGACTAGAGGTGCAGTGAGCCCGGCGACAATCGCGTCCGCGTGATCGCTCACGTGACCGATGTTAACGATGGTGTGCGCTTTTGTGCCCGCCGCGCTCCTCGGGTCGCCCTTACCTCAGCGTTGGTCTAGCTGGCGGACCCGTCTCGAATGTCAATATACCAGGCGCCCGCACGCAATTTTCGAAACAAAGAAAGCATCCAAACCATGCGCAAAAGCCATGCTGGCTTAGAGCTCGTGAAGCTAGGTAGCTGACCGATGGGTGCGAGCTTGCAAACCTTACACCAATCCCAACGGAAAGCGATAGCTTCTACGTATTTCTAAGCGGCCATAGGTACAACTATGAAACACAACGTCCTCGCAAACACGGAAGAATTGGCTGTATACAACCTATTGTACGTGAGTACGTACACAGATACGTTATAACTGCAGGTCCACAGAGGCGTTGTGAGACTTTTCGGCGCCCGTAGGCAAAGCTGCGAGTGGCGTCCCCTCCGCTTGTTAAACTTTGCTGCAAATAGCTCCACCGCAGAAAAAATTCAAAAAGTACACGCTGGCAGAGAAATCTAACGGAGAAAGTTATATTGCTCTAGTGGAGGTACAAGGCAGCTATCACAGCTTTAATTTAGGTGAATTTGTCTCACCTTGTGCAGCGCCTAGCTGGCCTTGGCTTAATTTTAGCGCGAACAAGAACTGTTCAGCGGGCGAAAACTCCTTTGTCCTTGAGCAGTGAGCCAGAGAGAAGCGCCAGTTTGGGTAGAGAGAAGAGCTTAAGAGCAAAAAGCCAGGATGCTCTTAGACCAGCGGTGGCGATTTGATTTTTAGAATTGGTCTGATACCCGCTGGAGCTGCTGATTGATGTTGGCTGGCCTGTCAACCTCGGCCATAACTCGGTCCTAAAAGAATCCTCCGGAACCTACTCGGCATTCAAGCTGGGCAAAGGTACCCTTCCAGTGGCCTATGGGTGGTATTCCTTTCTTACCGTAATGGGCCACGTTGTCGGGCCCAATACCACTAAGCTTTTACCCCATTGTCTCAGCTAGGTAATTAAGAGTCGAGCGACGCTCGCTCTTGGTCTTTTGTTCGGCTCCTCTCTTCGGCTCCGCTTCGACGCCGTCGGAATCATTTCTCCGAAAGCGAGGGAGGAGGTCGGGCTGCTCGGCGGCGATTGACGGGACAGGCCGAAACAGCTCTAAGAGGATTCCGCAGACTCCACCGAATATGGTCGTATTGCGCCTGTGCTCGCATTTTGTGTTCGCGCTTGCATGTGGACTCGGCGTAAGGATTTGCCGATGCGAGCTAACCGTAGTTGGTTTGTGCTTGCGAATAAAGCTCAGTAAAATCCTCAATTTGTGCGTCTCGCTTTCCAATTCGCGCTGCGGACTCACGAACCCCTTTAGTAACGATAAGTAGGTCAGCGCCAGAAATGCTCGTTTCGTGGCGGCCTGCTTATTTCGCGAAGATGCGCACCGAACGGCATTAGGCGCTAGGTTACGCCGCTAAGTAAGCGGCAGGTTAAGCCTACTCCGCCGGGCCTTCGGCGTTACACTTGGTCGTGGCCAACTGGTCTATTACAGTTCGAAAGTCAATATTTTCCACCGTTTCTTTCTTTGTGCTTAACAAGGCCAAATCAGAGAGTTAACCTTGCCCTTTTGATGCTCTCAGAAAAGACACGGTTATCTTCCGCTTGCTAAAGAAGCGCTCGCGACTGGCTACTCATACAGCTATGGTGAGAAGACCTTGCAAGGCAACTCTGAAATTAGGAAACTCATCTTCTCCATTACTGACAATAAAATATAGTGTAATGTATCTCCGTCTGTAACTCCACAAAGCCTCAAAGACTACGTGAGTGTTACGCAGGAGAGTTTTGTATAACACACTCACAGGCTAAGCGGCTTTCATCCGAATTCGGTAGCCAACAGACTTCGTCTCACGCAAGAAAGAGTAAGTAGGAAGCGTAGCAGAGTCAGGAGAGCAGTTGAGGTAGTTAGTGGCATGGAAGTATCAGCTAAGGACCGCTGAAAAGGATGACCCATAGTCGGCAGTAGGAGATTAGTTGTCGTTGCATAGGAATCGTGGAAGCGAGTTCCACGGTCTAGGTCCTTCAGAGCAAAGGCTTCTGTCGCCAATGGACTTAAGCGGACAAATGAAACAGCATATTTATTGTCCATACAGGACCTGAGGGCACGAGGAGGCTGAAAGTGATATAGCAGTTCAGCTAGGTATGGAGAGCTCAGCCATGGCGGGCCTTGTGGGTCAGCGCATGAATTTGGCTCTGTAGCCGTTGATCAACCGGCAGTCACAACAGACACGAGTTCCAGTGGTGTCTCTAGTGCCGAGCTGTAACGTGTAGAAAGAAGGATTCTACAGTCACATATTTTGCTGTACCGTGCTGTTCCATCAACGTATGAACAATAGAAGCCTCTCACGATCGAGGTATTGCTGACGGAGTCTGGTTTGGTCAAGTTTCTTTAAAAGGTTCTCGACTTGCAATAAGAAATTGAATTTCAAATCAAGATGTGTAAGCCGAGACAACCTAGTTGTAACTTATCGTCGGAGAGTCTATGCTGACCTTGATGATTCTTGAAATCTCCTCCTCTGCCGTGAGACCAACATCTTGAGAGCACTCTCTAGGCATCTGTGTCCTTCAGTGGATTCCAAATTTAACTGCAGATCACCACAGTTCGCTCTGCTTTTGGCATCTAATAGTGATTTCTGGCACAGGTCTTCTCGAAGTTTTGACAACTCAATCTAAGGAGAGCCAAGGTCACACGAGACGTCTTTGAAGTTCATTTTTGGCTCTTGCAGTCTTTTCTGAACGCAGCCATTCTTCCTCAAGATGCGGTACCAAAATGGCAATAGAGCCAAAAAGTTAGAGTTCAAAATGCAATGTAGAAGACTCTGCCAGCTTCACTTCTTGCTTTGAGTGTTCCATTTTTGTCCTCAGACAGTTGCTCGCACAGAACTACAATGCTGTTCAGTCCATCATTGATAGCTTTCACGACCTCCACTCTTGCACTCCCTCCACCTGGATGCAGAGTCACGTTTGAAAGTGATGGCTAAGGATTTCTTCAGTTCCCAGTTTCTCCCAGCTCTGAGTTGATCTTGAAAAGAATAAGTAGGTGCTCTCTATTTTAAAAAAAAGTAACGACAACTGAATCTTGATTTGCAGCATGAACTCCTGCCAGGTTAAAGCTATGTTTATCACAGTTTACAAACATTGCCTTCTCATTACATTACTGGACAATATTCTCTGCTGGACACCCGATAAGTAGCCAGACATAAGCGTGATGGCACACTAGGTAAGGCGGTTGGTTTCACTACCTCGGTCCCGAGGTCGTGGGTTCGAATCCTACCGGAGTAAATCCGTGAATGCCGCTGCAAGTGGTGGTAGTAGCCGTAAAGGCTATTCCTATTCTGTCGTTATAAAAAAGGCTGTCAAATCAGTTAGTATATTTTCATTACTGCTGCGTTGTCGTAGCACAGCCAGTTAAGTAAGCCTGGCTTGGCGCGATGCAGCAGTCCGCTTTCGGCAGGCCGGATGAGGTGAGCGGGCCGGGAGCTCGAAGTTGGAGCTCGGGTAGAGAAGTGAACGGTCGTGTGCCTATTGGACAAAGTGTGCGGCCGGGACGAGCGGACTGGCAAGTGGAGCTGGGACGTGGACGCAGCGAAGGATGGCCGCATGCTGTTGCACTGCGAGCGTCAGCCGAATTCACGATTGTTGAAGCACCCCTCGGCGTTTTCGCTTCCTCGCCAGTGTGTTGGTGCTAATTTTGTGCTACGCTGTAGTCGGGCGAAGGTTTTTGTGAAAATGGTCGCTTTATTGCTGTAGCTTGTGCTATCGTCGCGAAGGGCACAGAACGCTAGCCGACGAGCAAAACCACCAGTTTATTTCACCTACACACAGAGCAGGGCGAAGCACGACTCTCTACGCCCCTCTCACCCACTGGAGTCCTCTCCCTTGTCGTAACAGTTCCAAATAGCATGTCCCGGCTGCCTACCACATTGAGTGTCACAGCCCACTCACACAGCGACCAGGGGCAGTGTCATCAATTAAACGAAACCACATGCCCGCCTGATGTGGAGATCGATTAATGACGTAGCCAGAGCAGCAAGCAGCGGTCCTTCTCCACTGCTTTGACAACGAGAAGGCTATATATTAAGCACATAGTCCTCATAGCGTGCTGGTCTGCTCCCTTAATTATGAGGCTAAGTAACGGCTGCTCGGAGGAGGCAGGCGACCGCATGGCCTGTGGAAACAAGCTGGCTGCGTTTGACATCTGCGGTCATGCGTGGCCGGGCCACATATTTCTCGAACGCTGGCGCCTCGTCGGACCGCACAGCCTCGAAGGTCAATGGTGCAAGTCACACCACCACCACTTTGCAAGCCACCATCTCGTCTCCGGGCGTCATCACTGAACCTCAGGTCGCCGCTGCCTCGATTTTGTGCTCGGCCGCTATATCTCCGGGCGCGGCCGCCGCGTCTTCAGGCGCCGCTGCAGTTGCGTTTCCGACCTGCACCGCATCTTTGATCTGCGCCTCGTCTCCTACCTTTGCTGCGTCACAGCCCACTTGCGATGCCGATGAGCCTCCGATCTGCTCCGCATCTTCAATCTGCGCCTCGTCTCCGACCTGTGCAGCGTCTCCGACCTTTTGAGCGTCTTCGACCTTTTGAGCGTCTCCGACCTGCGCCGAGTCACAACCCACCGACTTTGTTTAGGCCAACGTCACCTTCGTGGCTTTCTCTACCTCGCAAGCCGTTGCCTCGTTGCACACCATCTGCGCCGGTCAAACTATCACAGCCTGGATCGCTGTCGCCACGTCCCACGAGGTGGCATCCTGGACAACCATTGTCGCCCCGAACACAGTCGGCAAGTGCTGATACTGCATCTGGTCACTTCTGTCGCTGCCCTCTTTCCGACAAGCTTTTGCTAACTCAGCACTCAGCAGTCGCGCTTTACCTACCGGGATAGCCAGCGCTGTTACCAAAGCCTCACGAAGCAGACGGTAGTCATCCTTGATTGCCTGCGGCATGTAAGAGCACACATAGAAGGCGCTTACTTCCAGAAATAGGGTCAGATACTTGTGCCAGACTGTCGGATTGACACCGCATAGCTCAAGCCTCCGCTCCGAGTCAAGCAGCCAAGTTGCGAAGTCATCACCGACTTGAAAATGCTCAAGCAACATTGCTGTAGGACACCGCCGCCGCCGAAATAGCTTGTAGCTAATGTAATCGTCGCGAACGGCACAGAACGCTAGCCGACGAGCAACACCTCCAGTTTGTTTCAATTACACGCGGATCAGGGCGAAGCACGACTCTCTTCGCCCCTCTCGCCCACCGGAGTCCCCCTCTCTTGTCATAACACTTCCCAATAGCACGTCCTGGCTGACTACCACATCGAGTGTCAGCCCACCCGTACAGCGACCAGGGGCAGTGTCATCAATTAAACAAAGCACAATTGCAGTTCTAATGTCTTTGGCCACCATTTGGGCAGGGCCGTCGGAGGCGATAGCGTGAGAACGCGAAAGAGAAATCTGATGGCACGTGGTGAATAAAATTGGTATACCGTTCTCTATAATTTGAAATCAAAACAATAGTTTTCGCGAAGTTTTTATGGAAATGGAGCTTCGTCGCCGTTCGAATGTGTAAATAGGCTGGCTGGCTTGGACCACTTGAGGCCGTAGCACGGGAGGCACAATTTCATGAACTTAGGTAGATACAGTTGGAATCAAAACCGTAAGCTCTTATGTTTCTCGTGAAAATGGCAGCTGCAGCGAAGTTATTCGTGGGACCCTAATATTTGTGCTCGAAACATCAACAATCTACCTGGGAGCAAGCCTAGTGAGACATATCCTTCCGGGAATCGCACACAGCCTGAGCATCTAATTAAAAAAGTGGCTTACATTGGTAGACTATATTAACTCTTTCTATGGACCTATTCGCTTCAAAAAATATTTGCAAAAATGGCATAAATTAGGTGATGTGAGTTATTTTAAGTTTATATTTTCTCTGATGAAATACGCTAGTTACGAGTATGTATTCAAACCAGTATTCATTAAAATGATTTTTTGTCATGCTCACTTTTTTCGCGTTACCGGCAGACTTGTATACGGAGCCGATGGGTTGCCTTCACTGGCCCCCCCCCCTGGGCGCACCGTCAGTGTTCCAGACTAAGCATGACAGGTGACTAAAAAAAAGTGTACATGAATGTTCTCAACTGGTCCCGTTTTGTTCACTGTCATTACTACCGTTGTGCTACTGTGGCTCCGGCGGCGGCGGCAGACCTCGCTGAGTTTACAGAAGGCATAAACGTGAAAGCAAGCGATACAAGTGACTCAACACTTATTCTTCTCAGAGTATACACACGAACTCGAAAAATTTCGTCGAGTCGGGGAATATCGCAGAGTACTGCATAATCCGGAGCCCGGGAGGAATGAGCTCGAACGCTGGTGGCAGGATGCCAAGCTCTGCCTATCGACTAAGCTCGATTTCTCGATTCGCAGGTGTGACGTTCGCGCTAGTCGCAAAGCAGCATATGCGCACACAGCACTAGCGATGCCCGGCAGCTTTGACACACTCACGACAATCAATCGAGCGTTACACGAATTTTAATGTGGCTTACTGACGAACCAACCGATGCACCACCATCACAGGATGTCGCCGCTCGGCGATCAACGTGGCTTGAAGGGCGGTGGTCCCTGAAAGGGAAGCAGTCCGGAGGGCGGGAGGCGCGAAGCGACAGGTGCTTATGTAATGTAATGTACCTCCTTCTGTCACTCCACAAAGTCATAAATACTATGTGGGTGTTACGCAGGAGAGTTTTGTGTAGCGAACTCACAGCCAAAGCGGCATTCGGTACGCATTCGGTAGCCAACAGATTTCGTCTCACATAACAAAGAAAAAGTGGGAAGCATAGCAGAGTCAGGAGAGCAGTTGAGGTAGTGAGTAGCATAGAAGTAGCAGCTCAGGACCGCTGAAAATGATGTGCTATAGCCGGCAGTAGGAGAGTAGTTGTCGTTGCGTAAGAATTGTGGAAGCAAGTTCCACAGTCTAGGACCTGCAGAGCTAAAGCTTCTATCGCCAATGGTCTTTAAGCGGAGGAATGGAACAGCTAATTTATTGTCCACAGAGGACCTGAGGGCGTGAACAGGCTGAAACTGATGCAGCAGTTCAGCTAGGTACGAAGGAGCTAATCCGTGGCGGGCCTTGTGGGTCAGAGTAAGAACTTTGCTCTGTATCCGTTGCTCAACCGGAAACCATCCTTGCTCTTTCAGCAAAGAAGGTGCTCATGCCCTCTGCTCCGTGCGTTGTCGAATTAACTGGCGGCGTCGGCCGTCGGCGGACATCGTTCTGTGCTACGCGAGAAGACGTTGCTTAACGTAGCTTCACTCTTTATGGCGAACACTCGGCCAGTAAGGCTTGGCTTATGATTTGTGGAGAACGTTTCTAGACTCGAGTCGAGCGATATGTACCGTTGCCGGAATTAACGAGAGCGTTAGCTAAAATCCATGGCTTACTATCTTCCAGCTTACGAAGGAGTGCCGGGACAGCGGATTTACAGGAGAAGTCGATCGCCGTGCTCCTCTTGCCGATTTGCTGCGGTCTGCACCTGTTTCTTAGTCATCCTCTCCGATTTCGCCACCACGTGAGGGCCCCTCGTCATATTTAAAGCGCCCCACAAGGCTCATGCGGCAATATATTTTGTTGGGCTGATAACCGATACGGAAATTAGTGCCGAAAGCTCACCTGGAAAACTTCCAAGCAATAACCAGTCGCACAAACTTCATTTTAGCAACTCAGAAACGCACTTTGCTGCAGAAACGCACTTCGCTTCAGAACGACTTACGGCCTCTCAGGGGGCCTCGAAGCATGCCACTCAAGCAATCCCGTAATATTACGTTGCCATCGGTGCTTCGCTATTGCCGGCTGAGCGCGAAAATGGCTGGATGCTCGCAACCCTATTGCAATTCAATGGAAACAGAACTACTGGGGCCCTAGGCGCATTAGGCTACCGAGGGGGGGGGGAGGACGCAAGAAACAAGAGACCAGCCCTCGCGACGAGGGAGGACATTCTCGAACCGGAGCAATCTGGAAGACGAGCGGCAATCCACACAAGTACTAGCCAAGGCAGCGTCGTTGATATATTGGCTACACTAGCGGGTATTCGCTAGGGCGCTACATCTCAGCTCGCCGATGGCGCCAGCTCACGGAGGGGGGCTACGAGCAACGCGCTACAAGGGGAACGCGGAATATACGACCGGTAAAAACGAGGATGCCTATCACCAGCCCCGCTCGGGCTTCTGACCCTTGCTACCCTCGCCAGAGTGGCCGCATCGCCGGAGAGCGCCCGACACCCATCCAGGTGTATCACGGGGCGAGACCGAGAGCTGCCACCACCCACGAATCATCCGGCCGACGTCAGGTTTCCAAATGCCCTGGTGACATGGCGTCGTGGCATATCCGGCCATGCGTACAGGTCAGGCATCGACGGTGACCATTATTGCATTGCAGCCGCTCCCTCACAGCCAACCTAACCAAGCCTGGGTATACTTAGTGAATAGCGAATGGTATACGGTATATGTGAGGCTTCTGTCGATTAATAATAGTAGTAATAATAATAAGACACTTGATAAAGCGCCCTCAGAGAACTTAATCTCTTTCTAGGCGCTTTACATTTGCTGCAAAGGGAAATGCAATTGAATGGTAAGTAAAATGGAGCAAGTCTGTCTCAGCGAGCACTACTTAGTATACTTAGTATATGGCGTATGGTAGGTATATGGTATATGTGTGGCTTCCTGTAGAAGGCAACGCTGCGCCACCTTAATATTACATAATAACAATGATGATAGTAATGAATTTGATATAGCACGCTCCGAGAGCTCAATCTCTTTTTAGGCACTTTACATTTGCTGAAAAGGAAGCAAGATCGAATGGCAAGTGGTAGCGTGCTCATTAAACAACGACAACAACATGGTAAGGGGTGACATGCACACGGTCAGCATACAATTTTGGTTAGTGGCAGCATGCACATTATCAGCATGCATAAGCACATAAAGGATGAATCACAGGGAACCACTAAATGCTGTGACAATAGATGCGTTTCTAGTTTCTTTTTTAATGTGGAAAAGTCAAGAGATGTCGTGCCGCAGGTCGGGAATTAGTTCCAGGTTTTGGAAGCATACGAACTAAAGGTATGGTCTCCAAAGGATTTGTGGTTCATACGAGGTATAGGTAAACAGTTGGATTCCAAAAAGCGGGTGGTACGATGGTTAGCACGGTGGGGCGGGCAGTAGATCTGATAGGTAGGTTGGAGCCAAAGAATAAAAAAGCTAAAAGTGAATGACGAAACCTTGAAGTAGATGCGTTGCTTGACTGCAAGCCAGTGCAGATCAGCAAGAAGTGGTCTGATATGGCACTGCGATGCTCACGACAGACAAGCATAGCTGCAGAGTTTTGCACCAGCTGTAAGCGCCCGACTGCACATGCCGGTAGACCAGCAAGCAGTGAGTTACAGAAGTCAAGACGAAATGTAAAAAATGCATTAACACATTTAGATTTGGTATCTCTGTCTAAGCAATCCTGAATTTCAGCAACTTTATGTAGTTTAAAGTAGGCAGATTTGACTGCGGAGCTGATGTGGTCGTGTAACGAAAGGTCACTTTGGAACATGACGCCTAGATTTCGTGCAGATTCAACAGGAGATATGCGGGCAGAGCCGATCGTGGGCGTTACACGTACCAATTTCTGAATCGCACTTAGCTTGCCCATAACTAGCAAGTTGGTTTTATAATCGTTCAATTTAAGAAAGTTTGCTGCCCTCCGTGCGTGGATGTTATCAATACATGCAGCAATAGAGTTAAGAGAATTCGACGACCTGGAGGGCTGGAGCGATCAAAGCAACGGTATAACTGAGCGTCATCCGCATAGAAGTAAAAGCCTAGATTGTGCCAGGCAATCACATCGGCAAGAGGGAGAGTATAAACTGTGAAAAGAACCGGACCAAGCACATATCCCTGAGGTACGCCATATTTCAGAGGTTTGTTTGCCCGAGTACTATCTCTGTCGTGAAAATTTGTGAGACCGCCGGAACCCCAGCCGATAGATGGAACAAGCTGATCGCAGTATAGTGTTAGCTTGCTTACTGCAATTAGTCACCAATTGCTATTCGAGGACACTGCTTTTTAAGTGCATCAGCATGTTCAGCGGCAATGACGAAGCCAAGGCGTGAGCCGTCATTGTGGATTTGCTGGCTCTAACTGGTTCACCGGACCGAAGAGGTTTAGCGAGAACATTTCTTTCCTTATTATAACTGTGCAGTCCTTTATATTTTCGAGCGGGTTTTTAGTGTTTCGTTGGCCTTTGAGTGCAGATTATTATAAATTAGCGCAGCAAACGTGCGTGTTAAATGCTGGATTATCGGGGATAAAATCTCAAGAAGACCTAACTTTTGAAAACTGGACATTGACATTTTCATCAGGGAGTTCTTATTTATTCAAAGGGCTGATATCGCGTCTACGTTTTCAGTGCCAACTGTCGGGGCTTTGCAAAGCTGGATTGCCTTGTTTCAAGCTCAAATCAGGAGCGACTAAACATGAGACCGTTAAGTGTTCGGCGTCGGAGCTCACAATATCAATATTTCCACGTCTCTTGTTAATAAGAGTGATTTTGGCGAAAGCCATGAATTTTTGGCTGCAGCTAATTAAAGCATACACGAATGAACAGCTTAGATCAGCACGATAGTTGTTAAGAGCACTGCTTTAGCACTTCTGGATTATGAAACAGCTCTTAGATATTTTCGTACTGCGTTAGCATACATAGTTCAAAATAGAAAAGTGTAAAATGCTCTTAAGTGAACGTACTCGCCGATAATATTTGTTGGATAATACATGTTTTGTTAGTTTAGCTGTGTTTGGCCTGCTGAATGTGATGTGTTTGGGCTTTTGCGATTCTACAGAGCCGAGCAGTGACAATATGAACGCATCGCCTGGCATCAATAGGGAGAGCGGGGGCGGGGGGGGCATCCGCTGTCGAATGCACGTAACGTTGCCACCGAGAAATCTAAGGAGAGAAAATAGTAGCCGTTAAATGTAAGTCAACAGATGTGTGCTTGGGCTTTTGTAACATTCGTGTGAACAATTTAATTTTAAATCTAGCATCACATCCACAGTTTCGATGCATTTCACCATCGGCGCGCTACATCTGAGAAACAAAAACGCTCATTACGAAAGACCTGCAGCCCACTTACAAAAGGATAGTTTGAGGGGCAATGCCTCTTTGGATGGCTAGACGCTCTAGATGCTCTAGACGTTGACGAGCCTGGCTGACTTTTTGTTGGCCAACCGAACACTAAACTTCGCGTATAGCTTTTACAGGCAATTTGTATATGACAAGGAAATTGTGCTGTTTGATGGATAGATATAGAGTATATGGATAGATAGATAGATAGATGCTATAGCTACCAGTTTGTTAGAGAGCAATGGCACTACCAGAGAGGTTAAGGGAAACTCAACTCCGGCTACTACAGATGGAAACACCAGTCATGGCACAGCCAATTAAACACCGGTCATGGCACAGCCAAGTAGACTATTTACGATATACCACTCACTATACGGATACTTACTTATACGGACTGCACCAAGGCAAAACATCCTGCCTCAACAAGTACATCAACATGGAGGCGTGCCGTGAATGCCACTAAATACTATGAAATTGAAGTCACCAATTACTACCAATGATTACTGGTAGTCTGGAAGTACAAGACTGCTAACAACTTCCGACTTATGAATATAATACTGTGGCTGTTATATTCTCAACTCTCCCATTTATTAAACCAAAATTTTAAGTCGCTTTGCTACTGACTGATAGTTATTGTGCATGAGCGTCAAGGCAGCTGCCAAGACATTCGAAATGAAATCTCACTGGTCAGATGATATCCTGAGGTGATTTTATAGAAAAGATCAGCTGAGGCTCAAATTCAAGAAGACCGAACAAGTATTTGCTAACGGTTTTATCCACAGTTACAATACTGGAAAGAAACAACTAAGATGCTCGAAGGATTAGAGAAATTTAAGCATTGAAAGCTAGAAAAATCCTTGATGTGTGCTGCAGGACTTTTTTCAATGGACCGGTTGCTACACAATTGGTGGGCTGTTTCCCTGTAATATACCAAGCAACTCATCTACAACGAAGCTTAGATAGAGCAGCATCTCGTAAAGATACTGTCAGAAAGAAAATCAGAATATCATCAGAATCAGAATCAGAGTATCAGAAAAATAATAAAGATCATATTAGAATAAAAAATTGTCGGGTGAACAACCTTTAAAGTGAGGGACTGCTATTGGTTAGGTGAACTGACCACCTTACCACCTTATGCTAGAAAGCTAGCACGGAGTTATCACTTGCAAAGGCATTACTACGTGCGGCTACAATAACACCGCTACCACCAGTTGCTGATAGTGCAACACTTTGTGATCTAGTCAATCAGACTGAGGCTTCAAAAGAGATTCATGTATTCAACCTCACTCTCATCAAGACGAGGCCAAACACTAAAGCCCATAATAAACTACGAATTCAAAACATTGTAATGCACGCACGTTGACCCAGAAGTGGCATGGCCGAGCGTCTATCGACGCAGAACCATCCTGAGAACAGTCCACACAAGTGGTAGACAAGCCAGCTACGACCGGTCAGGGCCACTCGCATAAATCAATGAGAGGGCCCAGCAATACATTGCACACTCTAGGAAGACTACGTTCTGATGCAGTGACTTTGGTTAGGCCGATTTCAGAGCCACGGTATGTAGTTAAGCATCATCTGAAGCAAAATTTTAGATCTCAGAGTCAGCAGGAGTGACCATAACAATAAAGAGAACAGTAAAAGGTGTGGTTGTAAAGGAAGTACAGCGAACATAGTGGCCTAGCAAACGACGTATCAGCAAACTTGCCAACTGAGTAGTAGCTGAGCTTTATAAATCTGCCAGACTCCATCATAAGTTTGGCCTTAGGTGTGACTGAGTGTGCATATTACCATAATGCCATCAAGAATTTGATGAATGATAGCATGCATCCTTGCCCCTCGAACAGCAGCTTAGAAATCTGAGCAAGTTAATTAAACTTAACTAATTGCACGAAAGAACTAATCAAGTCAAGGACAAATGACAGCAGCACAGAAAAGGCTTTTTTAAGTCAGCACCAGAAAGCTCCTAAGGGTAGTCATACACAAACTGAATATCTTCAGAACAGCGGCGCACGAGAGAGAAAGACCAAGTAAATTAGCCAGGTAGGAAGAGAAACAGACTTTAAGAGATCACACTTTTTATAAAGAGCCGCCTGGCACTGAGAGGAGGGTTCATAAGTAGGCGTTGGCATGCAACTATCAAAGCTGAAGCTAAATAAAGCATCTACAAGCAAAAATAACTGGATGCTAATAAATAAAGGCTCTTAAGGTAATAAAAATATTTGACTAGTCATGCAATAAATTAGTTCATAAGGCCATCGCTAACTTGAGTACTTGATGTAAGAATTGCTTAAATAGAACAGCGACTTTTTGAACCCATATTAGCTAATACTTATAAATACTGCATAGCCGTCATGCATCACTTCTGTGTTGCCGGCCAATGCGGCTTTGGCAACAAGAATCGGAAACGTTGATTGTATTGTATTATTATTTTTTAATAAAGCACCACCAACCTCACAGCAGCTCTCGAAAGCTGCCACTGATTAGTAAGAATATGCCCATGGGTCATAAACTGAGAGTGTGGTGCATGCAATTTACGACCCAGGTCATGATTTTAAGCCTGCTGCTGAATATTTCTTAATAATAATAACCACAATAATAATAATAAATTTGTAAATTGTCTCCAGAGAAATAAATTTCTGTCTCAGCACTTTGAATATTCTGTGAAGCAGGATGCCAATATGGTTAGTGATAACATGCACGGGGTCAGCACGAATTAGCACAAAACGGACAAGTCAAGAGGACCCAGAAAATGCTGTATACAGTGGGTGCGTTTTTAGCTTTTGTTAATTATTGTCAAACCCGGGGATGCTGAGACGTCAGTCAATTGTGATTTCCAATCTTAGAAAGCATTCGCACTAACGGCACAGTTTTCGAAGGATTTTAAATTTGTTCTAGGCATAACTAAACGACTTGAGTCTGGAGAGCAGGTGGCACGAGGCCTAATTGACAGGACGCGACCTAAAAGTGAGTGACACAACCTCGATACGGATTCGCTGTTTGACGGGGAGCCAGAGCTGGTCGATGTGAAGTGGCAATAGCTATGCTCACAATATGATAACAGCTATGCTCACAACAGACAAGCCTAGAAGCAGTTTAGTGCACCATCTGTAAGCACTTGATTGCATAGAACAGTTGACCATCAAGCAGAGAGTTACATAAATCGAGGCTGGATGTCACAAATACACGGACCTACTGTGACATTGGTATCCCTATCTAAGAAGGCTAAAATATTTGCAGTTTTATGTAGCTGAAAATAAGCAGACTTGACTGAGAAGCTGACGTGGCCATCTAGTGAATGATTCCCTTGGAACAAGTCACACAGATTTCGAGAAGCTACTGTAGGAGATATGTTGTCAGGTCTCAGTTTAATAGAAATTGTTTCCCAATATCTGAGTAACACTAGGTTTTCCCATTGCTAAATAACTTGGTTTTATCGTCATTAACTTTGAGAAAGTCTACTTCTTGTCTAATGCGAGCAGTAAAATGGCTGATAAAACTCTTCTACTATTACATGAAGGAGTTTCTTAAAAATCAGCTGCTCTTAACTTCTATCCTATCACTGGTATAAGTGCTATAGTATCCATGTTTAATCAATTGGTAATCGCAGTTGAGTCCGAACTATCGTATTTTAACGTGTATAAGCCCCAACCCAATGTATAAGTCCCCAATATTTGAACCAATTTTTTGGAAATTAATATTAACTGAATGAACTGGACAATATCAAGACTCATAATAATCACTCATGTCATTGTCAATATCCTCTGCAGCAGATATGGTAATGATTAAGAAAAAAAGTCCTAGCTGGTTAAACAGCCTTTTTTGTATAGCGACAGAAGAGCCTTTACGGCTATTACCACCGCTTGCAGCGGCGATACAGCATCGCCCACCGAAGGAATCGAAGGCACGACCTCGGGACCGAGGTCGTGAAAGCAACCGCCTTGCCTAGTGTGCCGTAATGGCTCACCAACAAGCCTATCACACACATTTTGGCCACCAGTTCATATTTTTTGGGTGGCATTTAAAGCAGATACGTTGTCTGGTGCGATATAAAGGCAAATCAGTAACCTCCCATGTATCGCTTTTCTCGATTATCTCATTTTGGAAAAATGTGGGGGGACTTGAACAAGGTAAAAATCGTGATATTGACAAGGCTGGAAAGAGCTAGCGATGAAGACTTGTACAGATGGCACCAACAAGTTACCAGGCCCGCTATTATTGCAATCACTGATAAGTACGGTGCTTTAAAAGTAGAAACATCTTAATACAATAATTGCAACCATTACTGTGAGAGAATTTGGTTGCACTTTCTTTAAGAGGAAAGTGAGTGCACCAAGATTCTCTTACAAGGAAATTAGTCATACAAGTAAACCCTGTCAATCATAAAAAGTAATAACACATTAGATATAGCACCTTCAGAGAACTAATTCTCTGTCTAGGCACTTTACATTTGCTACCCACGAAACACAATCGAATGGTTAGTCGGAGCATACTCAATAAACAACAAGAATAACGTGGTTAGGGGTGACATGCATGGGGTCAGCATGCAAGTATGGTTAGTGGCTGCAAGCACAGCATTAAATCGTGTAAGCACATAAAAGACAAATCACAGAGACCTAGTAAATGCTTTAATACATAGATGCGCTTCCAGTTTCTTTTAAATGTGGACAAGTCAGGAGATGTCGTGATGCAAGTCTGGAGTGAGTTCCGAGCTTTGGGAGCATACGAACTAAATGCACGGCCTCCAAACAATTTGTGGTTTGTACGAAGTATAAGTAAACGACTAGATTCCGAAAAGAGGGTGGTACGATGCTTAGCCTGGTAGGGGAGTAGCTCTGATAGATAGGGAGGAGCAAAAGAATGAAGAGACCTAAAAGTCAGCGCCAGAACCTTGAAGCTGATGCATTGCTTGACTGGGAGCCAGTGCAGGTCGGCGAGAAGTGGTTTGATGTTGCAACTACAACCCTAATGACAGACAAGCCTAGCTGCAGAGTTTGGCACCGGCTGTAAGCACCTGATGGCACAGGTCGGTAGACCAGCAAGAAATGAGTTACAGAAGTCAAGACAGGATGTCACAAATGCATGGACCAGTTTAGATTGGTATTCCTGTCTAACCGATTTTTAGCAATGATATGCAGCTAAAGGTAGGCAGGCTTAACTGTGGAGCTAATGTGGTCGTGTAATGCAAGGTCACTTGGGCACCGGATGCCCAGATTTCGTGCAGATTCAACAAGAGATATGCTGGCAGAGCCGATTGTGGGGTTATTCACTCAAATTTCTGAATCACTCTTGGTTTGCCCATAACTAGCAAGTTGTTTTTATCATAAATCAATTTAAGACAGTGCACTGCCATCCATGTGTGAATGTCATTAATACATGCAGCAAGAAAGTTGAGATAATTCAACGTGCTGGAGGGCTGGGAGGGATCAAAGCAGAGGTACAACTGAGTGTCATCCGCGTAGAAGTGAAAGTCTAGATTGTGCATGGCAATAATATTGGCAAGTGGGAGAGTGTAAACCGTGAAAAGAACCGGACCAAGCACTGAGCGCTGAGGTTCCCATACTTCAGAAGTTCCTCGTATTATCTTTGTCCATTCACATCAATACTCTGGAGTCTCCCACTGAGATAGCACCCGAATCTTTGCAATTCACTGCCAGTGATGCCCAGGCGAGATAAGAGGCGCTCAAAAAGGGCTTGGTGATCGATAGTATCATAAGCTGCCGAAAAATTGAGCAAAACAAGCAGAGAGACTCTACCTAAGTCTGCATTCGTAAGGAGGTCGTTATACACCCGAAGCAATGCTGACTTTGTGGAGTGATTAGTTCTAAAACCACACTGGAACTTACTAGCAAGGTTTGAAGTTTCAATATATGAGTTCAGCTGGTCTGCCACGACTCATTCCAGTGTCTTAAATAAGTAAAGATTTGATTGTGAATACTACTTTCTTTGTTTTTAAACTGATTGACAGCTACATATGCATCGCTTACACGTAGTTATAGATACTTCCGACATAAACAGCTATGCACCACAACCTTGACACAAAAATAGGCAACCAGTGGCAATCAGCCTAGATGTCCTCAGATCTGGAAAGTAAACATCATCTGGACAGCAGCTATGTCATTACCTATCATATCATATATCGCCGAGCTGGTTTGGTCTAGCGGTTAAGGTGCTCGCCCCGACTGGAGACTGACTGAGGTCGTGGGCTCGAGCCCCGAGGCATGTGTGAGGTGCCTGAATAGAGATTGGGTTCTCTTGGGGCGCTATATAAATGAATTATATTTATATTATATCCACCATAGTGACCTGCAATCAAGTCATATGGATTTGCACAGCTAAGATAAAGGTGCTTCTAAATATAAATATAATGCATTTGTATAGCGCCCCAAGAGAACTAAATCTCTATTCAGGCGCTTCACATGTGCCTCGGGGCTCGAGCCCACGACCTCAGCCAGACCTTAGTCGGGGCGAGCACCTTAACCGCTAGACCAACCCAGCTCGGCGTTCTCGGTCTATCTCACTCATCGGATGGGCCAGTGACAGGCAAACTCGTAACACTAAATGAGTCCAAATTCTAAAACACCTCCAAAGCCTGCTGACCATCTTTATGCCTACATATGCACAGCCAGAGCTACCAAGATTAAGCCAAGATAGATGACAGAACCCAGACCTTGTCCAGAGCATCTACAGGATAGAAGAGTAATAGGGATACTCTAAGGCAGAGGTCTGCAAACTCCGGCCTTTAGGCCAGATACGGCCTAGCTGGTATTCTAGTCCGGCCTAACGCCTGCTACTTATTTATTGCTGGATCCGGCGTAATTGAATTGTCACGGTTTTGTTCCCCTACATAACTGCTGGTTGCAGCTAAAGCTGTGGGTGTTTATTTTCAAAGCTGGCGTCAGGCGCTTGTATGAAACTGAAACGCCGGACCGGGCGTGGGTGATAAATGTCTACTCCTATCATTGCAGGGCATGTCTGTGTGCCTGTCGCGACTGCTTGTTCGTTTGGCCGCGCCCACTCTATCAGCCCAGTTGAGTGGGCGTGGCTTCCTCTGGCCTAGTGTGCCTTCATGACCTCCTGAAATAACCTAGCAGACCGAAAAGTTTGCTGACCTGTGCTTTAAGGGTTGGGCCATGACCCAATGGCTGCCTTTAGTAAGCTCATGTGAGCTGCCCCAAAACTATTTGGCAGCTTCACTGAATAAACGGTTCGCCAAGCAGCTTCGTGATTCAACAAATATTGCATCATCAAGAAGTGGTTCACAATAGTCCACAGAAATAGTTGCGTCAATGCTTGAACAGCAATTGACTTGATTCTAGACCACAATAAACACAACTCAATTTTTGGGTCAGATTCATCGAAGGGGAGCATTTTAGCAGGACACACGATCCGTTATGCAAAATATTCTCGACAAAGTCTCTAGCTCAAGGCAATGATTCACACATTATATATGTATATATGTATGCATGCATGCATGCGTGCGTGCATGTATGCATGCATGTATGTATGTATGTATGCATGCATGCATGTATGTATGTATGTATGTATGTATGTATGTATGTATGTATGTATGTATGTATGTATGTATGTATGTATGTATGTATGTATGTATGTATGTATGAATGCATGCATGTATGATGTATGTATGTATGTATGTATGGATCATGTATGTCTATGTATATCATATCTATGTATATCATCATGTATGTATGGATGGATGTATGTATGTATGTATGTGTGTGTAACGCCGAAGGCTCGGCGGAGTAGGCTTAACCTGCCGCTTACCTAGCGGCGTAACCTAGCGCCTAATGCCGTTCTGTGCGCATCTTCGCGAAATAAGCAGGCCGCCACGAAACGAGCGTTTCTGGCGCTGACCTACTTATCGTTACTAAAGGGGTTCGCGAGTCCGCAGCGTGAATTGGAAAGCGAGACGCACAAATTGAGGATTTTACATAGCTTTATTCGCAAGCGCGAAAAGTCGATGCACGTCTAGCTCAGTTTTATCTCCACACTCCTCACACGCTCCCAACAGCCACATGCACTCGCAGAGGAATACGTCCCCGCACTTAGGCTGCCTGAGTCTATTGTGGGGAACGACCCGAATGAGACGAGGAGCCCGAACCGGAGCCTAGACCCTGACTGGAGAACTAGGGCTCCGCTTCCACCTTGCGGCAGGAATACCCCATGCACTACACCAAGCACTCTTGCGGAGGAAACACGTCTCCACACTTAGGCTACTTGCGTCTCTAAGGGGAATGGCCCAAATAGACGAAGGAGCCCGAACCAACGGAATACCTCACCCACCACACCAACTACGTTGAGCTCGCACCGGCAAATCCTTATGCCGAAACCGTGTGCGAGCGCCACACACACAACTCAAAAGAAGCACAAAATGCGAGCACGGGCGCCATACGACCATATTCGGTGGAGTCCACCGAATCATCCTAGCGCTGTCTCGTGCTGTCCCATCAATCGCCGCCGAGCAGCCCGACCTCCTCCCTCGCTTTCAGAGAAATGATTCCGACGGCGTCGAAGCGGAGCCGAAGAGAGGAGCCGAACAAAAGACCAAGAGCGAGCGTCGCTCGACTCTTAATTACCTAGCTGAGACAATGGGGTAAAAGCTTAGTGGTATTGGGCCCGACAACGTGGCCCATTACGGTAAGAAAGGAATACCACCCATAGGCCACTGGAAGGGTACCTTTGCCCAGCTTGAATGCCGAGTAGGTTCCGGACGATTCTTTTTGGACCGAGTTATGGCCGAGGTTGACAGGCCAGCCAACATCAATCAGCAGCTCCCACGGATATCAAACCAATTCTAAAGGCCGAATCGCCACCGCTGGTCTCAGAGCTTCCTGGCTTGCTCTTAAGCTCTTGCTCTCTAACCCCACTGGCGCTCCTCTCTGGCTCACTGCTCCAGGACAAAGGAGTTCTTGCCCACCGCCGAACAGCTCTTGTTCGCGCTAAAATTCAGCCAAGGCCAGCAAGGCGCTACATATGTATGTATGTGTGTGTGTGTGAGTGTGTGTGTGTGTGCGTGTGTGTGTATGCATGTATGTATTTATGTATGTATGTATGTATCTCCGTCTATAACTCCACAAAGACTGTGTGGGTGTTACCCAGAAGGGTTTTTAATAGCCCACTCAAAGCCTAAGCAGCTTTCGGAAAGCTTTCGGTAGCCAGCAGACTTCATCTCACGAAACAAAGAGAAAGTGGGAAGCACTTCAGAGTCAGGAGCGTTGTTGGAGTAGTGAGTAACATAGTATTAGCAGCTCAGGAAGGCTAGAAAGGATGTGACATAGTCGGAAGCAGGTGAGTAGTTGTCGCTGCGTAAGAGTCATGGAAGTGAGTTCCACATTCTAGGACCTGCAGAGCTAAAGCTTCTGTCGCCAACGGTCTTAAAGCGGAGGAATGGAACAGCTAATTTAATCTCGATACAGGACCCGAGGGCACGAGGAGGCTGAAACTGGTGTTGTTGGTGGTTGAAACTGGTGGTGGTGAAAATGGTGTAGCAGTTCAGCTAGGTATAAAGGAGCCGAGCCGTGGCGGGCCTTGTGGGTCAGCATGATAGCTTTGCTCTGTATCCATTGATCAACCAGCAGCCATGATCAAACCTCTTGGATTTGCAAACGTTGCCTCGCAGCCATATTCGTAGCCAGCTGCAATGGCCTTGTGGCTTTTCTCGGTACCCCAGCCAAAAGGGAATTACACTTTTTTGCAAGCCACCGTGGAAGACAGTTCCTAATCTCAGATCGGAATCTGACGTGATGGCTAGCTGTAGAAGCAATCTTCTTAACGTAGCTTTTAAATTTTAGGCAGTTGTCAAAGACGACATCTAAATTCCGAGCACGTTGTGATGGTCGCACAAGAGCGTCACCTACTAGAAGAGAAAAGCTAATTCTAATCCAGCCACCACATGCTTAGAGTGTCTTACTAATAATAATAATAATAATAATGTACTTGATAAAGCGCCCTCAGAGAACTTAATCTCTCTCTAGGCGCTTTACATTTGCTGTAAAGTGAAATGCAATTGAATGGTAAGTAAAATCATGCTTGAAAAACAAACGAAATGATTAATATGATTAGGGGTGACATGCACAGGGTCAGCATGCAAATGTGGTTAGTGGCAGCATGCACAGTGTCAGCACGTATAAGCACATCAAGGACGAATCACAGGGACCCACTAAATGCTGTCCTAAATAGGTGTGTTTTTAGGTTCCTTTTAAATGTGGTCAGGTCAGGGGATGTTCTGACGCAGGTCGGGAGGGAGTTCCAGGCTTTGGGAGCATACGAACTAAATGCACGGTCTCCAAAGGATTCGAGGTTTGTACGAGGTATTTGTAGGCTGTTGGATTCCGAAAAGCGAGTGGTACGATGCTTGGCCTGATGGGGTAGTATATCGGAGTGATATGCGGGAGCCATAGAATGAAGGGACCTAAAAGTGAGCGACACAACCTTGAAGTCAATCCGTTGCTTGACTGGTAGCCAGTGCAGGTCAGCGAGAAGTGGTGTAATGTGGCAGCTGCGACGCTTACGAGCAACAGTTCAGTTTTATCGTCGTTTAGTTTCAAGAAATTTTCCGAAATCCAGGATAGAATTTTGGCAAAGCAAGCATCCAGTTTATCAGCTGCTGCAACAGATTCCGACGGTTTGAATGACAAATATAGCTCCGTACAGTCAGCATTGAAGTGACGCTCTATTTCCCATTTGCAGCAAATGTAAAGCGCCAAGAAGGAGATTGAGTTCTCTGAGTGCGCTTTATCAAGTGCATTATTATTATTATTATTATTATTTCATGTACTTCAATCACTTTTCCCAGAGGATGTACTTGCTACAGAAATAGTACACCAAGTCTGTTCGTGCTGATGTCTTTCAAACGAAACTATCCTCCCTAGCAAGCTACCGTCCAGCTCGATGAATCAATGCAGCTTGACTGTAAAATTGAGGCTGGCCACTTGCAAGTGTACGATAGTAATTATATACATCTCATTATCAAAGGCAGATTGAGCATAACACTGTAGGCATGGGGTACGGACATTTCCCCCTGGACGTCTCCCCCTCCCAACATTTTCCTCCACCGGACAATCCCCCCACCGACATTCCCCCCCCGACATTTCCCACGGGGTAGGGCATCCGCCGGGTATACGGTTTAGGGTTTAGGTTTTAGGGTTTAGTGCATAGGGTTTTAGGGTTTAGGGTTTTTAGGGTTTAGAGTTTAGGGTTTAGGGTGTAGAGCTTAGGGTTCAAGGTTTTTAGGGTTTAGAATTTAGGGCCTTGGGTTTATAGAGCTTAGGGTTTTTAGGGTTTAGGGTTTAGCGTTTAGAGTTTATAGGTTTAATAGTTCAGAGTTTTAGGGTTTAGTGTTTAAGGTTTAGGTTTTAGGATTTAGGGCGGGCTGCGCCTCCGACTCCTAAATCCACCCTTGCTCGTATTCTTCGCTTTAATTAGTGCGTATTAGGGCGTAACTAGATCTCTTGAGCTCGAGTTATACTCAGTAGACCTCGAGGTTTAGCGCTCATTTGCAGGGACGCGCGGCACGCCGTAGCGCGCGCCCGCTTTGACGGGTACGAACAAGTGCCTAGCGGCGTCGAGCGGGGCCGAACTCCCGCGGGACCGAACTGTATAGCTCGCCGCTGCTGCTGCCGCTGCAACCGCCGCCGCTCGCTTCATTAGAAACCATCCTTCTAATCCATCCATTCTTCTAATTATACTGAACTAATTTTATCTTAATAGAGCGCGAACTTCATTTGATCATATGTACTTAGTTATTCATTCATCAACATAGGGGGTATGTCCTACCCCGGGGGAAATGTACTAGGGTCCACCAGGAGGGGAGGGGAAATGTCCAGGGGAAAACGTCCAGGGGGAAATGCCCTGCAACCGTAGGCATGAGCCGTAAGCCCCTCTAATAAGCTAGGTTTGTTAGTTCGCGAGTCCCTCACAACTAAATACCCCGCGGGTTAGATTATTACATTTAAACCACAATTAGAAACCCCTTGCATGAGATTATTATATGATATTGCATCATTAGATACAAAGTTATTCCAAAGCGTTATGAGTTAGAACTTCACAGGACCGTGAACTTGTAAATTTTTCTCAAAGGACGACCGTGACATTCCATCGTTCTATATAGTTTGACCATCTGGATACAGCCATTTGCGCATTAACTAATCGCCGATTTGAGCTCCATGCAGGCATATGGATGGCAGCAGAATGATAGGTGTCGGGTCTGCTATACCTCGACAGCGCACCAGTCTGGCGGAAGCCGCTGGGGCGAGAGCAGCGGACCCACTTGCAGCAGCTGCTTCCTTCCAGGCCTGCGAGCTAGCCGTGCGGCCCTGCGGTTCTGCGTTTTTCAGCAGTAAACGGCATCTGCTTGAGCCGTCCTGACCCGTGCGCGATTGCCCGCACAAACATAACACAAGGAAAATAAATTTCATTAAATTTTTCGAAGGTCCAGTTGGCCATTGTTTCTTCTCTATGCTGGACAGTAACAATGCTGCATCGTCTGCCGTCTGTACTGCCTTTTACTGCTGGCAAACTGCGGCGTTGCGGCAGCATGGTGAGCAAGTCATTCGGCTTTTTCTGCTTTCGTCTCTCAGGCATGTTGTGAGCGGCGTGATAAAATTTACAATCATTCTGGCTAAGTCCGATTGAACCGAGGCCTGTTATGACCTACTCCACAAAGTTGGTGCGACTTATTCTGAATCTTCCGCTGTAAACCGATAAGGCCAAACGTGCTTTCAGCGTGTCAAAACTCATCCAGACACACATTCGAACGACTATGGGTGCCGACCAACTTAACGACGCCATACTGTTGTATGCTGCGAGATTAAATGTCACGACAGTGACGAATGCTACGAGCGTCGTACGCCCTCAATCTATGCGCGGAAGAGCAGCTCAGGTCAAATAAATTACTAGCGCCGTCCATGCTGTTTATCATTCATTCTCAGCAGAGCTTTGCCCCTACCTGAAAATCCCGGCTCCACAACCGCACGGAGGGGGACAAAATAGATTCTGCAACTCCACACTTCTAACGAGCGCTATTGGTAGGAGTGGCAGGGTGCTCCCAAGTGAAGCATTTGCGTGGGTTTTGACGTTGTCGAACAGCAAGTGCGCGCGAGACATATTTTTAGTTCACTATAGGCCACCCGCTCTGGCAAGCAAGGACCATAGCTGCACGAGCCCTGATTGGCCAAAAGTCGTACCCCGCTTGCACCCCTTCGGAGACCCGGCGGCGGTGCTCGGGGTAGGGTGTTTGGGCATACCGCGTTCCGACTAAAGCCAGGTTTAGGTGGCAAATCTTGCTTCCTACCTGCTAGAGTCTTCGTCGTATACGTCACAAATACCACGAGCGTGGCCTAGACTTAGGGGAAGACTTGGCGAAGATTCAGCAGCCAAACCCGGTTCTACTTTTTCAACCAAGACTTAGCATGTGACGAATCGTAGACGCCGTTCTTGGCCGCATTTGCTCCGTTGTTAGCAAGGAATGGCGGACGACTTGACAACGAAATCATCGTTGCGTTCCTGGCGAATCTCTGTTTACGGGACACGCTGAGTTCCGAGTTCGAGAATTAGATTTTGAGACGGCGAGCTATACAAGCTCTAGCGGACAGGTTTCATTCTATCGGCATTTGCGTTAGCAAAGCCTGGCCGTAGAGAAACGCCATGGCTATCCCGTGAACGCTCAGTGGTCGGAGCGAGTAGGAAGCCCGACCTGGAGCGAGACTGCCGTCCAAACCACCCACAAACCGGAAGACCGCAGTAAGACTCGAGTAGGTAAGTAGGAAGCGAGACTCGAGCCGTCTAAGCCACCAGTCTGAAGAGGCTACTCGGGCTTTATGGACGATTCTGGAGGCGCGATCTCGGGCGGGCGGCTTTCTGTGGGCGAGGACACGAGCAGCTGCGAGCAGCGCGCCTCCCTGGAGCAGCTCCTCCTCGTTCGCTCTCTCCTTCCGGCGAGATGCTACTATCCTTTTTTTCCTCAAGGACTAAGGCAGTTTTTGAACAGACAGACAGCTCTATCTAGACAAGCTCAGGGAGGCCTGACAGGGTGCGAATTTCTCTCGTCGTGCATCGGAAGAGGCCGACTCGTTGGAGCGACGAGCTCAAGCGCTCTCAGCTCCCAGGAGCTCGTGACGCTGACATTTTTTCGAGAGCTAAATTAATTGATGACAGTCACAATAGCCGTGTGGTTAAAATAGCCATTTTTTTATAGAGAGGCTAGCGAGCTCTTCTGAGCAGATTTCAAGGACAAGTCCTAGACACGGTCAAGGGTTAGCCTCCCCCAATCAATATCCTGGCTATACCCTAATGGTGGCCGTACTAGCAATGGTACGGCGGTCGTACGGACGGACGTTCTGCGACTGGTTGGGCGTAGATTTGTATTTATCTTAAATGGGCATTATAAAATATCTTTTAAAAATAAATCTAGATTTCTGGGGCATTTTAATGTTGTTGTTTTTTTTAAAGTAAAATCGAGTGCGATCAAAGCTGTGAGTGCGACTTGGGCAAACGAAACGTGAGAAGCAAGTCGACGTTGCGTTAAATTCACTCAGCTGAAGTGACTTCTTTCCAAGGAGCACACTTTCGTGTATACCGACCTTTTGGCTGCCACCGGTTTCTTCGAATATTAAAACGCCAATTTGAACCAGCGGCAGCAAGAAGAGAAGGAAGGAAATGATGAAAAGGAAGGAAAGGACGAAGAGGAAGAAAATGACAGCACGATCGACATTCAGGATCGGTTTCAGCTTGCTGACAAACCGGGCGAACATTCTGGATCAATACTGTAATTGGTGGCTGAGGAGTAGGAGGAGATTGTCATGGAATAAGACAACATCTCATCCGAATAAAAAACATTTTAAATATTTTAAAACATCTTAAAAATTTATTCTTTATTTGCTAGCAATGCCCCCCCCCGCGAATAAAAAACGAAACTATCTGCGACTGCTGGTCGTATGTCAACAGCAGCTAGTTGCGTTTTGTGTAGCCTTAAGACAGATAAGCTCAATAGTGCTTCATCTTACCGCGCATGGCGATTACTTGGCCTGATTTTAGAAACTCCAGTGGTAGCACAGCCCGCCAGACTGTTGTTGCATTGCATACATATAAAGTCCCCGACTAAAGGCTACATTCCTGGCTAATTGGAGCACAGCCCGTTTCCATAACATCCGTAACTGCGTGTATTAGCTAACTTAATACTAGCTGATTTATCAGTCTCATTTGTCAAGCGGCAGAGGAGCCTTAATGGCTGTCACCACTGTTTGCAGTTTGCAATACAGGAACGCCCGCTGCAGGATTCGAACTCACGACCGTAGTCGAAAAGAGCGAACGCCTTCTGGCTGTGTACGGACCGCTCCCCTCACAATACAGATTGTGAGATTAAGTTACTAACCGACTGTTTGTTTTGCTATTTATAAAGTTGACTCGCACGTAGCACATAGTTTTGAAATCGCAAAATTTCGGTCCACCTCACTAATTCCCAGGATGCAGTGCACCGCACCAGCGAATGGGCAGGCGACGCAGCCCGATTTTTCAAACTTCAACGACTTGGCTAACTGTAGGTGTTTTCCTTCGAGTTAGCGAATCTGAGAAGCTAGTTGTTTTATTCTGGGAAACTAATAAGAATGAAACCATTTCCAGAATGCTTTTATTTAGAGATTAGCTTACCTTCTAGATTAACCAAAACCTGTGGCTAAAGCAGGTAACTATGTATAAGCACTCTGTCGCTTATTGAAGCCGTCCAAGACGCACGTGTTCTTCGGACGAGTGGTTGGCTCAAGCAGTTTTCAATCGCGTCTTTCAATTACTGCAGCGTTGTGGCGGATGCCGGGAAGCTGCTGATAGCGCGACGCGATCGCACCAGAGTCTGCGTGTGAGCGCACCAAAAAAAGTTCTAGGCCCCCTACGATGTTTTTAACCGGTTCGTGCCGACTGCGGCTCGGGGCCAAAGCAACTCATGCAACGAATTTTCTTTTGAACTTTCAACTAACCGCTTGCATTCAAGGAGCTGGGTTTAATTGTGCTGCTTTGAATTGGCATTTCCACAAACCATTCGATAATGCTTCCTCTGCAGCAAATGTAAAGTGCCTAGAAAGGGAACGAGTTCTATGACGGCGCTATATAAAATGTATTATTATTATTATTATTGTATCATCATTATTTTCTTTAGCTTGGCATGCAGAAGCGCTCCCAGGCTCGTAGCTATTGTACTGCAGCATATTAAACCATCCACTTATTGATACTGGCCACTGGCTGCAACGAATAGCAGCACAGGCTACCGTCGTGTTTCTGTGAGGTCCAGAACTGCAGACTTCAACCGCAGCATGTCCAAATACACCCGAGTACGCGTTACCAGTATAAAGTACATGCAACGAGCCATTGAGTTCGCTGTTGAGCAAGAGCGCACGTAACGTATATATAAATACCGTCGTAACTGGCTCTCAACAGAGCGGGCAGAGAGCGTACGATAAGTGCACGTAATCTAATGCATCTATCGCGCTGCTTGGTCTCCACAGAATTTGAAGTGGTGTGGCTTTGCGTGGGTGAGGCCAGTGGTTGCTGCAGGATACAGCTCGCCCTGAAACCCTGTGAGCCTCTGCCTCAATGTTTATTTTGGGCTGGCCATCAAGACTGTCGAGTGTCATGACACTTGCGTCTTAGTTGTGGAATATTGTAAAAGTCTTGAGGCCATTACTTTTAATTTTAATACTGCTCGATGGAGTTGCAATGTTACTGTACTGGGAGGTCATGTTTTAATTCTTTTCCCTCCTACCTTCATTTTTACACTTTCAACCACTGCACCTAAACGTTGAGTGCTATGCAGACTACTATGATGCCTTGGAAATTTGAGGTTTTTTCATCCCTTGTTTGTAAGTGAACCAGAAAGTTGTCTTGCTCTCTGTTTTTGTTTATTTTTCTCTTCATGAAGATAGACGCGAGATGCACGGTTGTTTAGCTGAGGCAGCTGAGACTTGAGCCACTCAGTGGCTACGAGCTCTGGTTGGTGAGCCGTAATGGCTCACTGGGTAAGGCGGTTGCTTTTCACGACCTTGGCCCCGAGGTCGTGGGTTCGAATCCTGTCGTGGGCGATCCTTTATCGTCACTGCAAGCGGTGGTGATAGCCGTGAAGGCTCTTCTGTCGCTATACAAAAAGAGGCTGTTAAATCAGCTAGCATTTTGTTATTTTTGTTTTTGGTCGAGGCTGGCAATGCACTCTACGAGCTGACCGCACGAGCTCTACCACTGACTGTGCGTGGTCTTCAAGACTTATCATTGTTATTATTATTCATATAGCCGTAAAAGCCATGCATTTTGAAAGAATATAAACACCTGTCATATTCATGTTATTAATAGTAATACATTTTTGTATATCGTCCTCAGAGAACTAAATCTCTTTCTAGGCACATCTGCTGCGAAGGAAGCATCGTCTAATGGTTAGTGGTAGTTAGCTCAATGACAGTAAGCATGACATGGTTAGAGGTGACATGCACAGGGTCTGCATGCAAGCATGGTTAGTGGCAGCATGCACTTGCGTACGCTGGGGTCGAAGCAAGTAATGACACGTACACAGGAGAACACGCATGTGCTCATACGCAGCTTCAGCACAGATGATAGAAAGTCTATAAGCCTTCTAGAAAGTCTATAAGCCTTCAATTACAGCTAGATAGTAATATCCATTAAATAAGCACCATTCACGATTAACTGTCATCCCGATAATAATAATAAATGACCTTTAGTGCCCCCTAAGTGTCCGAATCTCTTTCTAGGCACGCTGCATAGGCTGAAAAAGCAGCATATGTATCAACTGATTAGGGAAAATCCCATCCAACAAAATAGCTAATATTTTGCTTCGATGGGAAAGCTCACGAATGATAATTCATGTAAATGGAGCCTATAGATTTTCAATGAGGAGCGTGAGGAAGCTTGGATTTCATTTTAAAAGTCGTCTTGTCAGGTACTGTTGTGATACAAATTCAGTCGAAAGCTCAAGGTTTTAGATGCACATAAGCTAGAGGCAAGGTGTCCACAGAATTTGAGGTTGGCCACAGGCACAGCAGTTTGAGCGGTGTCAATGAAGCAGAAAATGGGTGGAAGGCTAGAGGAATAAGTAGTACATGTACACAGGTAGGTAACCCGAAGTAAGAGAGCAAAGGCACTAAAAAGTAAGGACCTCGAGATCGATTTGCTGCTTGATGGGAAGCCAGTGCAGGCCAGAGAGAAGTGATGCATTGTGGCAATTGAGACGTACATGTCGTGGCAGACCAGCTAAACTCATATATTGAAACTTTAAGCCTTGCTAGTAAGTTCCAGTCTGGTTTTAGAACGTGCTTACCGCAAGGTAAGCATTGATTTGGGTGTACAACGACCTTCTTAGGAATGCAGACTTAGGTAGAATCTCTCTGCTTGTTTTTCTCAATCTTTCGGCAGCTTTTGGTACTATCGATCATCAAATCCTTCTCTAGTAAGTCTCATCTTTCCTGGGCATCACTGGCACTGCAATGCAATGGTTCATCATATGCTTCTGCACTGCAGTTTCCAGACCCGGCAATTCCCAGCTACAATTCCTGCACAACGATGCTGTCTGCCTTGGCAGGTATTTCCTTTTTGTTTGTCATTTGTTGCTAATTTTTCTCATTAGCCTACTTCTTTGTCTGTTCAAATATCTTTGAATGCCTGCACGCCTCTCTGTTCTGGTTTATTTTGTGGCTACTTTTGGGCTGGCTTCTGTCCAGCCAAAATTGCTAAGGTCCCTTGGTACATTTTAGGAGGCTGGCGAACATAATAACAACTTTGCAGTCATGGTTTCGTAGAGTTTCCGAGGAGGCAAAGATCTCCGTATACAGTGATCTGGGTAGTGAGGGCATTAGCATTCGGATTGACCAGACAACCCACACCGTAATCCCTTGCAGAACCACCCGAGATGGCCATTTCCTGATGTAGTGATGTAGAAGCATAGAGAAGCAGCCTGCAATCTGGTCAACCTCATGAACGCTAGAGATCTGTATGGACAGGCAAACACAGTTACTTTCACCTGTTTGGTTCTAAGTCAGAGGCCAGGAACAATACTATGCTGCAGTATTTGTGGTCAGTAGGATCAAATCAAGGGTGTGGTTAAGGCTATGCAGTGTTACGTTAGAAACAGGTTGATTTTTTATTACTAGTAATCAGTCGACTGGGATTCGATATATGCTTCGTGTGGGGGTAGGGATTCTGGCCCTGCCTATCAGCTCCTTCTTACAGCATTCACCAGTTCGACGAAGCCTGGAGGAAGAATCATTCCAGCCTTGCACTGGTGTGCCCTGCTGAGAGCCAAGTGAATTCGGTGACAATCGAAAGACTGTCGTAATCCAGGAAATTAACTGAAAAATAATAATGACAACAAAGCACTCGCTCAAAAGTTGGAATCCTCCGAGTCACTCCAAAATCAGATGCCAACTGTTGAATAGTCGCAACGTTATGCTCTCAGTGCCATATTGACCACATGGTAGCTTCTGCAGTGCTAGGGTAGTACGCTCGTTGGGATAATGGAGCCGTGGCCTGAAGCAAGACTTTTCTTCATTAAAATTGTAGGCCCTTCATCACAACCGGGTCCATTGGTTGCAGGGGGGAGGGGAGGAGGCTCTGTGCAATGACAACTGAGACAGGCACTGCAATTTTGTGATACGATTAAACTTCACCGTGCCCATGCTGTGAAAACCACATCAAAAGTCAATTTCAACACTGAAAAGGAGGAAAAAAGAATGCCCCTGAGCAATTCGGCATCTCATTAGGTCCTCGTTCAAGAAGCAGTCACTGTTTATTGGAAGGCGCCAACGTTCGACAATGCTGTGGCAGGGTTCACAATGACTGCAACCAGGGATGTCAAAAAGTGGCATAATTCTGACAATGCCGTCGATGCAATATAACTGCAGCCGTATAAATAAGAAAAGCAGAAAACGTGCTTCGGGTAAAATAAGCAATCTATGGCAAGACACAGTACAGACGTTAATGCGTCGGTTTCGAGCTTCGTAAGTAAAGCGTGCTGACCGGTACGCAGCTATCACTGGGAATAATGTTTTTGCGACAGCTCTCGTGCAACGAGAGAGCCGGCCACCTTTGCAACCGTTCAACTTTGTAAATCCATGTCAAGACGGCGATAGCGTTCCTTCACTGTGAAGAGGCAGCCAATGCTTGCCGTGAGCACGCCCACGAGGGCCCACGACGTCCAGCCGGTTCCTAAAAAAAATGCCAATGCTCATCTGCTGCCGCTGTCTCAGGTGTCCCCATGTGACTGACGGAAGAACGGACAGCGCAGCACATGCGTGAAGGAGACGACCAGAGAAGAGGTCGCAGAGCTGGCGCACTCACCCTGGATGGGTAGGAAAAAGACTGCGTAGAACATGATTCCCAGGAGGTTGTTGGTAACGGTTATGAAGGCTCCCACCAGGCCCTCCTGAGCAGGGTACGAGCTCTCACAAGCCAGCTCGTAGTACATCGGGATGGCACCGTTTATCAAGCATCCGCCAGCGATGTTGACGATGTACAGTACAGCTGAAACGACGGCAGCTTGGCTTGCAGCTTTTGTTCATGCTCAGGGCGTGGCTCGAGCCCCGATTGAGCTCTTGCCATCGCGCTAGCTACGACAGTCCTGGCGGCCCAGCTTCGGCTGGCCTGCTCTAGCTCGTGTACCCCCCCCCCCCCGTGAGAGGGGTGGCAGAGAGCAAAATGGTTGCCTGGCGCTTGCAGCAGCACACAGAGACGCAGAGGCAGCTGAACGCGATCAGCGAGCAGCAGGAGCCAGTGCATCGCAGCTCAACTGCCGGTTGGCCGTTATTCGCACTCTTAGCAGCACCCTGCCTGGACCCTGCGGCTATCGCCGCCGTGGGACAGCTTGCCGGTAAAACTGCTCAGCACCGACGAGCTGTTTTGCCCTGCCAGATTCGGCATCTAGATTTGAAAAAAAGATTTCACAGCGTGACACCTCGTGGAAAAGCCTTGCTCGAGCACGGACTTGGAAACCAGCTGATTTAACAGCCTCTTTGTATAGCGACAGATGAGCCTTTACGGCTATCACCACCACTTGCAGCAGCGATAAAGGATCACAAACTGCAGAATTCGAACCCACGACCTCGCTACCAAGGTCGTGAAAAGCAACCACCTTACTGTGCCATCACTGAAGCACATCAGCACCAGAGCACAGCCGGCCACATCAGAGTCGCCTAATCACGGCCTCTCCATGTAGAAGCGCCGAGCCGGCATCACGAATGCATTACGTGCATCAACTGTGGCACTGTGCTGTGTCGTAAGATCGTGGCAAGGCTTAGAGAAACAGTTGCCACGACACAGGGGGAGACAACTGGCCGCACACAGGAGCCGAATATATCGTGGCCAGCCATACTTAACTGGCGACCACAGGGCCCTGACTGCAACCACTGCTATGGTCGCATGCGATAATTCGGCGATGGTCTGTCCACTCAGCTGTGCCACCACTGCCATAGCGACGTAGCAGATGGATAGATGCAGCCACAGCCAGTGCAAGGTTGTTCAAACTTGTATCGTACCTTTGACATACGATATGTAGTTACGCACCATGAGCAAGAGGACAGTGAATGACACTAGGGCACCCGTGGTCATAGCCAACAGAAAGATCTTCATCTTTTTCCTGAAGATATCTGTAAACCTGTGATGCAACAAAACGCCAAGAACATGCTGCATTGGTTGCTATGGCAACATCAGCAGCAGAAGCTGTGCACGGTGCAGGCAAGATGCGCAGGACACTGCAATGCACATGTCGATGGGTGCACCCATCCATGCCCCCACAACCACTTTTAGAACCAGAGGAGCATTGTCCGATATGCTGCCCTCCTGTTCGATCAGCAAGCTCTCGGCAGGGGGAACACTTCGAGGTAAGAGGTCAGTGGTCGACTCCTGCCTTTCAGGCAAATGTAACACTCGAAATCACCTCTTGCCGAGCGGCACCTCAAGACAAGACCCTTCCTCCATGCTGGTGCTTCAGTACAAGGGCACACAATCCGTTCGGCCGGTCACTGACACTGCAGTGACACCAATAGGCTCTGCTGACTAAAAGATTGTGGTGATGGCATTACGCGTAAGCCCAAGTCATTTCACACCTTTGGAGCGAAGCTGAAGCAGCAGGAAATTATCACGCAGGGGTCACGTGAGAAAGATATACAGTTGCCTGCCACCCGGAGGCCCCATGCCTCAGGCGGCATCGAACCTGGCGGCCAGGCAATTTTTGATTGGCTGCAGCAACCGGGAGCACCAGCTGTCAAGGCCTGCTGTAGCCACTATGCAAATGAGGTTGTTGCTGAATCAGCCGAACTTTACTTTCTACTTCCAAGCAAAAAAAGTGGAACTGCAATGGCAATCCGAAAGTACAGTGCATGGTGCAAATTATGAAATGCATGTAAAAGAAACGAGCAGGACGACCCAGTGCCACTGCCCCGCCCCTTGTCGTTTGTGTGCCTCAATTATGCTCGGCTCCCTACGCCAGGCGATGAACACCGATCGATTGAGTCGGTCGGTGAGCATGTCAGATAGATAGCAGCAAGGAGGAATATTCAATCGACGTTACATAAAATATATGAGGGCTAGCCAGGTCAGCTCATTTCTTGACTGTCTGGAGAATTTTGGTTTGGCCCAACACGTTAATCATAGCACCCACGTCGGTGGCCACATTCTAGATCTCGTGATCACTAAGGATGTCCTCCCCACTGACTTTGTGGTGTGCCCACTGACCCTCTCAGATCATTGTTCGGTCTCGTTTACTGTTCCTGCTCTCTCGTACGTGCAGGGCAATGTCGAATTTGCCAAACGACGTAACTTACAAAGCATTAACATGGACAAGTTTTTGAAATCTGTTTGTGATGCAGGCCTTCTTGATCTGCATTCAGACTCGACCGGCAGCCTCGATACCCTCACTGATGCGATGAACATAACATTAAGGAGTGCTCTTGACAAGCATGCTCTCGTTCGCTCTATCCGTGTTCAAAATCGTCAAGATTGCTTTCAATTTACAAAAAAACTCCTTAAGATGCGCCGTGTTAAGCGCAGGCTGGAACGTCGTTTCAAGAAATCTGGGTCTGAGGCAGACCTAGTCAATTTTAAAGACTTCCTTCGAGTTTACACCCGAAAGCTTAAAAAAGCCAGGGCTTCTTTTTTCATTAGAAAACTGAATTCCTGCCAGTCGGACACTAAACAGATTTATAAGATAGTAAGCCATTTACTGGCCAATGCTGTGAGGTCTGACTCCCGAGATATTAAGGGCTCAGCCGAAAAGTTTTCAGCCTTCTTTACTGAAAAAATTGTGCACATTCGTGCCTCCATTAAGCCCCCTCCGACCAAAGCAATCACCGTTCCTCAACCTGTGACCTTTCTTAAAAGGTTCTCCAATGTGATGTGGCTGTGATGTGGCTGCCTTAACAAAGTCTAGCAAAAAGAGCTCGTCTCCTGAAGACCCTATACCTTCATCTCTGTGGTCTTCACTTGCAGACCAACTTAGCCCTGCCATAACCAAGATTTTTAATGCTTCTTTGGGAAAAGGGGTCGTCCCCAAGTCCTTCAAATCGGCAATAGATAGACCTATTCTTAAAAAGCCTGGATTAGACACAGAGGTCCTAGCAAACTATCGTCCAGTTTCCCTTCTTCCGTTCTTATCAAAGATTCTTGAAAAAATTGTTGCTAAGCAGCTAGTTGAACATATTGAAAATAATGGAATGTCAGAAACATTTCAATCAGGTTTCAAAAGGCAGCACTCTACTGAGACTGCTCTCCTCCGTGTTAACAATGACATTCTACGTGGCAACGACGACGGGAATATCACTGCCCTAGCTCTGCTAGATCTGTCTGCTGCCTTCAAGACCATTGATCACGAAGTTCTGCTTGAACGATTGAGAACAACGATCAGTCTGGCAGACGAAGCACTGGCGTGGTTTAAATCCTACTTGTCTGATCGTGTTAAATCCGTGTCGTGTGGGGGTCAGGTCTCATACATGAGAAGGGTCACCTGTGGAGTCCCTCAAGGGTCTGTACTTGGTCTCTTGCTGTTCTCTATTTATACGCAACCTCTGGGAAAAGTGATTAAGGCCCATGGAATAGGATATCACTTATCAATCGACGTTACATAAAATATATGCAGGCTACTGAGGCACTTGCTTATATATATATATATATATATATATATATATATATATATATATATATATATATATATATATATATATATATATATATATATATATATATATATATATATATATATACACACACAGTAGAAAAGTGACATCTACAGGCTACATGGGGGGCAATAGAGCAAAGAAAATGCCCCGATATCGGTGGATGAATGGCTGGCTTCCTGCAATTCATGCAAAACCTATTCCTCCAGGCTAAAACAGCTCACGGACGGGGAGCATGTGCTTACTCAGCTCGGGGCAGCTATGACCAGTGCTACGAAATGAGCTGTCAGCATAACCACATAGAGACATCCCCCACCAGCAAGTTCGGATCAGACGCATGCTAGGGAAATGCAAAAATCTGAAGGATTGGGGGAATAATTGGACTTAATTCTTGACCTAGCACCGTTCTCAGTGGTACCTTTAACAAAATCGCAATACGATTGTGGTCGCACCACATGAGGACCGCCCTCCCAAACAACTTACTTTGCCATTGTTATGGCAGTAAGACATCCGCCGATCATTGAATAAAAGCCAATCCAGCCACATTCTGTTTCAGATATATTTAAAGCCTTTAACGTGATTGGTAGCACTGTAAGCCATGCATTGTAGACTCCATTGGGTATGTTGAATGCCAGGTTGAGCCTCCAGAAAGAAGACGATCTGAAAAGGAAAGTAAATGAACAGCTTCCTCGTGCCACTGCGTTCTTGCTCTGGTCTTAATAAATCGAAGAGGATAAAACTTGCTGCCCAAAGCACACGGTGCTGCAGTGACAGGAAAAGTTATCACAAAAATGGTTAGTCTGTGACTTGGGTGGAATGCAACAGCCCATAAAACGGCCTAAGTGAGAGAGATCAAATAATAATAATAATGATAATAAGCGATGTAGCACCCTCAGAGAACTCATTCTCTTTGTAGGCACTTTACATTTGCTGTAAAGGAAGCCCGATCTAATTAAAATCACCGAATCTGCATTAAAACAAGCAGCAGTTAACAGTGCAATAAATGTGAGACTGACAACTGGCAAGCCTAGCAGCAGAGTTTTGCACCAACTATTAGGGCTTGATTGTGCAGACCGGTAGACGAGCGAGCAACGAGTTACATAAGTCAGGGCTGTCACAAATGTCACAAATTGTGGTCACAAACGGATTATCTGGTCGGTAACACAGGAAGAAAAAAACTCGGGCAAGCAAAGCAACAACTGCTGCCAGAGACCGAGGGGGACACGGTCGAGCATGCTTCGAGAGAGTGTGTGACAGGATAGGACACCGGGAAAGATGTGAGAAGGCAAACCAGTTTGTAGGGCACCCTAAGAGTACTCAATCTCTATTCAGGTGCTTCACATAAACCCTGGGGGCTCGTGCCCACTGTCTCGATCGTTAAATACATTCACCTTGACCTTGGTTTGGTTGAGGCAAGCGTTAACCACTATGCCGAACCAGCGCGGCACAGATTTCGCTGCAAAGCAGCAGCAGCGGCACACTCGGCAAGACCAAACAGCACACGTCGACAAACCGTTGAGCCAGTCGGCAGCCACGCTAGCAGTGCCATGCACGTTAGCAGCACACACGTCTGCGGCTTACTTCAATATATGCTTAAGTCCATCAGCAAAGGGCATTCTTTCGGTGTATGCACTTCGGCTCGGTGGCACGTTCGGCACGGAAGGAAAGTAGGTTACAACCAGAATGGTGGCTAGGGCGCAGAGTCCAAAGTCTACACAAGCAGTAAGTGCGAGCATTCAAAAGACAAGCATAGATGCACAGGAGCACTTGACAACGTCAGCTCAACAAGAACGCAGCAAAGCATCCATTCACTGCCGTTCACTAAATAGCATCAAAATTCTCACGTCAACATTCAACTGGATCCCGCGTCAACATTCAACTGGATCCCGCTATTGCAAGTACTGCACACATAGGCTGCACAGCTGACACTCCAAGTATGACATAACATCTGTGTCGTCGAGTAGTAGCCGGTACATCTACTAAGGAGCCCTTACAGAGGGTGGGGTGGGGGTGGCTGCACGTTTAGATATTGGAATTTGATGACCGAATACGAGCTAATATTCAGCATGCCAATGCCTCTTAATGCTCTCACTGTACGTATTGCTGACAGTTGCAATTGGATGACGACAAACTTTCTTGAATTGAATGACGATACAATCAACTTGATAGTTATAGGCAAGCCCAGTTTTACTCGGAAGTTGGAAAACCTATCCCTTACAACGGGCGCTGTCAGCAGACCTTCTGCAGCAGCTACACACAATCTGGGTGTGCAGTTCCAAAGTGACCCTTCACTAGACAAACACATCAGCTCTACAGTCAAGTCTGCCGACTTTCTGCTATGCACCTTTGCAAAAACCCGAGCCTACTTGGATAATATTGCCATAGCCAAGCTGGCCCTTGAATATGTAACATCCCATCTTGACTTCTGTAATCAACGACTAGCAAGTCTTCTGCCCTATACAGTAAGATGCTTACAGTTGGTGCAAAACTCTGCAGCTAGGCTTGTCTATCACAAGGCTTGCAATTGTGGCATCATACCACATCTTCGTGATCTGCACCAGCTCTTTATCAAACAGTGTATCGACTTCAAGGTTCTGTCAATCACATTTAAGTGGCCTACCTATCTGAGGTAGCACTCACTCTTTAAAATCATGCAGCTTACCTGTGCCTCTAACCAACCACAAATCCTTTGGTGACCAAGAAAACTTTGGGCAAGTGCACATACTATTGCCAAGGGATAACTGTATCAACTCTTATCAATAAAATGCCATCCCAGTGGACAACTGGTGCACAGTGCAACATATGGTCCACCTATTCTATTGGTACATGTATTCACTCAAGCACTCAAGGCCACAGCACTATTGCTCTACGGTGGACAGTTAGCAGTCTCTCGACAAGAAAGCCTACAGCTTGCTATGACTCTGCTTTGTTACTAGCATTATTTTCACAAGCATTCATATATAAAAGCAACAATAATAATAAAAAGACAGTTGTACAGCGCCCTAGGTGAAGTAAATCTCTTTCTAGCAACTTTACGTATATATACTGCAAAAAAATGATACCAATTTGTTAGTGATGACATGCACATGATCAGTACACATAACCACACAAAGGAGAATTCTTAAGGACTGAATAAATGATAATGAAAAGGTGCGTTTTAGCTTCTTTTACAATGTAGTCAAGTCAAGGGATGTCGTGAGGTCAGGAGGTAGTGAGTTCCTGGCTTTGGGAGCATACAAACTAAAGGCACGGTCACCAACTGGTCTGAGGTCGGTTACAGGCACCTATTATAGGCACCTATTCGAAGACTGTGCAAAAAGTGTTTCCACTAGATATGCCGAAGCAAGAGAACGGGGAGTTGTAAAGGTGAGTCATAGAACCTTCACTTTGATATGCTGCTCGATGGGGAGCCCAGTGCAGGTCGATGAGAAGTAGCGCAATGCAGCAGTTGCAACGTCCGGTAAGGCAAGTCTGCCGGGTTTTTCACTAACTGTAAGCATCTTATCGCATGGGCAGGAAGTCCTTTAGCAGGAAGTGATTTCGAGGAGTCTAGAAAGCATGTCACAAGTACACAGACAACTTTAGCTATGGTATCCTTATCGAAGCGAGTAGGAATTTATCTGATGGTACATTCAGATGAAAGAAGACATCACAGTGAGCAACATGACACCCTGTTTGTATGCACATGCAGCAGGAGATGCTGGTAAAACTCAAATAAAAATGAATTATATTTTAAGTCTACTTACAGGTCAGGTTTTAAATTTCTGAATAACACTAGGTTTGCGCATAACTAGTCAGCTGGTTTTATCCTCATACAATTTGAGAAAGCCTGCTGCCTTACAAGTATGAATGACAGTGACAACATGCCGAAGGGAGTTGGAGTAAGTTCGAAGGCATGAATGTATCAAGCATAGCTACAGCTGCGTGTCATTTGCGCAAAAATGAAAGCCTAGATTGTGTTTGGCGATCACATCGGCTAGAGGGACAGTATACATTTCGAAAAGAAGCGAATCAAGTGCAGAGCCCTGCTGTACCCTATTCTTTAACGGCTCTCTCTCTCTCTCTCTCTCTCTTTCTCTCTGTCTCTGTCTGTCTGTCTGTCTCTCTCTCTTTCTCTCTCTCTCTCTCTCTCTCTCTCTCTCTCTCGAGAGAGAGAGAGAGAGAGAGAGAGAGAGAGAGAGAGAGAGAGAGAGAGAGAGAGAGAGGACAGGTGCCCATTGACATATGTCGTAACCTAAAATTTCGTACTCAAGCAGGACAATCTAAAACGAAAGCAAACAAGCCATGAAATCGTGGGCAACTCACCGAAATAGAGGAGATTGAGAATACCACTCTGCAATGCTCCCTTTTCAGCTGCAAAAGGATGTTGTAGCATAGCTTTACAATTTAGCCATATACAAGCGGTCGTACGATGGATAGAAGAAAACTCAAAGCCACAATTTGTCCAGCATAGCAGCCATACATAGGTACGCCAATTATGTAAACAAACACACATTCGGTATAGTCTAGAATACCAATGGTAGCCATGAAGCTGTGCTAAATAAATAAATCCTAGCTGATTAAACAGCCTCGTTTTGTATAGCGACAGAAGAGCCTTTACGGCTATCACCACTGCTTGCAGTGATAATAACGATAATAATAATAATAATAATAATGTACTTGATAAAGCGCCCTCAGAGAACTTAATCTCTTTCTAGGCGCTTTACATTTGCTGCAAAGGGAAATGCAATTAAATGGTAAGTAAAATCATGCTTGAAAAACAAACAAAATGTACTGAAATTAACAACAAGAATAACATGGTTAGGGTTGACATGCACAGGGTCAGCATGCAAACGTGGTTAGTGGCAGCATGCACAGTGTCAGCACGCATAAGCACGTGATGGACGAATCACGGGGACCCACTAAATGCTGTCCTAAATAGGTGTGTTTTTAAGTTCCTTTTAAATGTGGTCAGGTCAGGGGATGTTCTGACGCAGGTCGGGAGGGAGTTCCAGGCTTTGGGAGCATACGAACTAAATGCACGGTCTCCAAAGGATTTGAGGTTTGTACGAGGTATTTCTAGACTGTTGGATTCCGAAAAGCGGGTGGTACGATGCTTGGCCTGATGGGGGAGTATGTCGGAGAGATAGGCTGGAGCCATAGAATGAAGGGACCTAAAAGTGAGCGACAAGACCTTGAAGTCAATCCGTTGCTTGACTGGTAGCCAGTGCAGGTCGGCGAGAAGTGGAGTAATGTGGCCACTGCGGCGCTCACGACAGACAAGCCTAGCTGCGGAGTTTTGCACCAGCTGCAATCGCCTGATCGCACATGCTGGTAGGCCAGTAAGCAGTGAGTTGCAGAAGTCGAGACGAGATGTCACGAATGCATGGACCAACTTAGACGTGGTATCCTTATATAAACAAGCCCGAATTTTAGCAATATTATGAAGCTGAAAATAGGTTCTTTTTAAATGTGGTCATGTCAGAGGAGGTTGTGACGCAAGTCGGGAGTGAGTTCAAGGTTTCCACATTTTATTAAGAACTAGTCGAATCACAGATCAATAATGTCAACTATTGGCCATCTTCTTAACCACTTACAAGCAGACATACTACCAGGTAATCTCAACGGCGATTTCATGTCTCCAAATTCTCTGTAGGTGAGATAGAATGGATTAGACTCAATCCTCTGAATCTGCCAGTCGCCCTGAATCACCCCAATCACCCCAAGCCGTCCCTGCCCGACTGAATTCCGACTGTGAGGCGGGCACACACTTGTCTCTCCACCTTCATGCCTGTCTCCCTTGAACTTGTCGCCGAATTTGTCTCCCATGATAAAAAGACTTACTTGCCTCCCTTGAAGCTTGAATCGACGACATTTTCACTTATATAGCCCCTACATTCCTAAAACTTAACAATGCTATGGCCAACCTTATAGATAACATCCAAATAAGTGTCACTGATAAATGAAGTAAAGACCTCATTCTTACGGCAAGACCTCATTCTCAAGATTGGTTCATTTAACATAAATCCAGTCACGTTTGGCCATACTCAGACCATGCTCTTCCATAACGTCTTGTCCTTGGATGAGCAAATTGCCTCCACTGTCTTGTCGGTCAACTTTCAGCTAAGGAATATCGCTAAAATCTGGGCCTGCTTTGACAAAAACACATCCAAACTAATAAATAACTAAAGAGGTTTATGTCATCGTATCTAGACTACTGCAAGTTCTTTTATTTAGGAGTCTTGACCCAGGCTGGTAAATACTTAGCAGCTCGTCTGATCTGTCGTAAAGGATTAGCTGCCACAGCACACCACTTCTGTGTGAGCTTCACTTGCCATCAATCAACTGGAGAATCACCGACGTCATGATTGGCTCGTTGGCTCACAGGTCGCTTCACTCGCTTGCACCAGCCTATCTATTCGATCTCTCACTCCTCCAGTGTGCTCTGGCAATAAGCTCACCGGCTTCCGGTCCTTTGAACAAAATTGAAATCCTTTTATGTTCGAGCCTGCAGTTTGTACACACCAAAAGTCGGGAACTTGCATTCGGCTGCTACCGGCAAAGACTTTGCATAATCTAAATCCGTGCTAAAGACATGTCCATTCTGCATAGCTTTCCTGTCGTCACAGTGAGTTTTGCTGTCTCTTCTTAGTGTTTTTTCGAGCTTACCCCCTGTGAATGCTACTATTCCGAGGTCTATCTAAGCAGTGACCTTGAGTAACTTTTTGTGTGCTTTTTCATGCTGGGCAAAGCCTGATTATTGTTATCTTTTGCTCACATGTCTAGACATGACCCATGCATTTAATTAACCGTGGGTTATTGATTCCATTGGCGAAATTTGCAAACCGCATGTATTCAGATTCAGTTCTCGTAGGGTGCCACACAAACGACTTAGTGTTATTGTTATTAAACAGTGCAAATACAAGCACTTTGGCAGTCATGTATAACATATGATTTTTTCAGAATAAACAAAAGTATACACATCCGGATAGGCTGTAAACAAAAACATGCAATATCCAAGTAGTTGGCAATTACAATATGTCACAAATGATAGAACTTACCAGCACTGACATTCGATGCACCCGTGATGCTGCCAGCACCGCTTATCGCTGGGCCTAAAACATTTCCTTTGATTGCACAAGTCGCACTTACACAGCAGCCAACAAGGCATTAAGACAGACGGTGCAATAAATACCTGTTAAGAATGCAACAGCGCTGCCAAAGTAGCTGGAAGTTGAAGCAATGCCGGTTGCTGTGGACCTCTGTTGAGGTGGAAACCACAAGTTAGACAACAGGGATGGCACACCCGCGTAGATTGTAGATGACGCACCATTGAGAATTGCACCGAGAAGAATAACCCTGTGCCAGAAAGTATGTTAACGTGAATGATATCCGTGAACTCCACAGAACCCTGCAAAACTGATGTCAGAAATGACTGTAAAAATCCAACTTCAGCACTAAAGTAGCACAAAGCTCTTAATTGTAACTAAGGGGAATACTCATCACCGGTCTTGGTGATACGAACAATTTCAAACTACACGGCTAAGAATTGCCTAGTGCACGTTAAGGTAGATACCAACCCATTCCAAATACACCTCTTTATTCATCTCCAATTTTCGAAGACATAAGAAAACGGTCAATTATGTATGTTCAATTATGCATTCTTGTACCAACTAACAAGCATCTACGACTAATTGCAACGTTGCAATTCATGATAGTTGCAGCACGACCGGAATACACACGCAAGTCCTTGGTCATAACAAACTTGAAAACCTGCCCTGAGAATTTTTTTTTTAAACAGCTTCTTGCCGATCACCTGGCCTGCTGATAGCTTTACCGTCTGAAGGCAGATTGCATGCATGTGGAATGGAATGGTTAGCAGCTAAGTAGTATCCAAGCTTGATATGATTAGGGACTTCAGTCGCTTCGAGCAACATTTTAGGATATGATTGGCAACTGAGTAGGAAACTACGAACAGAAGAACATTTAAAAGGAACTTAAAAACACGCCTATTTAGGACAGCATTTAGTGGGTCCCTGTGATTCGTCCTTAATGTGCTTATGCGTGCTGACACTGTGCATGCTGCCACTAACCACATTTGCATGCTGACCCTGTGCATGTCACCCCTAACCATATTATTCATTTTGTTTGTTTTTCAAGCATGATTTTACTTACCATTCAATTGCATTTCCCTTTGCAGCAAATGTAAAGCGCATAGAAAGAGATTAAGTTCTCTGAAGGCGCTATATCAAGTGCGTTATTATTATTATTATTATTCACCGTTTTAGAAGCTCGTCATGAACTGTTGCGAGGACAGCACTCATCAGCAACCGAATGCTTGGGTTGCCAACAGCAGTCTCAGTGTCTTCAGCAGTGCTCCTAAATGCAACCACAGCCGACTTGCCACAGCATCCCAGAACTGCTTCCATTAGAATATCAGTCAGTATTTATAAGCAAATAGCAATATGCCAAGGCGAATGGACCAAATAATATAACCCTATGCAAGTCAGCTAATTAACGAAGAGCTGCCGTTTAGGCAAAGCTTTGCATGCAGCTGCAATAGCTCCCCCTTGTTCATGCTTCGGTCAGTCATTCAGAGGGTTCACTAGACCTTGTATTCGACCACACTTGCACAGACATTATGGCAACAGAAACCAAGCCCATATCAACTTCGATATGAAAAACAATGCACTGCATATACCTGTGTCTAACAGCCGCTACATGAACTGAGCCATTATCAATGCAGAAACCAATCATGCAACAGCACTAATAGCAGCAGAATAGAGCAGCCAGGGCACAAGACCATTTTACAGTGAGATGGAAGACATCATCGTCAGCAGGTCGGAAGACTTTCAAGACAGTGAATTAAAGAGGTACAGATGGGCTATTTTATATGCATGAAACAGCTGGTCTATGGTAATCTTATCGGCATAAGCTCGAGTTTTTGCAATGCTACATTAGCTGGAAATTGGTAGACGTGGCTGTGGAGCTGATTTAGTCATCTAATGAGTGGTCATTTTGGAAGCCGACACACAGCTTCCATGCACGGGCTGCAGATGACATGCTGACCGAGTCCATTTTGAGAGTTAGGTATCCCAGTTTCAGAGCAACGATAGGTCTGCTAACAACTAGCATGGCAATTATCTCACCATTTCAACCGGAGAAAGTTTTCTGCCATCAAATTGCGAATCTCAGCAATATACGCAGCACAGGAGTTCAGAGAGTTTGCCGTGGTGGAAGGCAAGGAGAGATCAGCACAGTTACAGTTGCAAGCCATTTAAAAATGTGAAATGTTCGATTGCACTGGGCGATTACATTTGCATTCAGAAGAGTATAATTTGTGATAAAAAGAAGACGTGGAACAGATCCAGGGGGAACTTTAAAGACCTAAGGATGAACATTAGTCGTAGAGACCTATTCTCAGGAATCTCCTTTTGATATATGACTTGGACCTCTGCATTGCAGTGCCAGTGATGCACAGGAAAAATAATAAATGCTCAAGAATAACTTGGTGACCAACAGCATCAAATGCTAAAGGACTTTAGTCAGAAGAGAGATCCAACAGAACAAGCACACAAAGACTCTCTCTAAGTCAGCATTCTTGAGAAGGATACACTCACACTCACAGCAGTGCTAACTCTGTGGAGGGATTGTCTCTAAAACGTGAATAGAACTTGATAGCTAGGTTTGAAGTGTTGACACAGAAGTTGAACTGGTCTGCAACTACTCAGTGGCTTTAACAGGATCAGCAAATAGAGACTGTGTAGAAGTTGCTGAAGTTCCACTGGTCTAGCACTGCATTCTTTATGAGTGACATAACAGATCTTTTTGAAGGATTCTGAGACAAGACCACAATCTAAGGACATTTTACGTATGGTGCTGATGCAGGGCATTAGCAAACCCATACATCTCAAAAGGACAACGGTAGATATGGGGTCTAAAGGGCCTGCTTGATCACCACAAGGAGTGATAGGTAAGGTGCTGACATACGAGAGGTCACGGAGAAGGTTGATGGTTGAAATTGGCATTTTTGGATTGGACATTTGTTATTCCACTATGCTTTTATAAAAGCTAGACATAACCGTGGCTAGAGTAGATCGGTATGACTTACAACAGTCCAGGTATGCCAGTCGATGGACAATCAGTCCTGATCTAGTGTATGCTTTTCCTTTGGACCCTATATCCTTTGGACCCTATTCCCACTGACCTGCTCCTACGTTGCATTGATCTGCTGCTGCCATGCATAACTAACATCACTAATATGTCGCTAGCCTCAGGTCATGCCCCAGCACCTTTCAAAAAAGCTGTAGTCAGGCCACTACTTGAGAAAGCGACGCTAGACCAAGAGAACTCGAGCAGCTTCTGCCCAGTCTCCCTTCTACCATTACTATCAGAGACACTGGAGCAAGTCGTGGCAGACAAGCTAAACTCATATATTGAAACTTCAAACCTTGCAAGTTCCAGTCTGGCTTTAGAGCTAATCACTCCACAGAATCAGCATTGCTTAGGGTGTACAACGACCTACTTATGCAGACATAGGTAGAGTGTCTCTGCTTGTTTTGTTCGATCTATCGGCAGCTTTTGAAACAATCGATCACAAAGTTCTTCTTGAGCGCCTCTCATCTCGTCTGAGCATCACTGGCACTGCTCTGCAATGCTTCAGGTTATATCTCAGTGGGAGAATCCAGAGTATTGATGTGAAAGGACAAAGATCATCCAAGGTACCTGTGAAGTATGGGGCATCTCAGGGCTCCGTGATAGGTCCAGTTCTTTTCACAGTTTATACTATCCCTCTTACTGATGTGATTGTCAAGCACGATCTAGACTTTCACTTCTATGCAGATGACACTCAGTTGTACCTTTGCTTTGATCCCTCCCAGCCTTCGAGCACCTCAAATTCTCTCAACTCCCCTGCTGTATGTATTGATGACATCTGCACATGGATCTCATAAAATTTCGTAAAACTAAATTATGATAAAACTGACTTATTAGTTATGGGCAAACCCAGTGTGATTCAGGAATTGAAAAGGCTAACTCTCGAAATCGGCTCTGCCAGCATATCGCCTGTAGAATCTGCACAAAATCTAGGTGTCACGTTCCAAAGTGGCATTTCGTTAGACGACCACATCAGCTCCACAATCAAGTCTGCCTACTTTCAGCTAGAGAGTATTGGTAAAATTTGAACTTGTATAGATAAGGATACCACATCTAAGTTGGTCCATGCATTTGTGACATCCTGTCTTGACTCCTGTAACCCTCTGCTTGCTGGCCTACCGGCATGTGCAACCAGGTGCTTACAGCTGGTGCAAAACTGTGCAGATAGGCTTATCTGTCGTGAGCGTCGCAGTTGCCACATCACACCACTTCTTGACGATCATCAAGGTTATGTCGTTCGCTTTTAGGTCACGTCATTCTTTGGCTCCAGCCTATATGTCAGATCTACTCCCCCAGAGGGCCAAGCATCGTACCACCCGCTTTTCGGAATTCAGCAGTTTACCAATACCTCATTCAAACCTCAAATCCTTTAGAGACTATGCATTTAGTTCATATGCTCCCAAAGCCAAGAACTCACTCCCGACTTGCATCACAACATCCCCTGACCATATTTAAAAAGAACTTGAAAATACAACCATTTAGGACAGCAATTAGTGGGTCCATGTGATTCGTCCTGTATATGCTTATGCGTGCTGACACTGTGCATGCTGCCACTACCCACCCTTGCATGCTCACCCTGTGTATGTCACCTCTAACCATGTTGCTCATGTTGTTTATCAAGCATGACATCATTCACCATTCGATCGTGTTTCCTTTGCAGCAAATGTACATTGTCTACAAAAAGATTGAGTTCTCTGAGGGCTCTTTATCAAGTGTATTATTATTATTAATATTATGTCCCTGGGATTCGTCCTTTATGTGCTTATGCATGCTGACACTGCACGCTGTCACTAACCACACTTGCGTGCTGACCCTGTGCATTTCACTCCTAGCCATGTTGTTCATTGTGTTTATCAAGCATGCTACCACTAACCATCCGATCGTGTTTCCTTTGCAGCAAATGTAAAGTGCCTAGAGAGAGAGATTGAATTCTCTGAGGGTGCTTTATCAAGTGCATTATTATTATCATTATCATCATGAAAAAGTGACGTTTTCGAAAACACAGAATCAGAATTGTTTTGAAAAAATCTGAAACAAAGAAAATACTTTGTTGAGGGTTGGTTACTTCAACCATTGAAAACTTGCTGGAGAAATGCAGTATGCAAGAGCATCGAATTACAACTCCCAGGGCATTCCAACAGATTGAAATTGAGTGAGAAAGAGCGAAAATGGATACTTCAAGACCAGGCTTCCCTGAACGAGAGGTATGTAAGAAAGGGAAGCCAGAGGCAGTTGGCACGGTCTATAGGCAGGCAGCCAGTCAATTTCAACCAGGTTCTTGGTCACAGCAAACGAGTCAAGGGCGTCATAAGGAATCATATATTATTTTGTCACACACGGAACAGAATTCACAACCGGTAGGTCGTCTTTCTCAAGCAATTGGGGTTCGTAGAGAGCCCATTAACGAAACACGGAATATATTCTCAGCAGAGAAGCAGCATACAGATCATACATCGATCACGTGCCTAATGTGAAGAAGCACTTCGGCTTGGACAGCTTGCATATGACAACACACGTGGCGACCAATAAACAGATTCATGCAGCAGACTCTTAAGACTAGGCAGAGACTATTAAGGTTAAAGCAAAACAAACTGGCAAACCAAAACTAGGATACTGGAGGTATGTAAGATGACCAGAGCTTTACTTTCAGGTAAAAAACTCTTGTAGTGAGCTGTAAAGCACTCAGAGATTTGCATAAGTTGGCCTATCAGTATTTTTATTATTATTACTGTTTATAACATTGACAGAATTTCACTTTCAAGAAATACTATCAGACGGTGATCAATGGAGGAAAAACTGAATATATAAAATGTCTCAAAAAGAGCACCATGTTTAGCCTGTATAGCATTCTCAAAACTCAAGCATCTTATCCTGACCAGCTTTTGGTGCAGCACATACCGCACCAACAAACTTCAGCTCATGCAACAAAGGGAGAATAAGAAACCTAGCTGAGTCAGGAGGTGAGTTGAGGAAGTCAATGACGCAGCATGAAGTAAGAGCAAAGGACAAATGAAAAACCTGCAAACTTTTGACAAAGACTATTGACAGCAATGACAGCTCCATCACCATGGCAGAGAATAAGCCGTGCAATAAGGTGCATACAAAATCAGCAGCTTGAGCAGCCTGAGTTGACCAGCAGCTCAAAGCTGGTTGTCACTCCTTAGCATCACTTACATATATCCATAGATTCCACGGATGTTAACAGCTATGCACCATAGACCAGACCCGAGGAACAGGCAACCTGTGGCTATCAGCATTGACGTTCTCATACCTGGAAAGTAAACACTGCCTGGATGGTCATGCTTACACAACAGCTATGCTTGCAGAACATCTAGTTATCATATATACATAAATGATTTGCAAGCACTTCAACCGCGAGAAATCTGCTGCTACAATCCTGCAGAATCTAAATTTAAAAGAAGATGCTTGAATAGTCACCATAAACGACAAGGCTGCCCGACTAGCTGATGCCAAGAAAGACATACAATATGGGCAATAGAAAAACTGATGGCACATCAATTTTTGCATTAAATGACAGACCAGCCAGCTTGATACCAGGGGACATCCAAAGTATGTTCAGTGTGCAAATTATACATACACGAAATGAGCCACCTTTGCTAAGGGTGAGCTTTTAAATATATACACAGGTTTACGACTAACTTGCAGATACTGATGTGCAGCATAAGCGAGTGGCATGCTCGGAAGGCTCAGGACTCGCACGAGTCGGTAGCACACATGCTTCGTTCACTGTCCGGTCTGTAACACATTTGTGTAGCACCCTCGGAAAGCTTGAGCTCCTTCTAGGAGCTCCGCATAAGCCGTAAAAGAATTGCAAACACCCAGATGGTAGCCATAATTAGCCGTAATGGCTCACCGGTAAGGTGGTTGCATTTCACGACCTCGGCACCAAAGGTCGTGGGTTCGAATCCTGTGGTGGGCGATCCTTTATCACCACTGCAAAGCAGTGGTGATAGCCGTAAAGGCTCTTAGCCGTCGCTATACACAAAAGAGGCAAGGTTAAATCAGCTAGCATTATTATTATAGATAACTCACTGTCTTCGTTTAACATGGAGGCATATGTGGCAACCAGGGTGAATACTCATGGAGCTAGGCACCCAGCACCCAGACTAGTGTAAAGGGCAAGTATAAAAAAGGCAGGAAAGACAAGTGAGCTGAGACCACAAGCCGTGACTTCCCAGCTCTGTTGAGGCAATTTTCTTTTGCAACATAACTACACACACACACACACACACACACACACACACACACACACACACACACACACACACACACACACACACACACACACACACACACACACACACACACACACACGCACACGCACACATACACACACACACACACACACACACACACACACACACACACACAGACACACACACACACATTTATATGCACGAGCACAAATGTCGGGGGGGGGGGGCCGGTTTTCATTTTCGCCAGTTGGAGATTCCGGGCTGGCACAGGCCGATTTCCAGATCAACTGATTTGCTTGCAGAAGGTACGTTTACACGAGGTTCTTAAGCCTCCATGTACCGGCAAAGCTTAGGACAAAGCTTGGCATGAACAGGCTTTAGGACAAGCTGGGTGCCAGAAGAAGCTGGTAAACTGCTGTGTGGGGTGAGTAAATCAGGCAAAACACTGGTCCATTGTGCCAAATGCAGGGGCTGCCATAGAAGTCACAAACAGCAAGTCCTCTGAAAAATCACTAGGGCGATGGTCAATTGGATTTAAAGGCCTGCAATGAGTTACATAAAGCACTGCAAATTACTCGACTGCCAGCTAGCCAGCTGCTTTTCACACTAGACGAAGACCTTTTCTGAGAAGAATGATCAGTTTAAAGGGATTCGGTATAGCTGGAATGCTTAATATCCTTGGGAAGGTACTCTCGATACAGAAAACTTGCGAGCACGAATGTATCATTGGTTCTCAGCCGCTCTTAAGGTGCGGATTACTGCAGTTTATCTCGCCGAAACTCTGCTCATAGATAGCCTCGGATTGCGGCACGTGGTTGGACGAACAACAGTAGGTTCCCATTTCTGGCAGGTCAAGTGTCTTTCCAAGAGTCTCGAACCTGTTGCCTCCAGAAGACCGAGCACAAGAGCGAGCTAACACGAAACAGAATGATGGCAAAACCCCACTGCATGCTGCTCTCAGCCCCTCAGCCAGTGGGCGCGGCAGCGATCACAAGGCATGGTAAAATATTTCGACAGCATGCAAGACTACGGAAATATCACAAGCAGCATTGCACATCATTAGAGGATGCATGCTCAGGAGTAACCGGGTCTCACTAAGAGATGCCATTAAAAATGCATCAACCAAAGGTTCTACTCAACCATACAAATCACAGAATGAATCCACACCATGTGAAAATTCGTCCTGGTAATTGTAAAGCACTCAAACAAGGCAAAAATTATATAGCTTCCAATATGAGTTAAGTTTCCTGGCGAATTGATCTAATCAAATGAGACGCAGCGATAACTCAATATTAGAGTGTGGTATTAATCAGATCATATTTGTAATGGATGATCACCACGGAAGAGAGTAACATTCCACGTACCCTCACTCTCATAACAACAAAAGAGGTGCATTTCAAGGTGCCCGTATAAGCACGACGAGCATACGAAACTTACACATTGCTTCCCGAGATCGTACTCGTACGTTGCGTTCACCGTTGCTCGAATGGGGAGAGGGAAACACGTCAGAACAGCAGCATAACCGTGTTAGTCAAGATCGCAGAGACATCGCGGTCACTGCAGCTGCCAAACCATGGTGCCCACACATACACCGTGCTGGATCAAAAACAAGAAATCGGGTATAGCAAACCTTTCTTGTCCACGACGTACTGCATGAAGATACCAGTTAGAACCGTGCCCATGTTTGAAACATTGGGGATGGTGGCGACATTCCAATCTTGCCAATCCAGAGCGGCCTCGGCACCGTACGATATTGGCCCCCATCCGTTCCACAGCGTGCTCTGTATGAACGAGGCCAGCGAGAACACGACGAGGATCCACCAGCGTCGCTTGTACGTTCTCAGCTGAGTGGGATTCAGCAGCGGGATTCGGTCGCTCGTCTCGCTCCCGTCGTCGACGTGCAGGTCGGTGCTGCTTTGCATGTGACTAGGTCGAGATTCACAATCCGTTATAGCCCTAGCTGTGACAAATCTATTCCATACCATTTTGAACAGTGCATGGGCGTAATACTCATGCCAGTAAGGGGGCGAACTAGGGTGACTAGAGGTGCAGTGAGCCCGGCGACAATCGCGTCCGCGTGACAACTCACGTGACCAATATAAACAAGGTCGTGTGCTTGTTTGTGACCCGCCGCACGCCCCGGGTTGCCCTTACGTCGTCATTGGTCTAGCCGGTGGAACCGTCTCATATGTCAATATACCAGGCGCCCGCACGCAATTTTCGAGACAAAGAAAGCATCCAAACCATGCGCAAAAGCCAAGCTGGCTTAGAGCTCGTGAAGCTAGGTAGCTGATTGATGGGTGCGAGCTTGCAAACCTTACACCAATCCCAACGGAAAGCGATAGCTTCTACGTAATTCTAAGCGGCCATAGGTACAACTATGAAACACAACGTCCTCGCAAACATGGAAGAATTGGCTGTATACAACCTATTGTACGTGAATACGTACACAGATACGTTATTGCTGCAGGTCCACAGAGGCGTCGTGAGACTTTTCGGCCCCCGAAGGCAAAGCAGCGAGTACCGTCCCATCCCCTTGTCAAACTTTGCGGCAAACAGCTCCATCACAGAAGAAACGCAAAAAACACGCTGGCAGGGATATCGAGCGGAGAAAGTTATATTACTGTAGTGGAGGTACAAGGCAGCTATCACAACTTTAATCTAGGTGAATTTTGCTGACCTTGTGTAGCGCCTAGCTGGCCTTGGCTTAATTTTAGCGCGAACAAGAACTGTTCAGCGGGCGAAAACTCCTTTGGCCTTGAGCAGTGAGCCAGAGAGAAGCACCAGTGCGGGTAGAGAGAAGAGCTTAAGAGCAAAAAGCCAGGATGCTCTTAGACCAGCGGTGGCGATTTGATTTTTAGAATTGGTCTGATACCCGCTGGAGCTGCTGATTGATGTTGGCTGGCCTGTCAACCTCGGCCATAACTCGGTCCTAAAAGAATCCTCCGGAACCTACTCGGCATTTAAGCTGGGCAAAGGTACCCTTCCAGTGGCCTACTGATGGTATTAATTCCTTACCGTAATAGGCCAAGGTGTCGGGCCCAATACCACTAAGCTCTTACCCCATTGTCTCAGCTAGGTAATTAAGAGTCGAGCGGCGCTAGCTCTTGGTCTTTGGTCGTTTGGTCTTTTTGGTCTTTTGTCCGGCTCTGCGCTTCGACGCCGTCGGACTCGTTTCTCTGAAAGCGAGGGAGGAGGGCGGGCTCTCCGCCGACGATGGACGAAACAGGACGAGACAGCGCTAGGAGGATTCGGTGGACTCCACCGAATACGGTCGTATTGCGCCCGAGCTGACATTTTGTGTTTCTTTTGTGTTTTGTGTGTCCGCGCTTGCACGTGGTCTCGGCATTAGAATTTTACCGGTGCGAGCTAGACGTAGCTGGCGTGTGTAGAGTTCTAGTTCGAGTGTTAGAGTCGTGAGTGTTACGCAGGAGAGTTTTGTATAGCTCATGTAGTCTGAATTATCGTCGCGAACTGCACAGAACGCTAGCCGACGAGCAACACCACCAGTTTATTTCACGTCCACACAGAGCAGGGCGAAGCACAACTCTCCTCGCCCCTCTCGCCCACCGGAGTCCCCCGACTCCCTTATCAAAACAACCACGAATAGCACGGCCCGGCTGCTTGCCACATCGAGTGTCACAGCCCACTCGTACAGCGATCCGGGGCAGTGTCATCAATTAAATAAAACCACATGCCCGCCTGATCTGGACATCAATGAACGACGTAGCCAGAGCAGCAAGCAGCTGTTCTTCTCCACTGCTTAGACAGCGAGAAGGCTAAACATTAACCACATAGTCCTCATAGTGCGCCGGCGGTCTCAGGCCACATCTTGGCCGTAGCTGTCTGCCGGGCTCGTCGGCTCTGGACCTACTACCAGGGCCAGCATCGGAGTGTTCGTCAAGGAGTTCGTTGGCGATCGGTACTGGTCTGATGTCCGCTATGTGACGGCGGATTCCATCAATTTCAATGCCAACTCCTTCCGCCGGGGCAGTCACTGCATTTTGAGGCTAAGTAACGGCTGCTCGGAGGAGGTGGGCGACCGCACGGCCTGTTGAAACAAGCCGGTTGCGTTTGACAGCTCCGTTCATGCGTCGTGGGGCCACATATTTCTCCGCCGCTGACGCCTCGTCGGGCGTAACAGCCTCGAAGCTCAATGGTGCATCCCACACCACCACCACTTCGCAAGCCGCCGCCACATCTCCGGGCACCGCCGCCGCGTTTCCGACCTGCACCGCCTATCCGATCTGCGCCTCGTCTCCTACCTGTGCTGCGTCACAGCCCACTTGCATCGCCGATGAGCCTCCGACCTGCTCCGCATCTCCGACTTGCTCCGAGTCGTTACCCACCGGTTCATCACATGCCAGCGTCACCTCCACGGCTTTCGCTACCTCGCAGGCCGTTGCCTCGTTGCACACCACGTGCGCCTAGCAAACCGTCACAGCCTGGATCGCTGTCACCACGTTCCACACGGTGGCATCCTGGTAAACCCTTGTCGCCCGGCACACCGTCGGCGATTGCTGATATTGCTTCTCGTCCCTTTTGTCGCCGCCCTCTCTCCGACAAGCATTTGCTAACTCAGCGCTCAGCAGTCGCGCTTTACCTACAGGGCTAGCCAGTGCTGTTACCAGAGGCTCGCGAAACAGACGGTGGTAATCCCTGATTGCCTTCGGCATGTAAGAATCCACATAGAAGGCGCTTCCTTCCAGGAAGAGAGGCAGAAATTGTGCCAGAATGTCGGATTGACACCGTACAGCTCGAGCCGCCGCTCCGAGTCAAGCAGCCAAGTTGCGAAGTCATCACCGACTTGAAAATGCTCAAGCAACATTGCTGTCGTCGCCGCCGCCGGAATAGCTTGTGGGCTGAATTATCGTCGCGAACTGCACAGAACGCTAGCCGACGAGCAACACCACCAGTTTATTCCACCTCCACACGGAGCAGGGCGAACCACGACTCTCTTCGCCCCTCTCGCCCACCGGAGTCCCCCGACTCCCTTGTCAAAACAACCACTAATAGCACGGCCCGGCTGCTTACCACATCGAGTGTCACAGCCCACTCGTACAGAGATCAGGGGCTGTCATCAATTAAATAAAACCAAAGCGCCCTCACACAATAAGCGGCTTTCAGCCCGCATTCGGTAGCCAACAGACTTCGTCACACGCAACAAAGAGTAAGTAGGAAGCGTAGCAGAGTTAGGAGAGCAGTTGAGGTAGTTAGTCGCATGGAAGTATCAGCTCAGGACCGCTGAAAAGGATGACCCATAGTCGGCAGTAGGAGATTAGTTGTCGTTGCATAGGAATCGTGGAAGCGAGTTCCACGGTCTAGGTCCTGCAGAGCAAAGGCTTCGGTCGCCAACGGTCTTTAAGCGGAGGAATAGAAAAGCATATTTATTGTCCATACAGGACCTGAGGGCACGAGGAGGCTGAAAGTGATATAGCAGTTCAGCTAGGTATGGAGAGCTCAGCCATGGCGGGCCTTGTGGGTCAGCGCATGAATTTGGCTCTGTAGCCGTTGATCAACCGGCAGTCACAACAGACACGAGTTCCAGTGGTGTCTCTAGTGCCGAGCTGTAACGTGTAGAAAGAAGGATTCTACAGTCACATATTTTGCTGTACCGTGCTGTTCCATCAACGTATGAACAATAGAAGCCTCTCACGATTGAGGTATTGCTGACGGAGTCTGGTTTGGTCAAGTTTCTTTAAAAAGTTCTCGACTTGCAATAAGAAATTGAATTTCAAATCAAGATGTGTAAGCCGAGACAACCTAGTTGTAACTTATCGTCGGAGAGTCTATGCTGACCTTGATGATTCTTGAAATCTCCTCCTCTGCCGTGAGACCAACATCTTGAGAGCATTCTCTAGGCATCCGTGTCCTTCAGTGGATTCTAAATTTAACTGCAGATCACCACAGTTCGCTCTGCTTTTGGCATCTAATAGTGATTTCTGGCACAGGTCTTCTCGAAGTTTTGACAACTCAATCTAAGGAGAGCCAAGGTCACACGAGACGTCTTTGAAGTTCATTTTTGGCTCTTGCAGTCTTTTCTGAACGCAGCCATTCTTCCTCAAGATGCGGTACCAAAATGGCAATAGAGCCAAAAAGTTAGAGTTCAAAATGCAATGTAGAAGACTCTGCCAGCTTCACTTCTTGCTTTGAGTGTTCCATTTTTGTCCTCAGACAGTTGCTCGCACAGAACTACAATGCTGTTCAGTCCATCATTGATAGCTTTCACGACCTCCACTCTTGCACTCCCTCCACCTGGATGCAGAGTCACGTTTGAAAGTGATGGCTAAGGATTTCTTCAGTTCCCAGTTTCTCCCAGCTCTGAGTTGATCTTGAAAAGAATAAGTAGGTGCTCTCTATTTAAAAAAAAAAGTAACGACAACTGAATCTTGATTTGCAGCATGAACTCCTGCCAGGTTAAAGCTATGTTTATCACAGTTTACAAACATTGCCTTCTCATTACATTACTGGACAATATTCTCTGCTGGACACCCGATAAGTAGCCAGACATAAGCGTGATGGCACACTAGGTAAGGCGGTTGGTTTCACTACCTCGGTCCCGAGGTCGTGGGTTCGAATCCTACCGGAGTAAATCCGTGAATGCCGCTGCAAGTGGTGGTAGTAGCCGTAAAGGCTATTCCTATTCTGTCGTTATAAAAAAGGCTGTCAAATCAGTTAGTATATTTTCATTACTGCTGCGTTGTCGTAGCACAGCCAGTTAAGTAAGCCTGGCTTGGCGCGATGCAGCAGTCCGCTTTCGGCAGGCCGGATGAGGTGAGCGGGCCGGGAGCTCGAAGTTGGAGCTCGGGTGGAGGAGTGAACGGTCGTGTGCTTGCTGGACACAAAGTGTGTGGCCGGGACGAGCGGACTGGCAAGTGGAGCTGGGACGTGGACGCAGCGAAGGACGGCCGCATGCTGTTGCACTGCGAGCGTCAGCCGAATTCACGATTGTTGAAGCACCCCTCGGCGTTTTCGCTTCCTCGCCAGTGTGTTGGTGCTAATTTTGTGCTACGCTGTAGTCGGGCGAAGGTTTTTGTGAAAATGGTTGCTTTATTGCTGTAGCTTGTGCTATCGTCGCGAAGGGCACAGAACGCTAGCCGACGAGCAAAACCACCAGTTTATTTCACCTACACACAGAGCAGGGCGAAGCACGACTCTCTACGCCCCTCTTACCCACTGGAGTCCTCTCCCTTGTCGTAACAATTCCAAATAGCATGTCTCGGCTGCCTACCACATTAAGTGTCACAGCCCACTCACACAGCGACCAGTGGCAGTGTCATCAATTAAGCAAAACCACATGCCCGCCTGATGTGGAGATCGATTAATGACGTAGCCAGAGCAGCAAGCAGCGGTCCTTCTCCACTGCTTTGACAACGAGAAGGCTATATATTAAGCACATAGTCCTCATAGCGTGCTGGTCTGCTCCCTTAATTATGAGGCTAAGTAACGGCTGCTCTGAGGAGGCAGGCGACCAGCATGGCCTGTGGAAACATGCCGGCTGCGTTTGAAATTGCGTCGCCGGGCCACATATTTCTCGAACGCTGGCGCCTCGTCGCACCGCACAGCCTCGAACCTCAATGGTGCAACTCGCACCACCACCACTTTGCAAGCCACCACCGAGTCCCCGGGCGTCGCCGCTGAGTCTCCGGTCACCGCTGCCTCGATTTCGGGCGCGGCCGCTGCATCTCCGGGCGCGGCCGCCGCGTGTCTTCCGGCGCCGCTGCAGCCGCGTTTCTGACCTGTACCGCATTTTCGATCTGCGCCTCGTCGCCTACCTAGTACGCGTAACCAGCATTGAGTACGGGCAACGAGCGATTGAGTGCGCTGTTGAGCAAGAGCGCACGTAACGTGTATATAAATAACGACAGAGTGGGAACTGGCTCTCGACAGAGCGTGCAGAGAGCGTACGATAAGTGCACGTAATCTAATGCATCTATCGCACTGCTTACGATTAGCCACAGTGGAGGAAATGCTTTGCAGCACAGAGTTAATTTTTCAGGCCAATCGATCGAGACGGCTATAGCGCTCCTTCACTGTAAAGAGGATAGCTATGCTAGCCACGAGGACTCCTACGAGAGCCCACGTCATCCAGGCAGTGTCTAAAAATGGTAGTACGTCTGACGGCGTCTCGAGCTGATCCCGGATGATGAAGGGCATACAAAGTCCATAGGAGATGTCACAGAGCTTTCGCACTCACCCTGGATGGGGATAAAAAAAACACGACGTAGAACATGATTCCGAAGAGGTTGTTGGTCAAATATATGTAGGTGCCTACCAGGCCCTCCTGTGCACGGTACGAGCTCTTGAACGTCAGCTCGTAGTACATCGGCGCAGCACCATTGACCATGCATGTACCAGCGATGATGACCGCGTAAAGCAGAGCTGAAACGAAGGCTGCGAAATAAGTACTGAAGAAGCTAGTAGTGAGTTCTCAGTCGGATATAAACTGGTGCATTTTCCGTAGCAGCAGCAGCGTACCGTACCGGTTCCGGATGGATAAGAAAACGCCGGCGCTGAAATCTGGGAGCTCCTGGCTCATTGCTCCTGCTGCTCTCTTTTCGCTCACTCCTTCGCCGACCTTTCGAGGCCGCCCTCCCCGTTGCGAACACTTCAGCACCGCATGCAAATCGTGGAGGCCTTCCTGTCGCCTGCCAGGAGCATGCTAGCGCTATGCACGTGTGGCTGTATTTCCATCCGCAACTCCATAAAGCCACGAAAAGAATACGGGGTGTTGTGCTGGGAAGTGTTCTACAGCTCATCCGAAGCCTTTCGGTGCGCTTCCGATAGTCAAAAGGACTTTGCGTGGTCTTCAAGACTTATCATTGTTATTATTATTCATATAGCCGTAAAAGCCATGCATTTTGAAAGAATATAAACACCTGTCATATTCATGTTATTAATAGTAATACATTTTTGTATATCGTCCTCAGAGAACTAAATCTCTTTCTAGGCACATCTGCTGCGAAGGAAGCATCGTCTAATGGTTAGTGGTAGTTAGCTCAAGGACAGTAAGCATGACATGGTTAGAGGTGACATGCACAGGGTCTGCATGCAAACATGGTTAGTGGCAGCATGCACTTGCGTACGCTGGGGTCGAAGCAAGTAATGACACGTACACAGGAGAACACGCATGTGCTCATACGCAGCTTCAGCACAGATGATAGAAAGTCTATAAGCCTTCAATTACAGCTAGATAGTAATATCCATTAAATAAGCACCATTCACGATTAACTGTCATCCCGATAATAATAATAAATGACCTTTAGTGCCCCCTAAGTGTCCGAATCTCTTTCTAGGCACGCTGCATAGGCTGAAAAAGCAGCATATGTATCAACTGATTAGGGAAAATCCCATCCAACAAAATAGCTAATATTTTGCTTCGATGGGAAAGCTCACGAATGATAATTTATGTAAATGGAGCCTATAGATTTTCAATGAGGAGCGTGAGGAAGCTTGGATTTCATTTTAAAAGTCGTCTTGTCAGGTACTGTTGTGATACAAATTCAGTCGAAAGCTCAAGGTTTTAGATGCACATAAGCTAGAGGCAAGGTGTCCACAGAATTTGAGGTTGGCCACAGGCACAGCAGTTTGAGCGGTGTCAATGGAGCAGAAAATGGGTGGAAGGCTAGAGGAATAAGTAGTACATATACACAGGCAGGTAACCCGAAGTAAGAGAGCAAAGGCACTAAAAAGTAAGGACCTCGAGATCGATTTGCTGCTTGATGGGAAGCCAGTGCAGGCCAGAGAGAAGTGATGCATTGTGGCAATTGAGACGTACATGTCGTGGCAGACCAGCTAAACTCATATATTGAAACTTTAAGCCTTGCTAGTAAGTTCCAGTCTGGTTTTAGAACGTGCTTACCGCAAGGTAAGCATTGATTTGGGTGTACAACGACCTTCTTAGGAATGCAGACTTAGGTAGAATCTCTCTGCTTGTTTTTCTCAATCTTTCGGCAGCTTTTGGTACTATCGATCATCAAATCCTTCTCTAGTAAGTCTCATCTTTCCTGGGCATCACTGGCACTGCAATGCAATGGTTAAGGTCATATCTCAGTGGGAGACTCCAGAGTATTGAGGTGAATGCACGAAGATTATCTTTTCATAGCCTCTAAGTATAGGGTACCTCTGGGCTCCATGCTCGGTCCCGTTCTTTTCATGGTTTATACTACACCTCTTGCCGATGTGATTGCCAGGGACAATCTAGGCGTTCACTTTTATGCGGATGAAACTCAGTTACACCCTTGCTTTGATCCCTACCGACCCTCGAGCACGTCGATTTCTCTCAACTACCTTGCTGCCTGTATTGATGACATTCAAAAATGGATGGCAGCACATTTTCTTAAACTGAATTATGATCAAGTCAACTTACCAGTTATGGGAAATCCAACTGTGATTCAGAAATTGGTAAGCGTATCGCTCAATATCGGCTCTGCTAGCACATCCCCTGTTGAATCTGCACCAAATCTAGGCGTCGTGTTCCAAAGTGACCTTTCATTAGACGACCACGTCAGCTCCGAAGTCAAGTCTGCCTAATTTCAGCTACATATCATTGCTAAAATTCGGGCTTGTTTAGACAGGGATACCACATCTGCCTTGGTCCATGCATTTGTGACATCACGTCTTGACTTCTTTAACTCACTGCTTGCTGGACTTCCGGCATGTTCAACCAGGCGCTTAGAGCTGGTGCAAAGCCCTGCAGTTAGGTTTGTCTGTCGTGTGCGTAGCAGTTGCCACATAACACCACTTCTAGCCGACCTGCACTGGCTACCAGTCAAGCAACGGATCACCTTCAAGATTTTGTCATTCACTTTTAGGTTCCTTCATTCTTTGGCTTCAGCCTGCCTATCAGATCTACTCTCTGACCGGGCTAAGCATCGTACCAACCGCTTTTCTGAATCAAATCGTTTACCTATACCCCGCACGAACCTCAAATCTTTTAGTGACCGTGCCTTTAGTTCGTTTAGTTTAGTTTTCCTTCCAAAGCTTGGAACTCACTTCCAACTTGCGTTACGACATCCCCTGACTTGACCACATTTAAAATTAACTAAACACGTGCGTATTTATCACAGCCTTTAGTGGGTTCAGGTAAATCGTAAATCGTCCTTTGTGTGCTTATGGGTGCTGACCATATGCATGTCACCTCTAACCACGCTACGCTTGCTGTTCATTGAGCATGGTACCCTAACCATTCGACCATGCTTCCTTTGTCGCAAATGTAGAGTGACTAGAAAGACATCGAGTTCTCTAAGGGTGCTATAACAAATGTATTATTATTATCATTATGACAGACAAGTATAGCCACCACTATGTGAACTATCCGAAAGCAGCTTATGGCACAAAGCCATGCAGGTACCGACTCACACAAGCCTGGACAAGGTGCTGCAGATGCATCGAACATTTTGGCTCTGGTTTATTAATCTAACCACGTCCTTAAACAGTAATGTCATGCGGGAATATTGCTACAGTGAATCGATTACCAAAACTTCCGCAATAAATCATGGTGCCAATGATTACCGAAGAGTGTACAGCAGTAATGAAAACTATTCATGAGTAAGGCAAGAATTATCGGATTAGCTCACATTAAACATTATTTTAACTTTCAACTTTTACAATGACCTATCCTCTCAAGAGCAGATTTAATAAATTCTAGCTTTGTGAGAAGGATCTATAGAAAGCAGAATACATGTAAATACACAAATAAAATTCATCTGTATAGCACCATAAGAGAAGTCAATCTCTATCGAGGCATTTCACATATGCCAAAGGGCTCGAGCCAACGGCCTCAATCGTCAGATACATTCACCTTGACCTTAGTCGGGGAAGCACCTCAACTACTAGGTCAACCAGCGTGCATACCCTTGTGTCTGACAGCACAGCAACTGCAGACAAAATTATATTTTCTATCGGACTACGTATGCATTCCCTATTGACTTCTGCTGCTCCCTTCCCCAAAATCTCCTCGACAGTGTGGCACGTGCAGGCGTTGACATCCACAGTACTGTGCATGTGCCTAGCGGCTTGCATGAGCACAACCTTCAATTTTAAGGGAAAATAACCCTGACCTATTACAGACAAGATAAGAATAACGGGGCAACAGAGCAATAATGAAAGCATGCATTGTTAAGGAGCATGCTGCCCCCTGCTTGTGGAGAGGCCCACAAATTGTAGACAATTAATTACAGATGTATTACATTGTAGACAGCATTCAATTTAGACAGTAGAAACTTGACTTGAAAATGTATGCAGTGTAATTTAATGTAATATATCTCCATCTGTAACTCTACAAGGCCCAAAGACTAAGCGAGTGTTATTGAGGAGAGTTTTCTATAGCGCACTCAAAGCATCAGTGGCTTTCGGTACACATTAAGAAATTGACTGCAGGATCGAGAAAATCAGCACTTGCAAAAGAAATTAGTGGCATTTCCTGACCTCAAGTGTGAAGCAGAGCTGACGCCAGAGGTTTTTGTATGCAAGGGCATGCATTTGGCAATAAGATTCAATGAATACTAACAAGCAAGTCATCTGGAACACCAAACGGCACTACTTATTGTGCTTGGGAGGGCAAAATCAAATCTTCAAGGGTGCTATACAATCAACCGCAGCAAAGCTGGCCTCATAGTCTTCCTTTTTGCCACGTAGTTGCTACTGAATCGCTTGGCTGAACACTAGTAGTAGCCGAGCAAATATAATAGAACATTAGCAGCCGAGTCTCCAGTGGGTTACCACCCACTGCCACTGCAGTTTGCAACGACAAAACCAAGCTTTGCCCCCCCCCCCCGGAATGCACGACGAAGCTTCGATCGGAGCTGACAATGGCTGTGTGAGAGAATGGGAACATCGCTCTCACCTTGACCTTGCAATTTGATCCCGAGAGAACGTACCGATCCTGCGATCCTTGGCTGGCAAATGCTGGCTGAGAACGAATCACGAGTCAGAATTCGTTCGCAGGTGGCTACTAGTGGCGGTTGCACGGGGGCCGCTTTGATGGTGCCAACCTGAGGTCAGCCGCACACCGGAGAGGAACAGCACTCGTAGATCCAACATTGGCACACCCTGGGTTACATTGTGTGCCGCCGGAGGCCGGACCCCCACGTGGTTTATGGTGACGGCACACACAAAAGGTGACGACACTGTCTTCGGCTGCTGTTTTATCCGGTGAAAACTACTTCGGCTGTAGGTTCGGCCATATTCGGCCAGCGCTTTATTGAAGTTGTGATATAGCAGCCACGCCTAGTAGCTAAGAGCCTGTTTTTCGAATCTAGGCGACGGCATGCGTTGGCTGACGCCCAAGGTTCTAATGATGAATCGCTAAACAGTCGCAATGCATTGTGATCGTATAAAGTACAGTCTCGGCTTCTACGAATGCATATAAAGAAATGCTATGGGTTATAACTGCCTGCGTCAGGCGACGGTGAGGAAGGCACTGCTGCCAGTGCAGGTAGATGGAAACGTCAGGAAGCCTGCAGGTGGGAAGCTGCAGAGGCAAGTGCAAGAGGCTCAACAGGAGCTCGGCCACGGCCGCATGCAGCCGAGTCGCCGATAATACAAATTTAAATTAGGACTAGGGTGCCTTACATTTAGGTGACATTAGCCACCTAATACCAAATAATGTAACTCCACCTACGACGGTGGTTCTGATTGGCACTAGTTAATCAGGTTATTCTGAAACATTAACAAAGTATTACATCATCATCATCAGATGTCTATTAGAAGATCAAAACTTGACTAATCATTGTTTTCTTTTGAGTAAAAAGTTTGCCAACTTCTTTGTGGCAGAGAAGAAAGCAGAGGCAGCTGGTATCAATTAGACCGAATAATTTACATGCACTGACAGGTCTGGTGGATTAGTGGGTCTTCTTAGCCCAGGGATAAGATGCTTGCACTTGGAAGACCAATATCGCGGGCTTGAGTCCCGAAGAAGGCGGTGCTTTATAGCCCTTCTAGTGAGCAAAAGCCTCGAAGGCTCCTCTGCAGCTATACAATGGCTGTAAGCACAAGCTTGCAATTTCTACAGCTCATCCATCAATGTTCGACCAAGACCCTGGCAGGCAGCCCACGCAGGAGAGATGTAGCCTGCGATGTGTCGACTATGACGCAGTTACAAAACAGGCCTTGACCATCGAGGGATCAGGGATGATACATAACCGCAGTACACGTGGCAGTGGCACCAGTTGCATCGATACACCTTTTTTTATACTACACAGCAGCTCGTGCATACAATAGCTTAATCAGTCAGTGTCGCTGGTCTGTCAGCAGCAGGACTGCTGTGATCCGTGCTCTCATTGCCTGACCAGAGTGGCAGCACCGACTATACCAAATACGATGCCAATAGCATTTTGAGGTCACAAAAATGAAAAAAAATCCTGTGCCTACATAATCTCGAACGGAACTATTATTCTCACGTGCTCACAAGAAAAAAACATTTTCATTTTCCAACAGCACCAAAACTTGTTTGGCTTCAACGGAAGGCAACACAAAATTGGCTTAGGGCGGCTTAACAATTGATTATACACAGGCAAGGGCAGAATAGAACAGTCTGTCAAAGTAATATAGCCACACAGTGGTGGTCCTGAGCTCACAGCACGTGCGAGTGCAGGCCTGCAGCAGGCAGATATCGACGGAGGCGGGGCATCGACTCGGCTCTGAGGTGGTCACATGTAGGCAGCCCAACCGAAGTACATGAGACACAGGTTCTCCTCGCTGGTCGCCTCCTGCACGAGTCGTTTGACCTGACCCTCGATCGACAGTGGTAGACCCGGCTGAGCCGCCTTGAGCTTATTCTTGAGCAGACCCTTCAGGCGATCCTCAATGTTTTGCACATGCACGACCGCCTTCTCGTTGTTGATCTCGCCCGTCTCGCCGCCGAGCGCCATGGTGCTGCTGCTGCTGCCATGGCCGACGGCTCTCCGGACCGGCTTGCTCCACTCCACCAGCGGGTCATAAATGAAGGGCTTGAGAACACTCATAAGAGGGTCGATCTCCTGCAAGGAATGGTAGCCGAGCACTGATGCTTGCACTGAGGTGTTGCTGAAAGGCTGAGGCTATGCTGCAAGCACTGACAGCTAATGTCAGAACAATCGCCCATCACCTCTCCTACTCTGATGCAGAGAGTTTCAATAGGGTGTTAGAGCTAACCATCCAGAGAGTCAGCAATGTTGCGATCGTATAAAGACGAACCGAGGAATGTTGAATTAGGTTGAGTCTCACTGCTGGCTCAGCTGGATCTCACTGGTCTGTCCCATGTTAGTTTGATATCTCACAGTGTAGATCTCGATGAATAACAGACGTCCGAGGAGCCTCACAAGTATGGGATACCCCAGGAATCTGTACTTATTCCACTTCCTGTCACAATGTATGCCCCTTTCTCTCTCTCTCTCTCTCTCTCTCTCTCTCTCTCTCTCTCTCTCTCTCTCGCCTATGTAATCGCCAAACACAATCTAGGCTTTCATTTTTATGTAGATGACACATAGTATATATTGTTGGAATTAGCACGTGGACGGCTGCCACCTTTCTAAGATTAAATGAAGATAAAACCAACATTACAGCTATGGACAAATCAAGTGTTACTCAGAAATTGGAAATCTTAATCCCCAAAATGGGCTCGATCAGAACATCTCCTGTGGTGAGTACCTGTAGTCTGAGTATCTTGCTCCAAAAAAATTCAACCACAATATTCAACCAACTGCTTTCGATTTCACCATTCAACCACCAGCTTCCGATTATTGCCTAGTGCCGACTTGGAAATTCGAGCTTGCTGCTTCTATGATGGCAGGCAGCTCACGATGGCAGATGCACGGTGCGTAGCAAACAAATTCCTGAACTATAGAAGAAGCCAAAAATGACTAAAATCTCTTAACTGAGCAAGAATATTTTGAAGAACCAGCAAGAAGCTGGCAATTTCTTGTTCTCATTACTACAGGAATTCAAGGAAGTGCAAACCACACCCGAGTCTGGCTGCACCATTAAAGAACAACCACAGCAATTGTAGCTCAGAGATGCATGCTAAGTTGAACGACGGCAAAGGTATGTGTGCGTGGCAGGAAGAGAGGAGAGGGCAAAAACTCCAAATTACGTGAAAAAACCCTACCACTTCACAACGAGCAGCAACACACACAAATCTGGAAAAAGTTACTAACTCAGGCGAGACATCAAGATTGTGACACCACAGTTGAGACAATTTCTCTCAGGGCATAATATATACGATACATGATCATTATTACTATCACAGGTGGTCCACCATAGTTGTGACATCGCATGTGTGACATTACAGGCATGACCTAGTGAGGCTGCCTGTCCTTAAATGACATACAGATAGAGGGGGTATACACAGTAGCTTCAAGTTTGACAACAGCCTTAGCTGACCAACACGACCCTAGGTGTAAGCAGGCCCTGCGTAACAGTCAGCCGATCATGGGTGAAGTTCTCACCGGAAGTGCCGTGGATGCCGGCACCGAGCAGCCGCTCGCTGAGCAGGCTAGATGGACGTAGCTCTGCGGCAAGCTTGGAACGAGGCTGACTCGGCGGTTCGGTGGAAGTGCAAGGGTGCAAAGTCCGCACACATGGCAAGAGCGCTGCAAAGCACCGGGCTAATGTAGAACGACATCGCAAATAAGCTCGTGGGGTTTTTGACCGCATTCGATGTCGACATGTCCATTTCTGACACCAAATGAGCTCAAATAATCAGTAAACTTATTCGATGTATATCAAGAATGGCATGTGGATAGCTTTCAATGTGCTCGTTCCGAGCCAGCTTCTCACAGTTTGAGGAGATTTCAGACCATTTTGGCACATTTCTATTTTTTTTTCAATGTACTGCGCCTCCTCCCCCAATCGTCGATTCGCTTGCACGTACAGGTGCTGACTGGAAACAGACGAAGCATGACCACTATTGCAAAGTGCACGGCTCTACGGCACCGCCGATAGTCAAAGCCGAAGTGTCAAAGCGAACCGAAATGTCAAAAGCTAAACAGACCGCCTGCTCACATGTAGCTAAAGTGACCATCGTGGTCCCACTAAAGTCACCACCCTCGCTGCAGCTGCCGGCATGCGAATATCAAAAGATGCAAGCCAAGTAAGCGTGTACCTCTCTCATGACGCGCAGAGTGACCTCGCACGCTCGACGGAATATGCCTTCGTATCCGAGCGGACCCATGGCCTCGACCATGTTGGCGGTCAAACGAAATGGAACCACCTCTGGCCAGTCGAAAGTCTCGCCTTTGTTAAACAGGCAATTGAAGTCGACGTGCACCACGTCGCCGTTAGTCGAGTCGAACAGAATGTTCTCGCCGTGCCGGTCGCCGAGGCCCAGTATGTAGCCAACAATGCTCATGACGGCCAGAGTGTGAGCGTAGGACACGCGTGCGGCATACCTTTAGCAGCGAAGGAGTGGCATCACGGAAGGGGCGTGGCAAAGTGCATCGAAAGCTGCTCGCATGCGCTGCATGTCGCCCGCGCAGTCGCCAGCATGTCGCCCGTGGCGGAGGCTGCGAAGCGAGCAGCAGCAGCAGCGATCGATCGATCGGAGATGCCACCGTCCGGCGCGTAAAAAAACTGAGCGAGACGCCGCTGCCGCTGCTGCCACCGAGATCCGCCGGCTAGCTGCCGCGCAGCTTACCACGTGGTCGGATCGGGGAATGTGCGCAGAAACCACTCTCCAAAGACGGGCGGATGCCTCTCGCACAGCATGACGAAGGCCGGCCTGCGGATGCTGGACGGCGCGTTCTTGTCGAAGTTGTACGCCGACTGCGCCTGGCGGAGGCTCACGTAGCAGCCCTTCTCGCGATACAGCTTTATCATGATATGCCTGTAGCTCGTCGTGTTAGGGACCCACTCGAGAAGGCCACACTCCTCGTTCAGAGGCGTGACCATCTACGGCGAAGGGAAGGCCGGCTGGTTCACTAGCATGCGACGGAGCAGCTCGCGGCGAGGAAGAAAGAAGAAGAAGCAGCAGCGGCGGCGGCTGTGGCACCGCCGGTCTCACTGCAGCAACTCTGGCGCAGCAAAACAAAAACTGGCCCACTGGCCACGAGAAGAAGCTGAACGAGGCCGACGACGTACGGGGAGAAAGGACAGTGAACGAACGACGCACATGCATGCACGCTGCCACGCCCGGGCTCACATAGGTTCGGATGCGAAGCTCACGACGACGGCACTCCACGTCGCGTCGCAGAAGCTTGTTGACGACGCTGTTGAAGTCCATGAGCCGCGCGTCCTTGCGCAGGTCGTCCTTGGGCTTGCACAGGAAGGGATAGAACACCCCGTTGTCACCCAGCATCGACACTTTCTTCGGTCGCTGCAGTGAGCTCAGAACCTCGATCTACCAAGTGGTATCGCAAGCAAACGTGGCGAGAATCGAATCGAAAGCAAACAAGGAGGGAGGGGCAAGAGGCAGGGCGGATGGCATGGCTGGCAGGGGTAGGGCTAGTCAGAGGGGATGGAGTGGCAATGGGGATAGCGTGACAGCGCGTCAGAGCGCTGCTGCATCGCTGTGAGCGAGACGCGCACAGCACCGTCTCGTCGAAGCCTCGCAAATATGTTTGCTTTCCCGGAAATGGGTTGTGGGCAGCGTTGGTGTCTTGGAGATCCGACGTTGGGAGCACGACAGTCATCGCAGACTGCAATGGCAAGAGAATCTTGCTAAAGTTCCTACAGAAAATGGAAATAGCCAAGCCATCATGTTGCTGATCGATAGTAGGCAGATCATTAGCTCATTTATTGTGCTGAATGGTCTGGAAACAGTGCCGTCAGCCAAGCGCCACGGGCCACACAGCGCGTAAACCACTCGTAGAGGGCCCAGAAGCAAACTGATATCCCTCCCCATCGTGCAGGCAAGAAACAGACTAGTAAATAATAAGACTGCTGCAGCGGCTACAGTGAGCGGCATACATCGGTGTGTGAGTAGAGTTTGCTTCAAGACCAGTGTTAACGGCAGTTCTCAGTTCTCGCCCAGGTCAGGAATGGAGCCAACGACTGACATCCCTCTTACCTTCTACCAAGGTAATCTGTCAATCAGTGCGTGCTCCCTGAACCTGCTGTCTTTCCATTTTGGTTATACCCGAAAAGGCTAACAACAGGAAGAAAAAACCTTTTCTGAGCTTGAAATACTGTGACAAAACGTGTTGTATGTTTGCTGCCATTATGCAAAAACATTTCGAATTACAGATGATGCAATCGTTATTTGAGTAGCTTTGACAGTGCCATGTAAAAGCATCAACAATACAAGATAAAATGATGCTAAGCTAAAGTGACACTGGCTGTTGACAATTGATAGCTACTGAAATTTTATATATCGACACTGACCAATTGACATGCCTCCGTTCAAGTATATATTACGTACCTAGAAAAATATTTAGTCGCTTCAGGGTGCTATATACACGTCTTGTTATTATTATTATTATTATTATTATTATTATTCGGCAATTATTGCCCACGTAAGTTAGTTGACAGTCTGCCAAATGACTCAACCGAGGGCTGCGCTACAGCTTTGCTTCTCACTCTGAGAGGCGACTTTTGCGCTCTTTGCCCTTCAGAGGCGTTCAGGTCAAGCATATATTTAATTATTTCCATAACACGTGACACTTGCCGTCCAAGTAAGCCAGACAGCACTCGGCCAGCAGCCACATCAGAGCAGAAACAACGATCCTTCCGCGAAGCAGCCGCGGCGCTTGCTGCATGCTGCAATCGGCGGGACAAACGAGTGCAATAGCCAACACTCACTGTGTGCCCATTAAATACAGAGACACCTTCGGAGACACTCAAACCACAAAGTGTATCTGCCATAGAGTATCCAGCCGATTAGCACAATGCAGTCAGCACACAACAATATGGCAAGCTAAAAAGTGTAATCATCACGAGGCAACATTTTGAAGTTTGCCTAAGAACATACGGGTCATCTGTGAGTCTTTTTAGTAGTCTGAAGTCGTGAGATAAAGTAAGTACAGGGGTACTCGGGTCCACCGACTTGTTGCAAAGGTCAAGCAGTCGGTCAGAGAGCTTGGTTGCATCCTAAAATATAACAGCATAAATGAGCTCATGTCAATTGTCACTATACAACCCATAACCCAAGACTACCTACCGGCCGTGACCTACCATCTCCACCCACACTGCCCTTGGCCACATGCAGCTTTAGATTTTCAAAATGAGGCGACTACTGAGTTTTGGAGCATCACAAGAGGCTTCCGGTCGGGCCACTTCAACAAGGAGCTTCCAGCTAGTCAGAAATGCCCGGCGAGTTAAACGAGTGATCGAAGTGGACAGTTAAACAACAAGAGATGCAATGGACAAGCTTCCACCATGCTAAAGAGCAATTTCCGAGCGATTTCAAAACAATGACGAATTGTGTCACAGTGCTCGAGGTCGAGGTAATACCGAAATCCTTGCTATGCTCTTGGCCAATACTACCAAGAGAGATAGTGCGGAGGTAGAAACTGTAATTATTCATATTGCCACATGATGTATATTGATAGAGAGCTCTATGGCTCATCCTTTACAGCAGTCCTGAACTGCTACTTCCATGCCACTCTCTACCTCAGCTGCTCTCATGAATCTGCTATGCTTCCCACTTTCTCTTTGTTGCGCGAGATGAAGTCTGTTGGCTACCAAATGCGTACCGAAAGCCGTCTAGGCTGTGAGTGCGCTATACACAACTCTCCTGCATAACAACCACATAGTCTTTATGGCTTTGTGGAGTTACAGACAGAGATAGATGACATAACATAACGAGGAACAAAACATTAATAGTAAATTAGGTTTTGGCTTAATCGAGTATACAGTCAGCAGTAGACCGTATGTTTTTAAATTACCAGAGCAGCAGCAGCAGGCATGTGCAGGCCTTGTGTTCTTTTGGCTAGTGAGCATAGGCTTGTCACTGGAGCAGGGACACAAATAGACTAATTTACAGCATGTACAACAGATCGGAGGAACTCATGCATCGTCTTGTGTTTAACAGGGTACACTTGATTTTCCCCAAGCGGCAAAGGTCCCCTATGCCTAGCACCAAGTATGAAATAGTGACCCCCAAGTCACTTCAGCATAAACACATCAATCGCACCATATGGATACTTTGCTGCAATGTAGCACAGACTCGTTTCTGCATTCAAACTTCCCATGAAAGCCCTTCAGGGCACATGCACGAACATTAGTTTTTGAATGTAGATATACACACTCAAAACTCAACTGCACGGGCATGTTGTGGGCAAGAGCGGCTACAATCAGGGACAAATAAGCTGAGGATGAATCCACAACCCCCCTCCCGCTGCATTCGATCAGCACTGCTTCAAAAGAAGACTTACGTGAAAGAACGATTTCAAATCAGGCCGTGAGCACCTGCAAACATGTACGCAACCGATTGGAGCACGATTGAAGCACATCACGAAGCATTCTTGGCACACACACAGTACGCACACAAAAAACATACTAGAACCAAATACAATAATTCAGTATACATGCTTTTTATATGGTCAGAGGCACACTCGAATAGTGGGCTGAGACCATGCATCAAGGAAACCTTCCCGTGCAAACGACTTATTCGGGCAACACTATGAGCAGCAACAACTGCCGCTACAATACAAGTATAGAGCAGCTGGTAGGCCAAGCAAAAAATAGAGCCGCCAATCTCGCGATAGGGCGAAGCTTTCCACATCCTACAGGCTCACAGGCTCAAATCGGCACATTCCATCACCCCATGCTGAGAGATCTGGAACCAGCAGCAAATGGCTAGGCACGTGACCGTGCTTTCCTCCACGGGCTGAGCCTTGATCTCAGGTGTGCATAGCCGAAAGTGAAGTCAGTCCCACGACACATGGCCAACAGTCCTTTCCTCACATCTTAACAAGTCTAGGGCAGCTGTGCTTCCAAATGTGCACGACAAATTTCAAGCAGCTGAGTGACTGTGTGCTAGAGATCATGTACACACGCGGCTACCACGTGCTGTCTGACAAAGAGCTGCAGAAAATTACGATCATCGACTGGTCGTGTGCTCACACTATTCCTACAGGATTTGAAGGAAAAAGGTCAACTAGAAGCACGAGTTACGAGCACTCAGCAAGGAGCTTTAAATTGCTCCTTTGAATGTATTGCTAATTTGGCAGCCACAGTAAGGGCTAATGTGGTTGCACTTTTAAAACTAGGTCCTAAATTTGAGATTAGAAAGTAATTCTTAATTGCCCCACCACGGGATGATGAAGGGAAGGTGGGGGTTTGGAGAGCCCATACAGCTCTTCTGCCACTATATCAACGAGGCCATTGAATCAGCCAATCTTTACCTGTTTATGCAGTGGTATCGGGCAAGAGCAACCATTAGTTGAATGATGAGATCCTTAAGTGATCTGCTCTAGTCAAACCATACAAATCACGTGTACTTACCAAGATTAGCTAGAACCGGTTTTACAAGGCTAGCATTCCTGCAATCGCACAGCCCGAGTGGTCTAGAAAGGAATTATTGGCCCACACCCCAAGCGACTTACTCGGATGCAGAGCTGGGGTGCCGTTACAAATGCCTGTTATATGTCCCACTTGGGTGATAAATGATCACCTGGAAGTACGTGGCACCCGGTACTTCTCTTAAGACCCTGTAGAAAGTGGTATTTTACCAAAACAAATCCGATTGTCCTCTCTAGAAACAGGCCCAAAAGTTGCATGCAAAGTCTGCCTCCTGGCAGTCTTCACAAGTCCTGCTGAACAAATTGGTAGCCTGCATTTCAAAAGCCCGATTTTTAACAAATCGTAAGATAAATTGTTCGCTACCATCTGAAGAGAATGACATGGCATGCCAAAGCTACTGCTAGGTCACCCAGGAAACTGCTCCCCAAAGATGCACACATACGCCTCCTGAGTCACTCGATACAAGATTAGTAGCCCAGCCTGAGAACAGGTGCACAGCTCAGCAAGCAAGCCTGGGGAGGAGCCACTTCCCTTGCTCGCTATGCAGCACTCCCAAGGGAAGAAATCCGGTAAAGAACTCTGGTAGCCACCAGCGAGGGACGACCAGCAGTGCACCAGGGGAATGAAGCCACGGGCCACCTTCTCGGGTGAGAGGGCAAAGCCCAATTGCCTCCTCTTGCCTACAGTCCTGATGGTAGCTTCGATGGAAGCTCTGATGCATAAGTAGAGCCCACAGCCTGTGCACACACCCGCGCTCGCACAAACATATACACACGAGTGCACACACACACACACACACACACGTGCGCGCACACACGTGTATATATATATATATTTATATATATATGTATATATATATATACACGTGTGTGTGCGCGTACGTGTGTGTGTGTGTGTGTGTGTGTGTGTGTGTGTGTGTGTGTGTGTGCCCGTGTGTGTCATGTTTGTTCGTGCGTGTGTGTGTGTGTGTGTGTGTGTGTGTGTGTGTGTGTGTGTGCGCGGGTATATATATATATATATAAATAAATAAATAAATGAATAAATAAATATATATATATAAATATATATATATATATAAATAAATATATATATATATATACACACACACACACACACACACACACACACAAACACGCACACACCCATATACACACAAATTATGCAGCAGTAGATCATGAGGCAAGCATCCCGAGCATACCTTCAAGCCAAAGTACGTCTGAATGGTAATTTGTGCCGACTTTCATTCGAGCGTCTACTTAGAGTCGCATCAAGAAACAGCAGGATATGACAGGAAAGATGCGACGGCAGTAAGCTTATGGGGTAACTAATCTTTTACGACAAGCAGGCCGAGCAGCCAATCCTACGTGCATTGATGAAAGGTGACATCCATGATCTGGAATATCAAATAAGTAGGGTCAGCAATCGATGCACGGAATGTATATGACTATCCTAACCGTGAGGGATGAGAAATGAGGTTCAAAGGCAGCTGAACAAGGTGCCACTGTTCTTTACTGGCTCAAATGACAAGCTGATTCTTCAGGCTGAAACAATCTCCATCCATTTCAGAAACAAGACAAATTGCACCATAGTTCATGTAAAAAAGTATCAAGATCGACTGGCTACAAAAGGAGTCATTTCATAAACACGAGTACATCTGTTCATGAATAATGCCGAGACACATTAGTGATAGATGCCAGGTGACACAGATGGGATGGCCCAAGCTTGAGAGTGCACTTACCTAGCTTTCTCGAAGATACTCTGACACCTCTGTACTCTGATAGGATAAGACGACTACAAGTGTGAGAGTAAATGCAAACAATGATATGCAAACCAGCAAGCTGACAGTGAAGAAAGACTAGACAGGCGAAGCCCTCGTCGTTCAGTGATGCAACAGAAGATGGTTTACCTTTGAGACTGCCATCATATTCCACATGGTTTGCTGGGGAAACGCAACGACGAGCTTTGCAATTATCTCCTGAACGTAAACAAAACGCCAGATTATACGATGCACAGGTTGATAGATGCACAATAGATGACCGAGCATCTCCTTATCAGTATAGAAGTCTCATATGAATTCTCTGCAGCAACCCGAGACATTGCAAAGCTGCTGTATCAGTCACATGCATTGAAATAAAGGCAATTGGATAAGCTACACGGCATTCCCATTAGGTACTAGCAGGTCCAGAAGACAAAAAAGCTACCACCTCAACTTACCTGCAGGTGTTCTGACACATCAGGGTGGGCATGGCAGATCCTAGACACAAGCTGAGGTAAGGCAGTAAGCCACTGGTAGGCGGACAGCTTTTCGGCCATTGTTGCAATGGTCTACAACAGGCAAGACGTTCAAGAAACACCGGCACCGGAGGTCAGCTCCACTAACAAAATGCGACTAGCTGCCAGCTGCTCAGCAACATGTCAACATTGGAATAAGTATAAATCGTATCAACTGCTTGCTCTCAGCAAACGATAAACTGCTTTCAAACACCAAGCGCATGCTTTTGACGATCAACGCCAGCGCATTTGCAGAAGTACTGTTCGGGGGTGAATGTGAGATGACTTGATCGCAACTGCAAGCGATGACCCCAAACCAGAATTGATCGTCGTTGCTGAGGAATAGGAGCATGGCCATTGGCGAGTCAAGCTCACAGAGCCACCTTGCTGCTAGCCTATCGGACCGATGGGGCACATCGTCTGCCGATCCTACTTCGATTGGCAGCTGGCTAGACACTGTCAATCGTGGGCATCGTCAGGATTGAGTCGTGGAGAAGGGGGCGTCTTTTAACTCGTTAGAGGAAGCCAATAATAAGACAGAGTGTGTGGGAGTGTGTCGACAGTCAAACCGTGTGACGTATCCCTCTTGGGTCAGTCCAAAGGGAATGAGAGGGCAGGGCCCTTCGGAACACACTCCCTGGGCGCTTTGCTAAGCTTCGGACAGCTGCCTGAAGTGAGTCCACTGCCTGGCCACAGGCTAGTGAAGACTAGCAGCAGCTGGCTCCTGCCGGTCACAAGCTCCCTGGCAACGGTGCATGCCAGGCTCGGCATGTCGCACCAGGATGAGAACCAGCTCGCCGAGGTAACTTCGACGGTCATGCCTAGGCGGACAGGCTTGACGAGGCGTCTCAAGTGAGTCTTACCTATCCAAGAATATCTCTGCTCATTGTGATGGGCAGGGTCTTACATCTCTAAGAAAATCTGCACTAATTGTGGAGGTGCAGAAGTTTAACTGGGCCGTGATAGCACAGGAGGAAATGTGCTCGCTCTTGAGGATCAAGGTCGTGGGTTCGAATTTTGCAGTAGGAGATTCTTTGTTGCCAACTGCAAACGGCTGTGATAGCCGTTTAGGCTCTCCTGCTGCTATATAAATGAACCTGTTAAATGAACTCACTCACCTAAAAATCAATCGCACTCGACTCTAAGGCAAGCACGAACAATGTGTGTCTGCATCTTTTTGTTCGAGAGTCAGTAAACTTGTGTTTATATTGTACTGCCGCGCTACGGAAACTTACAACTTATAATCCGAGTGAAGCTCTTCGACGACCCCTTCGGAATCAGTGGGAAGCTTTAGAAGCCAGATTTTGTTTATTTGATGAAGGGGATTGTTTTCCACGCATATACCGATAAAAGGTCACGGAGACATATTAGTAGTCACTCTTGTATCCTAGAGACAAAGGCAAATGCAAAAACACGTGTTTTCACATTCAGATTTGGGTAATTGGGGGAAATCTTTGAATTACCCGGGCATGAGAAAAGTCACCTAACGTGCCCAAAAAGACTAATCAACGAAGCAGGTGGGGGTATTTAGCCAAAAAGCATGCTAATACTGATGCTTAATTGGAATGGATTGTGTCTGCATGATACAAGAAACCTGCTCTCATTGCAGCTTTTGCTGATGTGATCCCTTTTGCTCCTCAATGTAATTGCTCGATAAAGAGCAACAGACCAATACTATGAAGAAAGCAAAAGTCAGAGAACATCTCTTAGCTCCCCAGCAGCTATAGTGCAACTGAGCCTCACTTAAAATGTCGTAGATCCCCAAGTATAGTGCTCCCTTCTGTAACACCGTTCCTACAGTTGTACTGAGTTGGATGCCAGCACATATCACCAGAAGCGACCAGCTATAAAACCTTCTTAAACGTAGTTTTAAGCATCACAATGCTATAATGGAGCATTCAGCAGACAGCAAATGTAAAGCGCATAGAAAAAGATTGAGTTCTCCAAGGACGTTTTATCAAGTGTATTATTGTTATTACTTCTATTATTATTATTATTATTATTATTATTATTATTATTATTACATCAAACGGCAAAGGGGACCGGAGCTCTGGAGAGTTAGCTCAATTTCCATCGAAACCCCAAAAAATTGTTTGCCATTTTCTAGTTATTAAGGTTTGAGGCTCTCTTGCAGCAAATTGCCAAGCGCCTAAATAGAGACTTAGTTCCATTTGGACCCTATGCAAAAGAATTATCCCCATGCATCACCGCCGTTATTATTACTCTCCGGAAATGCTGCTACCACAGTAGTGCCCACCAGGCCAGTCTCCACTCGGCGGTGCTGGTGTCGGCAGTCTCATGCACCAACACAACATTTACGATGACTACCCAAAAGAGCCCCCAGAGGAGTGAGCACGGATGCACTCGTTAAGTAAAACGAGTCATTACCAATACACCAAGGTCAGAAATTTACTAAACGGCCCCATACAGCCAAGCTTGAAACTCTACTTGAGAGATCCTAGCAGGTAAGGCATCTGTTATCCTACCGGTGACCAGTATAATAATACTGCTTACAGCAGGCCGTAAAGTTAAAGAACACAAGCTGAGAAAAGAACTTTTCGAAGCCAGCCGCTCCAATCATATTCAGCCGATTCACACCGCGCCAAAGCCAGCCAAGTTGCGAAGCCGCAAGTCAAGTATCGCAGGAAGCGCTAAAGAGCAAGTTCAGTCGGATTGAAACAAAAAATAGCAGCATTGGTAATTGGTCAGCCAGATGCAAGTAACAGATGAATTCGCTCTACACGTCTTGAATCGTGATGGCAAGGGACAAACAAGTTGCCACCAGCTGTTCCTAGGATAATTATTAGAGTGCTCGAAGTATTTGACGATAGAAAAAACGAGAGAGGAGAGCAAGGATAGCAAAAGAGCACCAGATTTTCAGGGGCGAGCCTTACGCGGTTGAGCTGCATTAAGGTACCACGCTGAGAAGTCAAAGCAGCGGCTGCAGTCGCTCGCCTCTTCTCATCTCCGCCTGCAGCTGCTGCCATTTCACTTTGCTGAACACAAGCGCCGTAATCCAGCCACAGGCTAAGAGCCCGAGGCAGCGATTGGTAGATGTAGCGGCTGCCATATTGCAAAGACGTGCCGAAATTCTGGACACTGTATGCCATGATCTGCCTGCAGAACAGCGTACAAGCAAACAGCATAAGGAGGGTCGGCCCCGATAACTGCAGAGCCGAGAGCTGGACGAGTCGAATAGTGCTCGCTGCTTCGGAAAAAGCTAAGGTTGTCAGGAAATAATCTTTCCTGCAACGGCTGCATGCTGCTTAGTTTTTGCCGCCATCGATTGAACCTTATTGAGTGGACGAAACTAAGCATCGTTCAACGCCACATAACAAAGATCATCAGAGCAGCACATTGGGGTTAGTGCACACAGACAAGTAGGTCGAAGGAAATTTGTTACATTATTGACGAGATCACCGACAAAGGATTAAGGGATGTGATAGCATGAGAAAAAGCTACCTGTATATACAAGCAGCTGCCCAGGCCTGCGTGGCCTTCTAACCTTTGTTTTCTTAAGACGACACAAAAGAACTGGCTCACAGACAGCCTAAAGTCGATAAAGGCATGGCCACCGATTGGCAGCCATTCCAGCAGGCAGACGACACACTACTGAACCTAAAGATTAGCAAAGACTTGTGTATATATATGATAGCAAGAGGCCTAGTGGCTTTCACCTTGCTTGCAGATGGCAACAAAGAAATACCGGATGCTGGACTCAAACCCACGACCTGGCTCGTGAAGTATGATCACTTTACCCCTGGGCTAAGACAAAATGAAGGCTACTCCCTGTTACCTGTCACTGTCAGCAGGTGTAGGAATAGATACATCGTGTGCCACATATCGGTGCCTGGGGAACACGATAGATCAGTTTTTCAATTAAAAAATATAGTTTATTTTTTTATGTCACTCAACACATATTGACTGTTGTCCAACCAATAGGTTTGATTGGGAACAATTGCAGCTTGAGGCCATACTTGGGCTTACTAGAAGCAGCGATGCTATGTAGGCCCTAGGTTCCTTTTGCTCTGACATAGAGCTCAGAGGCATTACTGCAAGCCAGAAAAAGTGCACTCATCTTGCATCGCGAGGCCGATCAGATAAATGCTAGTTATGTAATTGCCAAACGCATAGGGCAGAGTAAACTATGCCAGCATACCACAGACAGAAAAACCATACAAGGACATACAAGTTTTTCCTGCATAGCACAAGTAATAATAATAATCCATTCGATATATCGCCATCTGAGAACTCAATCTCTTTCTAGGCACTTTACATTTGCTGCAAAGGAAGCACGATTGAATGGTTAGTGGTAGTAGATTACATTAACCCAGGCCCATCTTTGAGAAAATAAACTTTAACATTGCAACATGCCGGTTGCTGCTGGAGCATCTGGCCTTTGCACAGCCATGCGTTTATCTTCTCAAACATGTACAACTATGCTACTGAAATGACGTCATGCAGATTCATACGAAAGTACAAAAGTATGAATCAGTTCCATAGATAACATTATTTTCCTGCAATAAACTTCATACAATTCAAATATGACAACCTCGATGTACTTGCATGGCTTTCAAGGACCTCAGCATTGAATTAACACTTGCCAAGTAGCCGGATCCTTGCTAGCACTAAATTCTTGATTCGGCCATTTTAAACGGTCACAGGAAGTCAGAGAAACCAAATTAAAGTTAGTCCCTGCATTTGTGACATCCAGTCTTGACTTATTTAAATCACTACTAGCAGGGTTTTAGGCCTGTGCAGAAAGGTGCTTACAGTTGGTGCGAAACTCTGCAGCAAGGCTTGTCTGTCGTGAACGTCGAAGTTACGACATTTCACCAATTCTCGGCGACATGCACTGGCCCCCGATCAAGCATCGTACCGACTTTTAGGTTCTGTCACTCACTTTTAGGTCCCTTCATTCTCTGGCTCCTGGTTACCTATCAGGACTACTCCCCCACCAGGCTAGGCACCATATAACCTGCTTTTCTGACTTAAATCGTTTATCCTCATACGAACCTCAAATCCTTTGGAAACCTTGCCTTTACTTCGTATGCTCCCAAAGTGTGGAACTCACTCCTAACTTACGTGACAAAATCCCTTCATTAGACGACATTTAAAAAGGAGGTAAAAAACGCACCTGTTTCTCACAGCATTTGATGCATCCGTGTGATTGGTTTTGTGTGCTTATCCATGCTGACACTATGCATGCTGCCGGTAACCATATTTAATAATAATAATAACAATCCTTGTATAGCACCATCACAGAATTTAATCTCTTTCTAGACACTTATCACAATGCATGTCACCTCTAACCGTGTTATACTTGTTGACATGTCGATGTCACCATGTATGTCTCCGCCTGTAACTCCACAAAGTCATAAAGACTATGTGGGTGTTACTCAGGAGAGTTTTTGTATAGCGCACTCACATCCTAAGCGGCTGTCGGTAGCCAACAGACTTCGTCTCACGCAACAAAGAGAAAGTGGGAAGCATAGCAGAGTCAGGAGGGCAGTTGAGGTGGTGAGTAGCATGGAATTAGCAGCTCAGGACCGCTGTAAAGGATGAGCTATAGTCGGCAGCAGGAGAGTAGTTGTCCTTGCATAAGAATTGTGGAAGCAAGTTCCACAGTTTAGGACCATCAACCAACTGATGCTTCCCTTACAGCAACCATAAAGTGCATAGAAAGAGATTAAGTTCTCTGAGGGAGCTTTAGGAATGTATTATCTCTACCAATTAAAGCGAGAAAGTCCGTCATGCTGCAAGATGACTCACTTGCGTCGCCTAGCAGGATCGCAAACTTCCGCCAACGGCAACATAGTTCAGCAGTGTTTTCCGTGACTGAAATACTATGACTCAGGGAAGCGAGTCCACAGGCAGTGACCTACTCGTTATTTTGGTGAGTCGTGATGGCACACTAGGTAAGGTGGTTGGTTATCACGAACTCAGTCTCGAGGTCGTGGGTTCGAATCCCGCAGTGGACGATCTTTTATTGCCCCTGCAAGCGGTGGTGATAGCCATAAAGGCTCTCCTGTTGCTATACAAAAGAGGCTGTCTAATCAGCTAGCATTTTACTATAATATTGATATTTCTTAAAAGCACTAGCTAACCGATTTCAATGTATTGTCTTTCCTGGGGTACCCAGTGATTTTGCCTAATCACTTACGTTCTTGGGTATCCAGTGTATTTGTCTAATCACTTATGCCTTAAGTAAATAGAAAATAGCAACTATTCTACCAAAACTTTGCTTCTATGGTCACGACGATGATATTTTGAAATTTTGCTATTGGGCACGATGCAGACGTTCGGCAAAGACGTCAGGTTTGCATATGCAGCCTGCATTTTGTGTTGCTACCCGAATTAGTAAGGCCGACATACGAAAATAAGTAGTTTCATAGAGGTGCAACCGTTCAGGTGCCTTGAACAAACATTTTATTATTGTCATAATATTAATAATAAATTTGTATAGCACTCTCAGAGAACTGAATCTCTTTTTAGGCACTTAGAAGCATGGCCAGACGATTATTTTGCAAAGTAGGAGAATAGTTAATACCATATTTATTTGCGATCTCATCGTGAGGTTTCTTGCACCCAGCAGATGCACTTTGCTACGTGTGTGGACAAATTGTCAAGGTACGAGGGAAAAGTACATTGTGAAAGCGGCTGTTAAGAAGCACACGGCCTACAAAGCATACTTCGGCATACCTGTCGGAGATTAAGACAAACCCCACCGGTCACCTCATTTTAATGCAAGAGAACTCTTGAAGGTAAGGTGAACAGTTCCTTCTCTCTATATAGAATTTCTTGCGAATCATTAGGAAATGTGTGAAATATCATAATTCTGGAATGTTTACAGGATAATACAGGCGATATAGAAGAGAGCCGTGGAGCTTGCTATAGCAAAAATGTGGCCAGAAACCGACTGACCGATCAAACTGCTGCTTCTGCACGGTGGACTGTTCCAAATGTCAAGCTGGCATGAGCGAGCCTCCCATCATTTATCCATACATTTCTTCACCCATCACCCCAGTACCACATCTCCTTGATCTCTACCCCGTCTCCACCCATCTGGAGAGGGATCAGCCATCTTCAGAACACCATCATCACTAATTTGCTTTTAGGCTACTTCATTCTATTGCTCCAGCTTAACAACCCGAACTACTTTCCAATCAGGCTAGGCATCGTACCACCTTCTCACTTCAGCCATTTAGCTATACCTCGAGCCAACCTCAACTCTTTTATATGCCGCGCCTTTAGTTCATATGCTCCCAAAGCCTATATCTTACTTCCGACTGATGCCACGACACACCCTGACTTGACGATATTAAAACATAAGCTAGAAATACACATATTTCTTACAGCACTAGCTGGGTCCGAGTGAATTTTAATGTGTGTGTGTGTGTGTGTGTGTGTGTGTGTGTGTGTGTGTGTGTGTGTGTGTGTGTGTGTGTGTGGACGCTGTGCCAGCTATCACTAATAATAATAATAATGATAACAATAATAATAATAATGCACTTGATAAAGCGCCCTCAGATAACTCAATCTCTTTCTAGGCGCTTTATATTTGCTGCAAAGGGAAATGCAATTGAATGGTGAGTAATATCATGCTTGATAAACATATAAAATGAATAACATGGTTAGGGGTGACATGCACAGGGTCAGCATGCAAATGTGGTTAGTGGCAGCATGCACAGTGTCAGCACGCATAAGCACATCAAGGACGAATCACAGGGACCCACTAAATGCTGTCCTAAATAGGTGTGTTTTTAAGTTCTTTTTAAATGTGGTCAGGTCAGGGGATGTTCTGACGCAGGTCGGGAGGGAGTTCCAGGCTTTGGGAGCATACGAACTAAATGCACGGTCTCCAAAAAATTTGAGGTTTTTACGAGGTATCGGTAACCTGCTGGATTCCGAAGTGCGGATGGTACGATGCTTGGCCTGATGGGGGAGTATATCTGAGAGATAGGCTGGAGCCAAAGAATGAAGTGACCTAAAACTAATCTAAAACTAACCTAAAACTAAACACTAATGATGCTGAGATGCTTCCTTTACATAAAAAGAGCTCAGAAAGAGTTGAGTTCACTTAGGGTGCAATACAAATGTCTTAAAATTAATACTATTAGCTCTTATTGCTAGGGCCCAGGCACACCAAGAAAAGGGCAATTCGCATAGAAATGTTAGAAGCCGAACAGCTTAGGCCATGTTCTATATTACTAGCAAGTTCGTTTTCGGCAACATAATGTGTGTCAGCTCTGGTAGCCGGCTCTGCTACTGCAGCTAGCAGTACAGAAGCTTCCACACGATGCACAACCGTTGTTCCCCAATACCCAGGATATTGAAGATTCCATGGAATTAACCAGTACAATCGATTGAGGAGTCCAGTAGCTCTCTGTGAGACTTGTCCATATATCCTGCACGCATGAATTAATCAAAAGAATGCAAAGGTAGAGCCTTACTGGGAATTAAGCCAGATGTTGGCATCCTGCTTTCGAGAAATCACAGACTTTCCATATTCCTTACAGCACTGGGCTAGCTGAGCATGCTATATTATTTGGGCCACCCTTGGTAAATGCAAGTTGCCAGCAAATGACAAACAATCATACAATGTCTTTCCCACTCCCCAAACATGCCAACCCCTCGGCTCGAAAAATTGGTTAAACATCACGCTTGCAAAACGACCATCGAAAGCCATGTGACGATCATGATGCTCATGGTTGTATGACCCATGGTTTGACCCATGGTATGGTATTAACCCATTTCACCCATGGTGTGACTCATGGTTGTACTCCCCCACCAGGCCAAGCATCGTACAACCAGCTTTTCAGAATCTAACTGTCTACCTATACCTCGTACAAACCTCAAATCCTTTGGAGGCCGTGGCTTTAGTTCGTATGCTCCCAAAGGTTGGCACTCACTCCCGACTTCCATCAAGACATCCCCTGCCTTGACCACATTAAAAAAAAAATTAAAAACGCACCTATTATCATAGCATTTAGTGGGTCCCTGGGATTCGTCCTTTATGTGCTTATGCGTGCTGACACTGTGCATGCTGCCACTAACCCCACTTGCATGCTGACCCTGTGCAAGTCACCCCTAACCATATTATTCTTGTTGTTTATTGAGCATGCTACTACTAACCATTCAATCATGCTTCCTATGCAGCAAATATAAAGTGCCTAGAAAGAGATTGACTTCTCTGGGGGCGCTTTATCAAGTGTGTTATTATTATTATTACTATTATCATTCCACACCAAGCACCACACAACCACAGTCCGATCCACACTTGCGCGCGCGCACACACACACACACACACACACACAGAGGGGAATGCACCTAAATTTGCCTATAATCTCTGCCGACTCACCCTTGCTGCTGAGGTTTGTCACCACCTGCAACACTCAGCATGACCTTGTCATAATACTTGGCCAGAAAGAAATAGCCGTCTTCCCAGTCAGAACACACGTCAATCACGCATCTGTACTGACGGATGATTGAGTTACTGTCTACGCTCGAATTCTCTTCGTTGTAGCGAGCGAATAGCAGCAATGCCTATAAAGTCGAGCATAGCATGCAACGAATGGTCAAACAATCGACATGCCCTCGACAAGAGCTCGAGCAGCTGAAGGCTGCATCTTGAGGCTCGTGCTGTTGCCAAGACGATGAGTCGAAAGCGGCTCACAGAAGCTCATCGAGCGGTCGGCTTCGGCCGCAGCTCACCTTGGCAAGCTGGAGCCGCGCCGATCGAGCGTCGCCCGAAACACTCGCAACAGCAGCTGCGCTCGGAGTCGTGCCATAGAATTCCTTGATACCTTTCTCAAGGCATATCTGAGCCTGGTCACGATCACCCTGGGTCGAAGGAATGCGCCCGTCAGAGCAGTGCAGCACACAATCATTCGCACGAGCTGCCGCTGAGAGCCAGTCGGCCCCACAGCTGTTGGCCGACACTTGTTCTGCTATGGCTCTCCATTGAAGTGCCCCACACGAGCCACACTTTTGTGTGATCTTATCTACCTTTTGCCAAAGCCACGTGGCTTGTTCGACGAACGTCTCCGGCAGGTTGTACGGATGCGCATTGAGCAGGAAGCTATAGGCAGTCTGCATCTGGTTTGCCCTAAACAGAAATTGAAAACGGCGAATGGACAAAATGTGCAGCACACCTTTGGCGCAGCTGTGGATGAGCACTGGCTGCTGGTGCTGCTGCTGCAGCTTCAGCAGCACCACATCAGTGCTTGCCAATGCCTGAGCAGCTGTGGAGCAGCTTGCACCTAGCAACATGTGGCACCTGACACAGCACAGCCAGGCAGCACAGCCTGATTACATGCAATCAGCTGGCAGCAGCAGTACCTCGAGGCGACGCGTGCGCTCTGCAGCCAGCACAGTCCTATCTGGTGCTTCAAGAGGGCGTCCACGGCGACGGTCTGCTCCTCCGAAGTACTTGCTCCTCTGACTGGAGGAGCAAGCAGCAATGCGCTGCCGGTGAGAGCGAGACCGAGCAAGGTTCGCCTCAGGGTGAGAATCGGCTCAAGGACGCGAAACGATTCCTGCAACCGAAGGCAGCAGGTGGTGGCGGCGCTGCTGCAACAAAGCTTGTCATGCACTAGTGGCACGCCTATAATAATAATAAGTAATTCGTATGGCGCTCTAAGAGCACTTAATCTCTCTCTAGGCTCTTTACAACTCGCTGAAATGGAAGTATTAACCAATAGTTAGTTAACAGCAAAGTGTCGTGCTAAGGCAAGCATGCAAAAGCATTTAAGTATCATGCTCAGACAAGCATACAAAAGTGCAAAAGAAGCCACTCACGGCAGCTGGTCAATAGGAACCTAGATAAGAGCATGCACTCAATCGCGCACCTGGTAAGCAAAGCACACAGGAAAAAATATAAGTCCATTGGAACGCTATGCAAAAGAATGTTGCCCTTGCCCTTGGTTACACCGTGCACAGTGTGGTATTGCACAACCATCCAGAAGGACGATTCACTTAGATAGAACAAAGGCAGCGTGGAATTGATAGGTTCTTAGCTTCATTTTGAATGTCGTCAAATAAGGAGATGACAAAGTGTCAGTGGGTAGTGAGACTGAGTTCATATCAGCTCCTGGGCATGCTATGTAGCTGCACGCAAAGATCAGAGAGGGTGCACAGCAAATTGCACAAAAAGGTCAACCTTGGGTGGTTCACCCAGTCGTGGAATAAGGTTTCGGTGCAAGCTGCATACCAGTGAAGCCATGCTGTCCACTCGTTGCAACTTCCTTACAGAGAAAAGGACAGTTGCCTACAATTAGACTGGAGCCCCAGGTAGAACTTGAATCATCGACTTCCATGCAGCCAGAGACGCCACAGATCAAATGGGTCAAGCAGCTCTGAGTCGACCGTAGTAAACATGTCCCAAACAGCTCCATTTTTGCCAAAGATTCGGGCTTGGATTGATTCTTGCCTATCCATCGGGGGGGGGGGGCGGGGCGGGGCGCTTTAGACTACTACCAATTCCCTCACAGCATTTGCGGCCAGACTTGGGCCGTCACAGAGATATAGTTGGTTACACAAAGCTGAAAACTAGATCAGCAGCAGCCACACAACGGCTGCAGCTTGGGCAGAACAATTCAGTTAGACTGAAAAGAACAAACAAGAGGGCGACTGGTCTCGGTTCATGTTTAAATAAATCTCAGATTAAAATCCGATATTACAAACCAGCCTTAAATTCATCCTATTTTATAGATGTATAAAGACCAGTATACCGACTACAGTGTGTACAATTCTGCCGATTCTTTTTGCAAGTTGCAAGGAAATATTGTACCTACCGAACTCCCAGCTCATTTCTGGTGATTGCAATTTACTTCATCCCGGGCACAATTTGCATTATTCAGCAACTGGTTTCAATTCAATGTGGCTAATAGGTCAGCCATTTTGTCTTCACATCGGCAGTAATTGAATGGCACATGCACGATGTAATTTTGAGGACTTTTTTGCGTAGTTGCCACCTATTTAAGGGTCGTTTTTGATTATCTGCTATAGGATAATGATCTCTATATAGCTCCAGCTGTCTTAAGAGACAGCCGCCAACATATTTTACAACATGCAGCTCATAAAGCTTACATAATGTTTCAAATAAACCTTGAGAGTATGATGACACGACACTTGAGCCAAGAAGCTGTAAGGTTCGCACAGCTTTCTGAGCTGGCATGCAGGAAATGACCCGTGTCACGTGTCGATGCAGCAGTGGCAAGGCAGAAGCCTACCTGTGCCAAGGACAGCCGTGCATCCCAATGTGACAAAAAAGACAACAGCTCGGCTTTGGTGAGTCGGTCGGTTCTGAACAGCAAAATATTGCATGCATGTTCAGTCTCGGCCAGCATATGGAGCCTGAAAGAAAATACAGCCAGAACTGACACTTGCGCAACTATTCGGTAAACAAAA
>WPIO01000007.1:4472500-4487500 GCA_009760855.2 Cristatella mucedo
CACCAGGCCGATTGGCATAAAAGACCCGACAGCATCGTTTCACACAAAATGAGGAAGCAAGCTCGTGAGTAGCAGTGCAGCTGAGCAAACGCATCTGCACCCCAGGTCTGTAAGAGAGTGCAATACAAGAGGGTACATGAGACCGATAACCTCCTCCAAGCTCAGCTAGGATTGCATGAGGTAACTCGTGGTGGGATGTGGAGATCCCAGTTGGATTATTGAATCGCATGCAGTTCAAACGGAAGCTATTGCAGTTGTGTCGGGGGTGAGAAGGTCATGTAACAGAAGTTCTTAGCATTGAGCATTCAGTAAACTTTCCGGCTTAAAGAATTGAGAACATACAAGAATGCTTTACTTCTTCAGCGAAATAAATAGTAAAGCAGCATGTAGAGAGGGGGCGTCAAGGTGAGGCAGCTGACCAGGTTTCAATGTGAGGCAGCTGACCAGGCGCACTACCGACACAAGGTACGAATTCTGACAGCAATGTGAAGTGACTACGTACTCATCAGCAACGAGGCCAGTCACGTGCGTGAGGGCCGTGCTCCACTGACTTAAGCCAGACAGGCACTTGATAAGTCCCACATGAAGTGTGAGCTCTCGCATGTTTGCCTGTATAGCTCGTTCGTAGCATGCTGCCGCCTCCCGGAGCTGACCTGCACGTAAGAAGGGAGAACTACACAACATAAGCGAATCAAGGAGGCACAGCATGAAACAGTGAATATGTTTTGAAGAGTTGCTTACATCAGCATGCTAAGCATCAGGAAGCACACGATGACAAGTTGAGATGAAAACTGATTTTTGCTCCAACTACAGTAAGCTTGGGTACTAGAGAGTCCACTTGCTTGCTCAGCCATTGTCTCAGTGAGTGCCGTTCTTTTTTTTGGAGAGCAGCAGGAAAACGTCGCAATGAGAAGTAAAGACAATAAATGCCATCAAGCAACCCAAACAGTGCCATTGACATTCGTCAGGAACATTCACCAGCATTCGACACAGTCTTCATCCGAGACTGATAAGGCTTATACAGAGTCGACTGGTATGACTGGTCGTATAAATATATCCGGGGCACTTCGGTATAACTCGAGAAAATAGTTGACACTGTTGAATGAAGATACACACCTGAAGTATACTGCTATCTAGCATACATACACACACACACACACACACACACACACACACACACACACACACACACACACACACACACACACACACACACACACACACACACACACACACACACACACACACACACACACACACATATACATATACATATATATAGCCTAGCCTGATATATAGCCTACATATACCCTATGAGATACTGCCACCTAGACACCCTACTTATGAAACAGTGCAGTACTACATGAGGAAAGAATCAATCCGGATAAAAATATGAATGCATTTGGGTTTTGAGTAACTACCAAAAACCTCTTCTATAACAGTTTTGTCACCACGGTCTTAATGGCAGGCAAGGTTACTGAACAGGATACATTATTTATATCTAAAAGACTGTATCTGCAAGACAATGCAGCAGAACAGCACTAGAGTATGCACCAAGTTACAAATAAATAATTTAGCTGAGCATTGGCAACAGTGCTAGTGGAGATAATTTATCCAAGATCAACGAGGAGGCACCACTTTTAATGCAGACAATATTTATTTGTCTGGCCATACGACTAAATCGCTTTGTAGCTACAATCAAGGATAAATCAACTCCCAAATAAACCGATATCACGATCGTCAAGAATAAGTAGGATGGAGCAATAAATGTTTAACCAAAATACCTTCACTTGAGCACAAATACATCTTCATCAGTCAACGAATGCTAACAGGCAGGTCAGACAGTGACCAACGGGCCACTACCTACCTGTGCATTCATGAGTGAGGATTTGTTGCGACAGACTGGCTTGGTGAAGGCGTACAGCATTTACACCTGCCACAGCGTCAGGCTCATCCAAACGAGCATAGATATTCTGCAATAGTAACAAGTCGTGTTACTGTAAACAAAAAGAGGTGCAATACAGTCACATCACCAAGCCATAAGTCGAATGGTAGCATTATTTGACCGGAATTCCACGATTCTACTCACAGAGGCATTTCAGAAGATTATCATGTGTTACAAGAGCGGTGCTACCGATAACTACACAGGCTCAGTAATGAAAGCCTTCCGACATATTTACCAGCAAGAAATCAAGATGATCATGTATGCTCTGCTTGCTTGACGTCATGTGCTGTTCCATGTGAAGCAGTGCACGAGTATAGATGCCACAGTTGAACGACACACGTGATAGCAAATCCTTCGGGATACTACCAAGGAAGCTGTCTATCTTGTTTATGTCAACCGTGGCAGGATCTGTCAAATTAAGCATGATCGGACAGTTGACTATATATTATATATCTCAGGTACACGAAATTTCATATGCACAACATCTGCAGTAGCTGAAGCCCAATTCGTCTGCAGCCTACTCTAATACAAGGTAAACACTAAAGCTAACCTACACAGCACAGCTATTGGCACACGTGGATGACAGCAAGTACAAAACCAGATTTTTTTTTAGAATTAATGGCCAAGCAACACATAATCCATGAGCGATGCAATCGCACACTGTGCATTAGGTGAACTTGTACGAGTATTGGGATCTATTGTACAAGCAGTTATCGAACGATGCATACTCTAAAAGCCACATGCAACAAAAAAGAGCAAACTCTGTCTAAGATTAGAGACTATCTACCACATCTAACTAGCTCCATGGTTCTATCAAGGCTAGACTACAGCTATTCCGTCTTGGCTGGGCAACCGAAAAAGCCATTAAGCATCTGCAGCTCCTGATGAATATGGCTGCAAAGCTAGTAAAAAAATCCCCAAGATTAAGCCATATGTCTTCTTAGCTGAAGAAGCTTCGATGGCTCCTGGTTGAACGACAAATAAAAAGCAAAATTCTTATACTGACCCACAAGGCCTGCCATCTACCATGGATTGGCTCCTTCATACCTAACTGAGTTGTAGCACCAGTTTCAGCTTCCTCGTGCTATCAGGTCCTCTATAGAAAAAACACTAGCTGTTCGATTCCCATGCTTAAAGACCGTTGGTAAAAGAAGCTTTTGCTGTGCAGGTCCTAGACATTGGAATTCACTATTACGATTATACTATTACTATTATTCACTATTACGATTCACTATTACAAAGTCTTATGCAACAACATCTATTCCACATGGCCGATTGTGGTACATCCTTTCCAGCCGTCCTGAGCTGGTACTTCCATGCTCCTCACTTTTTGTTGTTGTGCGAAATGGAGTCTTTTGGCTACCGTAAGTGCACCAAAAACAATTAGGCCTTGAGTGTGCTACAACATTTTTTTCCTGCGTAACACTAACTTGGTCTGTGTGGCTTTGCAGAGTTTGAGACAGAGATACAACTCGTATTGATCTTGGAGGGAGGAAGAGGGGAGAGGTCGTAATGAGTAATGAAAGCAGGACCAAAGAATCACAAGGATGCCACTTTGCTCCATTCTATCAACAGGGAGTGTTCAGGAAAGACAAACTTGAATGCATCATCTGGCATAAATAATTCGATCACCATTAGAAATGTTTACAACTGATAATAATAATAATTATCTTTTTCACTATGTGAAATTTGCGTAGCACCCTAAGAGAACTAGCCCATGGGTAACGTACTTGCTCCATGATCAAGGTCGTGGGTTCGATTCCTGAAGTGAGCGATCCTTTATTTCCTACTGCAAGCAGTGACAGCCGCTAAGGCTGCTGCTATATATATATATATATACTGCTATATATACTGCTATATATATATATATATATATACTGCTATATATATATATATATATATATATATATATATATATATATATATATATATATATATATATACGTGTGTGTGTGTATATATATATATTTATATATATATATATATATATACATATATATATACTGCTATATATATATATATATATATATATATATATATATATATATGTATATATGTATATATATATGTATATATATATATATATATATATATATATATATATATATATATATATATATATACTATATATATATATATATATATATTTATATATATATATATATATATATATATATATATACTGCTATATATATATATATATATATGCTATATATATATATATATATATATATATATATATATATATATTGCTATATATATATATATATATATATATATATATACACACCCACACAAACACACATCAGGTTTCATTCAAATTCGTAGGCCCGGCAGACGCCTGGCCAGCTACATGCTGGTTTACACGCACACCACTTAATCAGCATCATGCAACTACCGGACAGCCTCTTAAATACTGCCTGTTAAATGTCTGCTCACTAATAACCGAAGTGTTAATCATGCGTCCCTTTGCAGCAAATGTAAAGCGCCTAGAGAGAGATTGAGTTCTCTGAGGGCGCTTTATCAAGTGCATAATAATAATAATAATAATTATTATTATTATTATTATGCGTGATCAGGCTGTCCAGGAGAAGCTAGATGCATTTCTGCTGACCAAGACGTGGACTTAATCACCAAAGGATACAGAATAGTGTTCTTACTGTGACCCTCAAAGCCCGCCATGGCTTGGCTCCTTCATGCCTAGCTGAACTGCTGCACCAGTGTCAGCCTTCTCGCGCTCTCAGATAAAGTAAAGCAAATTTTGGCCGATTCGCCAGCCTAATATGCAGCAGCAGAAGAACCTTAGCAGCTATCGCCCGCTTGAAGTAGACAATAATGAATTGCCTGCAGTAGGACCCGATTCTAATGCTTAAAGACCGTTGGTGACAGAGGCCTTTGCCCTGAAGGTCTAAGACTGCAGAAATCTCTTTCACAATTCTCATGCAACGACATATTCTTGCCTTCTGCCAACTGTAGAACGTCCTTTCCAGCCGTCCTGAGCTGCTTCTTGCTACTCACTTCCTCGACTGCCCTTCTTCTGACTCTGCTATACTTATCACTTTCTTTCTGTTGTGTGTGATGAAGTGTGTCGGCTACTAAATGCGAACCGAAAGCCATTAGGGCTTTGAGTGCGCTACACAAAGTCTTTATCGTAACACTTGCTAATTCTTTGTGGCTTTGTACAGTTACAGATGGAGATATATACAATCTTACAATCCTTCAGCCACGTCTGCCACTAAGGCCAATAAGTATTGCCGACTCTGTGGGCAATATAAAAGAAGTTAACCAGGGTCGCTATACAATCTCACAAGAAGGTCACAAACAAATTCAAGTTTTTTTACTAGTTTGCAAGCATATCTGGTAGCGTAACTTGAATGAGAAAGCAGTATGGGGATGGCAAGCTCAGGGGGTGACAATTAGAGTGAAAACCGCCATGCCGACAAGACCGACCAAGTCGCAGAGTGAAAACCGCCATGCCGACAAGATCGACTAAGTCGCAGACTCACACGAAACAAGCTAAATTTGGTTGCATTCAACAAAATAGAGTAGCCTGAGCTCACAACAGCTAAAGCCACCAGTGCTACACAGCTCGGCAAGTATGGCCAAGGTGCCCGGCAGGGCATGCTAATTACTAGGAGCTAGGATCTCTTTGCAAACGGAAAGGCACCACGCTAAGCAACCTTTTTAATCTGGCAGCAGCAATTAAAGATGAACACACCGTCTGGCTTTTTGTCACTGGGAAGTCGGTGAGTTCTCCACTGTCGCAGGTGATCAAGCACTGAAAACACAGTCTGAACGCTCAAATGGCAGAACTCAGTGGGCTGAGCCGAGGTCTCAGCATGCTGCAGGACGACCATCATCTCTTCCTGTACCTGCGAAAGTCAGCTCAGCGGTAGGCAACGGCAGTTGCTGCAGAGCACTGCGCTGCAATGCAGCCAAGAAGCGAGCAAGGGGTAGGGAGCTTGCTCGGAGGGGAAGGGGAGGAGAAAGGGGGCTTGCCAGGGGGAGGAAGGCTTGCACTCAACTCACTTTTTTTGTATCTGCGTCGTTGCCTCCGAGGAGAACGTGCACCACAATGTTCGGTAGTAAGTATAGCGCAAGTGACAGGTCGCGGCAGCTCATGGCAGCCATGCAGAATTTGAACACTCGAGATGCATTAGGATCCTGCACCTGAAGCAAACAACAGGATGCAGGTCCAAGCAGCAGCTTTTCCACAGGTTGGAAAAACTGCTTTGGACATTACAGCCGATCGGCAAACGTAGCACACACATACTAGATCAGGCCTTCTCTGTTTAACTAAAACAAATACTAGCTGATTTAACAGCCTCTTTTTTTGTGTAGCGGCAAAAGAGCCTTAAAGGCTATCAACACTGCTTGCAGCAGCAATAAAGGAATACCCAAAGCAGGATGCGAACCCACGACCTCGGTCTTGTAGAGCAATCTTCTTACCTAGTGGACCATCACAGCCCACTAACTAGCAGTAATTGTGCTCGAGCAGCCAGGCTTAAAAGAACTGTGACCACGAACATACCTGGCTTTGAAAATGACACAGGAAGTGTGACCTTGTAGGCTGATTAGAAAGGCAGAATGCATTATAGCATAGCAAACAATGACAAAACCAAAATCTGCCTGCTAAGCATGTCTAAACATTCTGCCAAGTTTTTAGCGACTTCTGACAGTCCAGAGGTATGTCCATAATTGCATCCTCGGAAGTCGTGTGGGACCGAAGCTTCACATCTGACTTGGGCTTCGAAATTCTGAAACTACAATGTACTCCTTGATGGTTTGCTTCCGTCATAGCTGAAGCCACTACAACCCTTTTGAACCAGGCAACCTCAATTGCCCACAAACTAGCATTTTCCAATCGGTCACCAGGTTGGTGAAGGATCTCAGTGGCTTCTTGTAGAGCAGCAAATTCAACTCAATATCCTTCTTTCGACATGAAAAAACGCCATAAAAGTCACGCTCACGTCTATCTAGCTTGCATCGTATAAGACTGTAAGCTTGCGAGGAATTTCACTACCCCTAGGGTAGAATACACTACCAACTCCGGTCAGCTGTCTGCAGACTGCAGGCGATTCGGTCAACCGAGCAGCTGTGCTCTCTCATTCACTACAGGAACACGTTGTATGGGTAGGCCCTTGCATACCTTCTTGACTGGATTGAAGATCTTACTCTTGGGAGCTACACATAGCACCTACGACTGGGATTTGCAAGGTAGCAATGGAAAGGAGCAGATCCATATGAGGCAATAATCACAGTTGAAAACGACACATAAAACAAACTGCTTGCTGGTCTACCGGTGTGAGCAATCAGGCAATTAAAGCTGGTGCAAAACTCCGCAGCTAGGCTTGTGTGCCGTGAGCGTCACAGTTGCCATATCACACCACTTCTCATCGACCTACAATGACTCTCAGTCAAGCAGCGCATCGACTTCCAATGTTCTGTCACCCACTTTTAGGTTCCTTCATTCTTTCCCTCCAGCCTACCTATAAGATCTACTCCCCCACCAGGCTAAACATCGTATCACCAGCTTTTCGTGATCTAATTGTTTACCTATACCAATATACCTGGTACCAATCTTAAATCCTTTGGGGGGAGACCATGCCTTTAGTTTGATTGCTCCCAAAGCCCGGAACTCACTTAGGACCTGTGTCACCACATCCCCTGACTTGACCACATTAAAAAACAACTAAAACACATCTATTAATCACAGCATTTAGTGGGTCCATGCGATTCGTCCTTTAGGTGCTTATGCGTGCTGACACTGTGCATGCTGCTACTAACCATATTTGCATGCTGACCCTGTGCATGTCACCCCTAACCTTGTTATGCTTATTGTCATTGAGCATACTTCCACTTGCATTCAATTGTGCTTCCCTTTCAGCAAATGTAAAGTGCCTAGAAAGAGACTTAGTTATCTGAGGGCACTATATCAAATTTATTATTATTATTAAATACACAGAAGTGAACAAATCAAGCTGTCAGTCATTGTTTTGCTCTCATAAATAACCTTTTATTCATCATATCAGCACTTCAATTACCCCAGACTTTGACTGCCCTAAGGAAGCATTATTTTAATCGTTGGCATTATCACACTGATATAGAAAACGCATCACACAAATTGCTCGAAGAACAGCCTTGTCAAGTCCGCATATAGTGGCTGCCAAAAGCAGGATCAGGTTTATCTGGGGCACGAGGCCTACTAGGCTTGCAGAGCAAACAACCACCCTTATCAGCAGTGACACAGAAAAATAACATGGCCATTTACTTACAACCAAAGCCGCAAGGCGCACTTACCTTGTACGACAAATAAATGCTCCAGTTGCATACCCAATCTTTGAAGTTGGCACCCTTGTTACTCAGATACACCGGTGTAGGTAAATTCGACCAGTTGGTTGGGTTGTTCAGGATGTACCTTAAAAAAAAGATAAAACAGCGTAAGTGCACGACAGAAAAATGTATACACGTTAGCAGTTGTACATTTTATGTCATTACTATCATCCGGCGGAAAGACGGCACTTACTTCGAATCCAGATATGGAGTAGCAATCTCTCGCACCTCCTCTGGGAAACGGTTCCACAGCTTGCAGTCGGCACTTTTTCTGACGTTGTACATGACCAATGCTTCTTGGATAGCAAGTGCAACACAATCCTGTGCACACGAAACACGACGAATAAAATATAAAGAATAAATGAATTAAAGGAAGCAGTTCGGGAAATAGCCTATGGGTAAAACTAGCTGTAAGACATGTAGGCAGTCATCAGTGAAAAAATGGCACACATCACAGGTACGAAAATGCAGATTGCATGCCGAAATGTTACAAGCATCAAAATGGGCAGCAGATTAGTCACCTGTTCGTGAGTGTTCTCTGCGGACAGAAAAGCTTGCACTAGCTCGTTGATGAGGTCGAATGCAAAGTTCTCCTCACTGATGCCGGACATAAATTTGGCCACGTCTTTGCGCAGGTTGTTGGGTTGAAATTCAAGCCTAGGCAACAGCCATAAAATTAATACTGCCGTCTCTGAAGTGACTGTCTGTTTCGAATTCTACTTGCTGTCTGCTTGCACAACATAGAACATGGATAAAAAACCAACAGACAATGAAACATCAATAACAATAAGCGTCACTTAGTATATACTTTATACACAAGAAGCTCAACGCTTTACTGAATCCACCCCAACTATGACCACCAGGTCGACTAGTGATGTAGTAAGTGTTAAAATATGCAAAACTATTTCTCTTGATGCGCGATAATAAATCACATACCTTGCATCGTTTAGCCTGCTGGAGTTTGTCTCAGGAACCACAATCAGAAACTACGGTTCAAAGCATGTAACTGCAAATAGCTTGAGTGTCCTGTTCCCGAGTGAGCTTTCAGCAGACCACCACATCAGCTTCATAGTCAACTCTGCCAACTTTCAGCAAACTAACATTGCAAGCTGTCAGGAATGCTTAGACAGGGATACCACATCCAAGTTGGCCATGCATTTATGAAAGCCCATCTACTTCTGTACAGAATTATGTAACTCACTACTCGCAGGCTTTCCAGCCTGTGAAATAAGGTGCTTAGAGCTGGTGCAAAACCTTGCAGCTAGGCTTGCCTTGCAACCTCGCAATTGCCACATTTTACCACTTTTCTCAGATCTGCACTGGCTCCCCATCAAGCACCATATCGACTTAAAGGTTTTGCCACTCACTTTCAGATACCTTTCTCTTCCTCTAACCCAGCCTACTTATCCGAACTTACAATCAGGCCAGGCATCGTACCACCTGCTCTTCTGGCTCAAGCAGTTGAGCTGTGCCTATAACCAACCTCAAATCCTTTGGAGACTGTGCCTTTGGTTCGCATGATCCAAAAGCCTGGAACTCACTCTCGACTGATGTCATGACATCTCCTGACTTTATGGCATTTATAAAAAAAAGCTATATAAAAGTCACCTGTTCCTCATAGCATCTGCTAAGTAAGCGTAAAATGTCCTTCGTGTGCATATGCAGACTGACACTGCATATATTATAGCATATTTAAAGTGCCTTGATACTGACTTGCTTCTGTTAGGACACTGTACAATTGTCTTACTAATATTAATATTATTATATTATCAATATTCGATTGGCATTCAGCATCTACTTGTTGTGGGACTGACATTATTCTCCCAGCTGAATACAAATTACAATGCACCATAGTAAACCAGCAGCAGCATAAGCAATACTAGTCAAGGCTTGGAGCAATATTGGGAACAGAGAGCAGTGTATCGTCCCACACCACACCGAGTTCTACAGTCTACTTACAGATGATTTTATGGGCAGCTGCGATCATGGCTAAAGATATAAGCCTATTACTAGTGACCCTCCCAAGCAGCAGCTGCTAATTGCAGAATATCACAAGAGAAATTACAGCAATTGCATGAATGTTCGGTTTGGCTATTCAATCATTACATACCGGCCAGGATCAATTGCACCAATTTCCCCCAGGCACTCTCCATATGCACTTCTAGTGGCAGCATCTGTGCATCGTGAGCACCCAGTGAGCAGCTGTAAAAATCGAAGCAGTGAAATTCATAAACACATACAAGTATACAATTCACTCACTCTACAAGATTGCATAGAAATCACTGAGTACTAGACAATGACAGCACCGTCTAACAGGCAGAATGAACAGTATAAGGACTCGGCTCTAGAATGATCTGCATTCTATCTGACTCATCTAAGATGGCACCATTAGAACTCTCTACAAGCTCACGGCAGAAAGCTTGCAAGAACCTACCCCAATTAAGAGTTCTGCGGCTCTTTTCCTTTGATAGGGCAAGCATTGAAAAATGATCCAGGCCAATGGCTATGGGTGGCAGTTCTATTAAGAGAGAACTCACTTTGCTGCTAAGGATACGTTTTCTTCATGTCCTCGAGGCAACTATGGCAACTGTCAGGTTACATGCATACTGCATATATAAGGGATTTTGAATGTTGCGGTCACAATTCTCAAGTTAATAGTGAACGAAATGCTGAGGATAGGAAACCTAACAAACAGCTGAGAACCAATCAGCTTTGGCAGGATGAAATAGAGGATAATTCTTGGGTGGTATTTCCATGATAAGATATGTTCTATCACATTCAAGTCTGAACTTCTGGGCAGACGTCGAACAATACTGACCCGGGACAAAGCCAAAGTAATGGCAATACCGATACTGGTCCTTGCAGCTATCGATGACGATTGCTTTCTAGGAATATCGCTAGCTCCGATTTGCACACTTGGCAATTCAACCAGTCCACTGCAGGACACAGTACGTTTACCGCTACCCGAGTTTCCAACAGGATACTAGACTTGATGCACTGGTTGGTTAGCTGCCAAAGCAAGCAGGACTGACCTGTCGTTATCAAGACCTGTTGTGGCTACCGAAGGGGTCGCAGCAGCTCACCTCGGCAGATCGCTAGCTGAAACAGCCTCTATGTAGGCCAACTGCTGCCCACTTGCAGTGTCTCTCCTAAATGGAATGCCCGTTGGGGGTATGCTTAAACAATAGGAAGACAAGACCTTGAATGAGAGGTACGCCCAGCCCTGCTGCCTTGGATGGCTTGCCACTACATCCTGGTGTGTCTTCCCTCTTTGAGGACGTAGGGATTGTCACTACTAACCGTGCAGTTTTGAAGCATCTTCCTAAAAACCTTGTCTGTTGCCCCATTTATCACATCACAGCAAAAGCGACATGACTTCGGGGGTGGAGTTCAATTAAGTGTATATATGTATGTTCCTTGATCGACCTTAGCGGTAATTAATACAATTACAGCAGCAATCGAGGAGAGACTTAATGAAAGCTTGAGAATTACACAGTAGTTCCAGTAAGTCGTGCCACATTCTAAGCAAAGGCAATCGGTGGATTCACCGGGGCACAACCGATTTCATCACAAAGTAAGAAGATATCACATAAACAGTGCAACTGAACAATTCAGCTTACCACTTGCACCATCTGCAAGATGATAGGGTCAGCCGTCTCGCTGCTGATGACCAGATTGTTGAGTCGATCCTAAAAAAATATGACACATAAAGTGAAATATACAGCAAATGCCACAGAACAAGGCATACGTTGCCTTAGCAGAGTTAAAACTGTCGGCAGGTACATAAAGTCAAGATCAACCATCGCATTATGAAAGGACCGACGTGCAAATGCCACCGCCACTAGCAGTGGAAACTCTTCTGGAATGTGCAAATCAGGATAGAGAGGGCAAGGAATTCTTCATTTGTTCGCAATCTGTACGGCAGCAGACCCAGAGCTCTTCGAGGTCATATAACCCACTAGGCACTTACTAACGCTGGGAGAAGCTCTTCTAAGCAGAGCTCTTCTAAGAATGTACATCACACATAAAGTCATCGGTGGAATGGGACACCTCAAAGGAAGCCCAATTCCAGCTCAGCTGCCTGTTCCTGGAGCTTCTTAAAGGCTCTGATTTAGACGGCTTGTCGCCGGCCATCACTCAAGTCGGCAATCCCTCACTGATACAATGCCGACTAACAGCCCAATCACTTGCCTGATTCTTTCGCAGCAGCCTCTTCAGATAAGCCAGGGCGTGAGCACGGACGTCAGCATTCTCGTGCTGCACACTCCTCAGTGCACGCTCCAGCGCGGCTCCTCTTAGATCCTGCTCATCGCTGCAATCGATCGATCAATACACAACGAGCAGAGAGAACGAAGCGTACACGGAGACACACAGCAACAGCAGCTCCACAGACTGCAGAACAAATTAGGGCAACCGCTTGCTGCCGCAGGCTGTTCGCTTAAGCTCCCCATACCCGGCGAAAGACTTGTACGTTCGCAGATGGCTGGTCAGCTCTGCAAGTTCTGGCAACTCTGGCAGGAAGTGCAGATCGCCAAAAAAATCTCGCAACTGATCCCTGCAACAGCAAAGCCAGGTAGCTAGCACTCTAAGTGGCAACTACTGCACCTTGAAGGCCTGTAGTCCAACCAACTAAAGCAGATGCAAGAGCACTTTAAAAAAATAGGAGGAAGACGGAGAGCAAAAAAGCATACATTCACTGCTCCACATTGGCCTGACAAGGTCAAGAGTATTCATCGCTGCCCTGGCAATAATAGGTGAGAGATAAAAAACAGGAATACATGCATTCTAAGCGCATATACTGTGCTTGGTATATCCATCAAGCCACCGTTTCACGTCAACCACGAATCCCATTCGTCCTTTAGCTATTTCCTTCCTACACCTCCAAAACCGTTGGCGACAGAAGCCTTTACTCTCCAGGTCCTAGACTGTGGAACTCATTTCCACATTTCTTACACAACGGCATATTCTCTCCTGCTGCCGACAGTGGCACATATTTTCCAACCGTCCTGAGCTGCTCCTTCCATGCACTAGCAATTGTGGCTGCCCTCTTAACTCAGCCATACTTCTAACTTTTTTGTTGTTGTATCTACTAATCACAGCATTTAGCGGGTCCCTGTCATTCGTCCTTTACGTACTTACTTGCTGAGACCGTGCATGCTGCCACAACCATATTTGCATGCTGACCATGTGCGTGTCACCCCTAACCATAATATGCTTGTTGTCATTAAGCATGTTACCACTAATCATTCAATCGTGCTTCCTTTGCACCAAATGTAAAATGCCTAGAAAGAGATTAAGTTCTCTGAGGGCGCTTTATCAAATGAAATATTATTATTATTATTGCATGAGACTAAATGCAGTCCGTAACGCATGAGCACCAAAAGTCGCTTAGGCTTTGAATTAGGCTATGGAAAAATTATGCGACAGAAAACTTTCCTGCATGACAACCATTTAGTCTTTGTGGTTTGTGGAGTTTAAGACGAATATGCATAAATGACATGTAATATATGCTACCTTTAGACAGCTGGGTCTTATCCCACAGACAGGCAAAGCTCTTGAACTTCATACCCCGGTCGTGCATTAGAGTCCTGCGGCAGGAAGCTCTTTGTTGCCTGCTGCAATTGAGTGAAAGCTGCTACCACTCTTCAGCAGAGACCATTACTTTTTTTAACCATTAAATAAGCAGCCCGGACGTTCAATGCTCTTGGCCAGAAATAGCCTAACCAGCCGGAAATCCAAAGCAGAACAACAAAACAGCAGCGGACCAACGAGAGAGGCTGCAGCATGATGAAAGTCGGCAGAAGACAGCAAGCCGGAAGCTTGCTCATACTCAGATCGCTCACCGGCAATCGACGACGAGATACTTAACGATGGCAGCCACCTGCGTTGGCAGTGACTTTAGCAGTGGCATGAGCGTGACGACGACTTGCGGCAGCATGGGTCCCAGCGCTGCAGGTTCGACACTGCGCACGAAGCAGTTCCATGCACGACAGCAGAGCTCATTGAAGCTGTCGAGCTTGAAGTGGAGCCCCAGTCTGTTTAATAAAAACATACCGACGTGCACACCAAATGAATGGGCAAATAAAGATCAGGCATGTAACACTGACAATGATGATGGATCAAAGCCTTGCATAGAATAAATAATAATAAATAAACAATAGCTGATTTAACAGCCTTTTTTGTATAGCGACAGAAGAGCCTTGACGGCTATCACCACCGCTAGAAGTGGCGATAGAGGATCGCCCACCACAGGACTCGAACCCACGACCTCGGGACCGAGGTCGTGAAAAGCAACCACCTTACCTAGTGAGCCATTACGGCTCACAAAAAAGAACCTTTACGGCTATCACCACCACTTACAGTGGCAATAAAGGATTGCTCACTGCAGGATCCGAACCCACGATCTCGGGACCGAGACCGTGAAGAGCAAACGCCTTACCTAGTGTGCCATCACGGCTATAGAGTCAAATAAGCTTTTTTGACAAGGTGGCATTCAATGAAGTGCAGCTACCACGTTCAGCATAGAATACAGACACGAGGTTGCAATGACGAACTTTCTTTTGCAGAGAACTAGATCGGCCAGCAAGCAACAACACTCTCAAGTGGTTAATAGCAAAGGCTACCGGATAAGCTGGTGTGCAATCGGCCTTTTAAAACCAGTAATACCAACAGCCTTAACTAGGCTGGCTACTATTTAAACTGGTGTACATGTTATTGACGTT
>WPIO01000007.1:4490000-4622500 GCA_009760855.2 Cristatella mucedo
GCTCGACAAGGGCATGGCTGCAATGCAGCACTGATTATAAATAAAAAAATATGTATATGTATAAATATATACAATATAAATATATATATGTCATTTGTATAGCAGCCCATGAGAACTTCATCTCTATCGAGAGGCTTTCCAATTCCACAAGGCTGAAAGCCACTACATTGGTCGTTAAAAGGTGAGCACTTTGGGCCAAACCAGGGCAGCATATCCAGCAGCGAAGGCATTAATGAGCAGAGGAGGTGCTTCGCCCGTGTACCTGCTGATAATGGGTGCTCAAACGCAGAAGAAGCTCGTTGTGTATCTTCTGGAATCGCAGCCGCAGCAGGCTGCTGTGGTCTATCTCGGCTTCTCTCTGACAATAAAGCAGTTTGCATACAGGCTAGTATGAAGTGATGCTAACCTGTCACATTTATAAATGCAATGCCAAGAATAGATGCATTAGCCTGACATGCATGCTTCGAGGGTTCAGGCGTGGAGAATTACGCACTAGTCTTCAGCAAACACGCAGGCCTAAGTAGGTGCCAAGCTAAGATAAAATGGAAAGTCGAATGAAACACTCGCAGACTCGTATTATTAGGAACATAAGGCAGGCTCACACAGTCAATGGTGGCTATCGGCCGAAAAATATATACATAACGGTCTATACACACTCATAATAGAAGACGTGTGCGTGTGTGTGTGTGTGTGTGTGTGTGTGTCTGCTCGTTTGTGGGAAGGTGAAGAGATAGTTGGTCACCTATGTAAAAACACGCATGTCTCTTGCTCTAACTGGTCTTTTTGATAAGATGGTTTTTAATATGATTAAGTTGTGAAGCGTCACAAGGGATCTCTCTCCCTAACCAGGTGCTTTATATATGCCGCAGGGATTGACTCCACGACCTTAGTCGTTCAAAGCAAGCATCGTACCCACTCCACGACCTTAGTCGTTCAAAGCGAGCATCGTACCCATGGAGAGACAGCCAGAACCACCGCACCTCAGTAAAACGTCATAGTAATAATAATAATAATAAACTTGATAAAGCGCCTTCAGAAAACTCAATATCTTTCTAGGTGCTTTACATTTGCTGCAAAGGGAAACACGATTTAATGGTGAGTAATATCATGCTTGATAAACAACATGTATAACATGGTTAGGGGTGACATGCACAGGGTCAGCATGCAAGTGTGGTTAGTGGCAGTATGCATAGCATCAGTACGCATAAGCACATAAAGGAAAAATCACAGGGATCCACTAAATGCTGACATAATTAGGTGCTTTTTAAGTTCTTTTTAAATGTGGTCAAGTCAGGGGATGTTGTGACGCAGGTCGGAAGTTAGTTCCAGGCTTTGGGAGCATAAGCACTAAATGCACGATCTCCAAAGGATTTGAGGTTTGTACGAGGTATTGGTAAACTGTTAGATTCTGAAAAGCAGGTGGTAGGATAAGCCTGGTGGGGCAGCAGATCTGAGAGATAGGCTGGAGCCAAAGAACGAGTTGACCTTAAAGTGAGCGACAAAACCGTCGAAAAAAGTCAATCCGTCAAAGTCGATCCGTTGCTTGACTGGTAGCCAGTGTAGGTTGGCGGGAAGTGGTGTGATGAGGCAACTTCGACACTCACGACAGACAAGCCTAGCTGCAGAGTTTTACACCAGCTGTAAGCACCTGATTGCACATGCCGGTAGGCCAGCAAGCAGTAATAACAATAATACATTCATATAGCGCCCTCAGATCACTGAATCTCTTTCTAGGCACTCGAAAGATCGATAGCAGTACTGCATCTCTAGAGTATTGAACGGAACAGCTGGCATAACATACTGAAGCACATACATACTGAACGGCAGATAAACGAGAGAACGTGAAGAAAGAGAGCACGAGTACACGGGCACACGGGCACAGGCACACGCTGACGTGGATGCACACTGCGCAAACAGATGTCAGATTAGTTGGCAAGGCAACGTCGTGCATTCACAAGCCGATCCTTCAGCTGAGGCGCTTTGCAGATCATTACAATAGCAGAAGGGCGACCACAGCTGCCGATGCAGCACCGATGCTGCCATGTGATGCCGATGCCTCGCCATGCTGCCGATGCTACCGTGCTGCCGAACGAAGAGCAAACGGGCCAGCCAGCTGCCGGTGCAGGAGCTGATACATGGCGACCAACGAAGCCGTGCATCTCGCGATGAGCTTCACACCTCAATGTAACCCAATTTGTCCGTGAGCAGGTCTTCCAAGCTCCCCATCCCTTTGCCAGTCACCGAGGCGCGGTCGTGCGGCGACCAACGCTGCACCACATAGCAAAAGACGTGCTGCAGCTGGTTGACGAGCAGCTTCTTTCGTGGGACGCCCGTCTCGGTTGCTATTGCTCTAATGACTGCGTCGGAAATGGCACCGGCCGAGTATACCAGCGGTGGAATCAAATGCGGCTCCATGACCTGAAAGGGGAGAGAGAGAGAGTGAGAGAGAGACGAGGCAAGAGATGACTTTCTATATTTGGGGCTCAGGCCACACACACGGGCATCGTCGCTATGTGCATGCGACCAAGGCACATTTGCTGCAGTCGGGCTTGCTGAGCCGTGGCGAGCCACTGCCACCGCAGCAGAGCGAGCAGCTCTCAGAGCAGCACAATCCAGAGCATGCTCGGTCTGCCGCGCTCGTCCTGCTGCAAGCGTCGTGCCTGCAGCAAGCAATCGAAAGCTCGGCCCCTTGTGTTTGCCGTCGATGGCTGGTTGCATCGTTACAGCAGCAAGCAAATGCTCGAGACAAATCTCCTGCACTGCGAGCCTTCTGGGAATGGCTGGTGCGGTGAAAAATATAGCACCTACAGCTCGGGTGCTGCAGCCACCGATAGCAGATAGACCAGAAAACACATCGCAAAAAACGGCGACCACAAGAATGCACACACTCACACCATATACTCTCTCTCCCTCACACACAAGCACATATACATGTACACACACACACACACACACACACACACACACACACACACACACACACACACACACACACACACACACACACACACACACATGCACACACGCATACACACACCACATGCACACCACACACCGGGCACACACGCATGTATGCATGCACGCATACAGACACACAGAGCACATCATGTCATATGTTAACTGCGACCACTTTCACAAAGCAAACTAGAGGGACTAGTAAAGCTTTCAATACGGCAGGTTGAGGAACCACCGGGTACTTACACTCATCATAGACTTGGTATCGCCATATTCGAAGACTTTTGCAACTTCTCCGAGCATCTTTGAAACGCATGCAGCCATGCCAGCAGCTGGCAATTTACATGCCTCCTGCTGCAGCAATTCCACGACATTCTAAGGAAATAACAGGACAACATAGCCATGGCATGGTTATGCTCCATCAGCAGCGCAATCTTAGCCAACTGTGGGACAGCTGCCGCGTACACTATCACTAATACGCACGCAAGCACAGGGTTGGCAAAATGGACAAAAACTCTCAACTTGTAATGTCATGCCAAGTCGAAGTAGGCAAGTTCTGTCCCGTACACAAGTGACACATATCGAAGTTGTTACATGCAACCCATGCAACAGAACAGTGCGTGATAGTTTTGAAACTCCGAACAGCATATGACCACTAAAGTGCAATGCACAAATGGCCAGTAAATAGTGGCATACCGGCTTGACGTGTACAGGTTTACATAGTTATAACAAACCACACTGCACTTTAAATGCACTGGAAGGGAAGGGTGCAAAAATGAATATACCGACATAGAGAAGTTTAGCAAGCATATAATCCCAAAAAACTACGGTCAATGGGCACGCTGCTCAGTACAGGCACGCTGCTCAGTACAGGCACGCCTAGCTGCCCATCTGCAAGAATCATTTAAGGGCAGAAAACAGTCTACGCTATACATGCTGCACAAACCACGGCTACACAGATGAGCTTGCGGAAACGGAAGGCAAACGAAATCCTAGATGCACTCAAAAAATTGGCGTTCTTCATCTCACGACGTCTCGCATCAATGCAGTGGCATAGAGAACGTGCATTTTCAGATGAGACACAGCATCGGTGAGTCGGACCACAAACGCACGCACTTGGGTACTGCAACAGCCAGTCAGCTAGCCACTTCACAGTCGCCTCGGCATTCCCAAGAGCACTCTACACGTCTCAAATTTACTTGACGATCTTCCTAACAAGTACCTTGCTAATTGACGACTGGTGCTGGAGGAAGAAATTTCGTGGCCTTGCTCCCTTTGCGGCTGCCATTCGCCGAAGCTCAGAGTGCGCCGTGGCGGCCACGGTTGCGGCCGGGCCTCTAGTGGCGGTGGCCGAGAGCAGGCCGTCGAGCAGGCCGGCAAGCGCAAACTCCTCCACGTCGCCGACGCCGGTGTGAGCGCCCAGCCGGCCCATCGTCGCCAGTATCGTCACCTTGACCGCCGTGTCAGCGTGGTCGTACAGGCGGCGCAGCTGACGCACGAGGACCTGGTTGGTAGCTTCTGAGTTGCTTCGCTGAACGATGAGGCTAACGAGATGGCTGCAACAGAAACCGAGAGTCGCAGCATTGCCAGGTTTGCTTGCCTTCTCGCGCTCGAGGCGCTGGCAGTTCATTCCACCTCCTACCGAAGTTGCACAATGCTCGCGATCGCAAGCATGCGCGCACAAAGAGTCGAGCCAGAACCGGCGGCTAAACACAGCAGCGACGCCAGCGGGTTGAAGAATGCAGATGGGCCGAGACTGCTCAAGAGAAGGCAAGGCGCCGGCCAGCCGCCGGCTGCTACCTGGCAGCGAGTCGGACGTCGCGCTCGGCGTCGGTCAGCAGAGGCAAGATGCAGCCGAGCAAACCATCGACGAAGGAGGAAGTCGGCTCCTGATTGGCGTGACGCCCATCCCCGGCGACGCGCTGCTTAGCTGCCCCGCTGCCGGCCATCTTCGCATGGCTTAGCATACGACGAACGCTGCCGATGAAGTCTGCAGCGGTCGATGCGGTGCAGCTGTCATCAGACAATCCAATCGACGCAGGGCCGAGCACTAGCTAGCGCGAAAGCCAGACGTCGGGCACTCACGTCGCTTGGTGCCCGCGCTTTGAAGCTGGGCGAGCCGAAAGAAAGGCTCGAATCGGCTGGCGTCGAAGGCACAGCCAGTGGCACCTGCTCGGGCGGCCTCCTCGACTCCTACGCAAGGACGAGCGACAAGGACGGCTGATCGCAGCTCGAGCAAGCGGCACGACGGTGCAACGTGCTGCTGCCTGTGCCGCGCAGAGGCCATCGACTCAGAGGGAGTAGAGGGAAAGAGGCTGCCCACAATGCCGACAGCAAGACTCCATGCACGTGGTCGAACACGGCGCTTTGACAAGCGTAGCACAGTAACAGCAACTTGGAGTCGGAACGTGGGTCAGAGTAAGTGCAGAGCCTGCACAGACGCAGTGGTGCCCCCTATCCCCCCCACCGAAGACACCAAGCCTATCCCACTATTAGCAGAGGCCAACGTAAATTTAACTCAGTGGACAGAAATAGTTATCCTTATAGCACAACTAGAGTCATGTGAACTGTCTTCCGGTCTATGGGCAAGCAAGGGAGAGAGAGAAAGAGAGAGAGAAAGAGAGAGAGGACGAGGATAAAAGGATCGTCGTAGGCCGGAAGCGATCCAACGGCTTCGATAGTCTGGACCTACGAGCTCTCTCAGCTGAGCTATGAAGGCAACTAGTTAAAAAACCTGCAAATCAAGGCTCACGATCAAGTGGCTTCAAACGGAGTTGTTGAGCCCACAACCAACCCAATCACTAGAATGTGTGCCAGTGTGTGCAAGCAATAAGCCGGGCATATTATAAAATGGTAGCAATACCCCGCAACCGAAGATGTAGGCAGGAATACAGGGACATGTGTCCGTTTGCGACAAAGGGTGCTTATCAGCTGATTTGAAACTAATTATAAAAATGATGAAACAAAAGATCTGTACAGCACCCTAAAAAAACTACATCACTTTCTAGGCACTTTACACACGTTGAAATGGAAGCATGTCAATTGGTTAACAATAACATGAGCAGTTTTAGCAGGCATAAGTTCGCATAGGACAATTCAGACGGCGCGGTTGCGGTTCAACATTGTGACAAATTCCAGCCTGTACTTTTCAAAGATTAGCAGTCTTCTACAGATATTCTAATAAGTCTTTTAGGTCGGCAATCATCACCTCACATATTTAAATCTCCATGTCAAGCCGCACCAGGCTTAAGTACATGCTCCAACTGCAGGGCAGCATTCTTCGTGAGAAATCGAGACATATAAGACTTACTGGCTTCTACTTCCAAGGAGACGACACTAAGCTCGACGTGCCAGTCAACTATCAGGGGTGGCCGCGACAATCTTCTAGCCTGAATGGATATCGCCAAGACAAAAATTAGAGAAATTGTTCTAGCTCTGTGAAAACTTCTTTAAAATATATGGAACTTCTCCTGACAGCAACTACCTGAACGAATGACCAAAGTCCCAAAATGATAAAGCAGTCGTAATGAGAATATCTGCAACACAACGATAGCGATCAGTACACGAAAAGTAGCAATCGCGATCTTTACAAGGATCGGGATTCTTAACAACCCAAGCAGTTACCACGGGTCAATCGAGCTAGCATCAGCGCACACATGAACATCTACATACACACGTCTACATGTTTGTGCACACATTTCAAGCACTAGCGTCGACGGTCCACAACCACGAGCCCACATAGCATTTGTCGAAGCCGTGTCATTGAGCAATGACTAGAATGATGCTGGGACTTTCAGATGTGCAGCCTTCAGCCAAGTCTCTCCTCGGGCAGTTGGTGCCAGCTGTCTCTTACCGCTGTCACACACTGCACACTGGGGATGCAGCAATGGCCTGCTGTCTGCCGTCACGCCGTCGACTGCATTGGAAGTGTTTGCATTTTGACCACTGGCTACGTGTGCAGGCGACTGCGTGCTTTGCGCACCGTCAATCACCATCGAATGCTGCCCGTCGGCTTGGTCCGTCGGTTTCCGCACTCGGCTGCAGCCCCGGCAAGAAGCACTACTGGGATATGCGATGAGGCGAGTGCTGGCTGAGCTGCAGCAGGCTAGGTAGCCCAACGCCGCGGCCACGCGAGCTGACAGCCGGTAGTCAGTGTTGTCTGCCAAGGAAATCGAGCTATAAAGAAAAATGCCAATGCATTGCGCCAGACACATAAATGCAAATGGTTGCATCAAGGAAGGCGAGGGGCCAAAGGAGCGGCTCGTAGCGTAACTGGAACGAAGAATGATCGCCGTGTCGTGAAGAGAACAAGCAACAACACGAGCAAGCGTAGCTCCCTGTATGTAGCTCCCAAGGGGTAGCCCAGGGGGGGCGGTCATTCCAAAGGGCGATACAGTGTGAGGTTCTGTGAGGCAAAAAACTACATTTAGGGTGCACAGCGGCAGCAGTAAAAGCAAGTGACACAACATAGTGTTGAACTGATAAAACTAATGATCATTGCCACATCAGCCCCTGGAACCACACTGCAGATAGGATTCGCTGCGTTGAGTTTACCGGTCGGACTGCTGAGTTTACCGGTTTACCGGATCGCAAAACGGGTGCATGCTGAAAAATAAGACAGTGCATACATGTGCGTGTGCCCAGCTTGCAGCTCATTCATCATAAACCATCTGCTGACGGATCGAGTCTACTTCACTACCTTTGCGTATGGGTCTCTTTGCAATGTCTTAGCAACCCAAGAAACCGGTTCTACTTCACACCGAACTGACACGTCGTTGATCGGCATGCTGCATTAGAGAGTGCCATTCACCGGAGCACAGACATACTGAGGCAACTGAAGAATCAGCATATTTGAATACTTTGCAGCCGACGGAAAACTGAAAAGGGTAATGCAAATGTGCAAATAGTATGGGAGAACTTAATTAAAGGTAAACCAGTAGTACCAACAGACCCCTTTTCCGTTTCTAAATGAGAAATTATAATCATTTCATCCAAGTTGAATTAAAACCACTGTTGGACTAGAAACGGCTTACTCGCCTACCTTTTGGCTATCAGAGAAATGAGGAGTTTCAATTTTCGTCATTGTAATACGTTTACTTTGTTCTCACTGTTTGCAGAATCTGACAATACTCCATGCTTAGTCTTCGGAAAATACGAAAGTAATACTGCAAAATTTAAGGTAATCTGATCCAACGAGTATACCAGAACGGCGCATGTTCGAAAATGCAAAAAAGATGAGCAAAAACACAAGCTTTGGCTCTCATCCTTTCAGCAAGCACAGCATACAACCCAGGTAATTCATAAAATGCATTTGCAGCCGAATCTAGAAAAATAACACCAAAGGCACTCCTAAAAGCACGTTTCCATCTGCAAGGGAGGGGAAATCACCACTAAAGGATGATCATGCCAAAACAATGTTTGTATTTGAACACCGACCATAAATGCTCATAGCTACAAGCCTAATATATTCGATTCTCACGCAATCAATTTGTTCATCTCAGATGATCATCTGCCATAGAAACCCAAAACACTAGTCTCTCCATCACGAGGCAGATGATTGGTGGGTCTAACGAACCTTGAAGCTCAATTAACACAAGCAGCTCCTCTTAAACTTTGGCATCAAAGCAGCCGGTGTTTACAAGTAAAGGTAGCTAATTGCCTATGCCAGTGAACATGGTGGATGTCAATTGACCGGTGAAATTCAAATGCCAATTTGAATCAAACCGGAAAAGTCAGTTTCCAAAGAATATACTCAAGGCTAACCAACATGCAACTGGATAGGCTCAGTCAACCTAATGGCTTACAGCAATGTGAAACAGGATACAGTCAGAAGGTTCTGTTAACCACATAGGATCATAATTACTGTAACAGCACGGCTGCCGTGCCAAGAAAAAGCCCTTTCCCCTCCCCCTCCCGTTGGCCTATGGGTAAAGTGCTCGCCTTTAACGGCCAAGATCGAGGGCAGAGCCCAGCGGCATAAGTAAAGCATCTGGACAGCAATTAATGTAATGTATCTCTGTCTGTAACTCCACGAAGTCATAAATACCATGTGGGTGTTACGCAGGAGAGTTTTGCATAGCGCACTCACAGCCTAAGTGGCTTTCGGTACGCATTCGGTAGCCAACAGACTTAGTCTCACGCAACAAAAAGAAAGTGGGTAGCATAGCAGAGTCAGGAGAGCAGTTGAGGTAGATTCTCTTGGGGTGTTATACAAATAAACTATATTTATTTTTATATTTACACGAGTGCACTGCACTGCCATCGCTTCATCGAAGAATTAGCATGGAATTGACAGAGCACGAAATGCACTACTAACTACTGCTAACAACGCTAGGTAAGCCAACATACCGGTCCAGTAGAGTGTACAAGATTCCCGTAACACCGGATCCCATTCGGTGGATGAAGATAGGCAAACACTGTGCAACGGTCAAGCTGAGATTCACATCACCACTAAGCTGCATATAAACCAAACGAATGTGCGAATAGCGATTAGTGAGTGGTAAGATCATTGGGCGATAAAAAACAAAACGACGATAACTAAGAGCTCGTGCTAGTTACATATGCGTCAGGTACTGTGAAAACATAAAATAGGCACACTAGATAAGGCGGTTGCTTTTCACGACCTCGGTCCTGAGGTCGTGCGTTCAAATCGAGCGGTGAGTGAGGTGTGTGATTCTTTATTGCCACTGCAAGCAGCAGTGATAGCCGTAAAGGATCTTCTGACCCTATACAAAAGAGACTGTTTAATCAGCTAGTATTTTGTATTTCAAAAGTGCAACTACATCCTTATTGTCGTCGGGCTCGATCTGCTGCAACTGGCAGAGAGTAGTCAGAGCAAAGGTCAGGCTTCCACACTCTAACAATTGGCAGAGCACGTTTTCCCTCAGAGCTTCTTTTCGGTCTCCTGTTTCACTCTCTGAGAAAGAAAAACATGACTCTTGGTGGGTAGGACTCCGGTTGGCTGTGTTAGCTCGAATTCTATCCTGCCAAGCTCAAGCTAACGAGACGGATCCAAGGTCAGCTGAGCACCGGTTAAAGTGCCCATTGCAATTCAGCCTCAGAGAATATTGATAGGGCTTTACAGCTAAATTTCTGAGAAGCTGAGCTTTACTCAGCCCGACTGGCCTGACCAGGCTGCCATAACGGGGCCATCACATCTCTACCGGCCGAAATAGGCAGCACCGAAATCGGCTTTGGTAGCACAAAGCTGAGCTATGATTATTTGCTGCTCAATGGTGGTGGTCAGAATCAGTATCGGTCTTGCCAGCTTTCAAAGCTAAATCATCAGCAGGTGGCACTAGAGGTAGCAGCAGTAGCAACGAACTGCTTTGATAGCACTACAGCACACTTCACAGTTCTAGATCTGCCTGCAACAGTGCAGTAATTACTCATTCTAATTATTAATAAGAGTTCACAGAAGGATCTCCTTGCAGTGCTTAGCTTTGTGCTTGTCACCTGACCGCACGAAAGTTACACTGCGCAATCGCCAACAATAATGGTGTTTCTCAGAAAGCTGGAATTCGTTGATCTCCACGTACTACCTATTTTGCCAGCAGGCACATCAACTCAGCCCTGCTTCAAAGCATGAACAAGTCCAGTGATACAGGAGGCTGGCTACAGCCTGCCACACCAAACTCATCGGCTGCCACAACGGTCCACAGCAAGCCCCGATGTGCGATCAGTAGTAAGGATGACACGAGTCAAACCGCCCTACCCTACAGCGATGCTACCTAGAAGCAGACAGCCCAGACAGCTGCCAAGGCATTCAAGGCCCCTGGAAAACTTGCCAGCACAACAACCGTGTTGCGTACCCCTCCTCAGCTTTGCAGACAAAAGACAGATACACTATTGACTCTTAACAATCACAGAAAAAAAGATGCCCCGAGCTGCTGCAGCAGCAGCAGCACACTATAGACAAAAGAGTCGCAGTGTGACAGCTAAAGAAAGGAGAAAGCCAGGTGGCTGCATGCTGCTCTTGATTCGAGTAACCGCACCATAGAAATGGACGAAAAAGCATCCAACCAAACGTTCTTTCTGGAAAAATGGTTTTGGTCAGGTACATGACATGCCCAATAAAAAGTGGCAACCGGCTCGCCGATGGAGCATGCGACGACTGGCCAGGTGTCACACGTCAGACCAGCTGAACTCGTATATCGAAACCTCACACCTTGCTAGTAAGTTCCAGTCTGGCTTTAGAGCTAATCACTCCACAGAGTCAGCATTGCTTCGGGTATACAACGACCTACTTAGGAATGCCGACATGGGTAGAGTGTCTCTTCTTGTTTTGCTCGATCTTTCGGCAGCTTTTGATACCATCGATCACAAAGTACTTCTAGAGCGCCTCTCATCTCGCCTGGGCATCACTGGCACTGCTCTGCAGTGGTTCAGGTCCTATCTCAGTGGGAGACTCCAGAGTGTTGACGTGAATGGACAAAGATCATCTGAAGTACCTCTAAAATATGGAGTACCTCAGGGCTCTGTGCTAGGTCCGGTCCTTTTCACCGTTTATACTCTCCCTCTCGCTGATGTGATTGCCAAGCACAATCTAGGCTTTCACTTCTATGCGGATGACACTCAGTTGTACCTTTGCTTTGATCCCTCCCAGCCTTCGAGCACCTCAAATTCTCTCAACTCACTAGCTGCATGCATTGATGACATCCGATCATGGATGGCAGCAAATTTTCTAAAACTAAACGATGATAAAACTAACTTACTAGTTATGGGCAAACCTAGTGTTATTCAGAAATTGGAAAGGCTGACTTTCAAAATTGGCTCTGCCAGCATATCTCCAGTTGCATCAGCTCGAAATCTAGGTGTCATATTCCAAAGCGACCTCTCGTTAGACGACCACATCAGCTCCACAGTCAAATCAGCCTATTTTCAGCTTCATAACATTGCTAAAATTAGGGCTTGTTTAGATAAGGATACCACGTCCAAGTTGGTCCATGCATTCGTGACATCTCGTCTCGACTTCTGCAACTCGCTGCTTACTGGCCTACCAGCATGTGCGATCAGGCGATTGCAGCTGGTGCAAAACTCTGCAGCTAGGCTTGTCTGTCGTGAGCGTCGCAGTTGCCACATTACTCCACTTCTCGCCGACCTGCACTGGTTACCAGTCAAGCAACGGATTGACTTCAAGGTTTTGTCGCTCACTTTTAGGTCTCTTCATTCTATGGCTCCAGCCTATCTTTCAGATATATACTACCCCATCAGGCAAAGCATCGTACCACTCGCTTTTCGGAATCCAACAGTCTAGAAATACCTCGTACAAACCTTAAATCCTTTGGAGACCGTGCATTTAGCTCGTATGCTCCCACAGCCTGGAACTCCCTCCCGACCTGCATCAGAACATCCCCTGACCTGACCACATTTAAAAGAAACTTAAAAACATACCTATTTAGGACAGCATTTAGTGGGTCCTTGTGATTCGTCCTCGATGTGCTTATGCGTGCTGACACTGTTCATGCTGCCACTAACCACATTTGCATGCTGACCCAGTGCATGTAACCCCTAACCATGTTATTCATTTTGTTTGTTTTTCAGGCATGATTTTACTTACTATTCTGTTGCGTATCACTTTGCAGCAAATGTAAAGCGCCTAGAAAGAGATTAAGTTCTCTGAGGGCGCTTTATCAAGTGCAATATTATTATTATTATTATTACGTCAAGCGCAGCTTAAAATGCCTCTGCACATGGAAAGCGATGAAACTGAGCAGTACAGTCGACTCCGCTTATAAGAATATGTTCGGGCCGGCAAATGGCCATTCTTATAGGCAAAGTATTCCCACATTCGGAGTGAGACAATGGCTAGAGTAAATCTGGGACGTGGAATTGCTATTCTTACAAGTGGAGTATTCATACATCTGATATTTTTATATGCAGAGTCGACTATAAAGTACACCCACTCTGCCAACGTGCTACCGTGCCTGTGCTACCCATGGCCACGACATATGCACCCTTCGTCACAGCATGGCAACATGAGAAGACCAGATACGAGCAGGCAGCCATCCGGGTATTCGCCTCAGTAAGGCTACGAACCGCGACAGTCGTCATGATATTCGTTCTCCATTGAGGCGCTAGGTCGGCTTTGAACGACGAAAGAGCAGCTATGCAGGCACTCTGCACCGCTGAACCTGCAATGAACGGATCCGACTGTATGACTCTGCCACCGACTCTTGGCAAGGGCTGAGATTGCTGCTGCACAGGCCAGCAAGCCAACGTGCCAGCAGCGGTAGCCCCACAAGCGAGCACGAAGCAGCTGCTTACCTTCGGAGCCAGCGGCTGTAAGCGCCGCTGGCACTGCTCCTCCATAGACCTCGGCCACGGCGCCGCTGAGCTTAATGTCGAGCAAATTGCTGTCAGGCTACGAAAACCAAATTTTTCTTTTGCATTAGCCGCGCCAATCCTGCCGCAAGTCTAGCAGGCGGCTAACTCGGACCGCATGGGCAGAGCCAATCGGTTGAGGAGACGAAGCAATAGCTGGGGCACTTACCGCGACCCATGGCAATGATGCATAGGCAACAAGCTCCATCAGGGTATCGCCTGCGATGCTGCCGACATTATCTATGAACAGCAGCAGTAGCCTGCATTAGCTTACGAATGGTCTGAGAATGCAGCAGGAGTGGTTGCTGTAGCTCCTCATCCCCCACCACAATTCCTACCACTGCCGATGCCACTGGCAGCATAGCCACTATTGTAACGACCAGTTCCACCTTCAGCTAGAGTTGTGGTCACGATAATAGTAGTAATAGAAATATTAGTAAAACGTGTACAGACCCCAAGCAAACCAAACTTCTTTCTAGGCACTTTTAAAAAAGATTAAATAAGGAAGAAGTTCAATTGATTACTTATAACATGCCTAATTTCATGGCACACAGCCATACAAAGAAAAATTCCCTCGAACAGAGCAAAGGCAGCAAGGAACATGTAAGTTTAGCTTCTTTTCGAATGCCGTCAATTCAGGAGATATTCTGTCAGTCGGCAGTCAGTTTCAGGCTTTGGGAGCATAGTTGGTAAAGGCACAGTTTCCAAGAGACATGAAGTTCGTTAGAGGTACAAGCAAACGATCAGAGATTGGGTTTTCGATGAGAGATCTGATTATCGGATCTGATGATCGGAAGCAATTCAGACAGGTAGGTCGGAGCAAGAGAATGGAGGGACTTGATGTGAAGTCAATACGCTACTTTTTGGGAGTAAGTGCCGATTGCTGAGAAGTGGTTTGATGTGGCAGATGTGGTGTTTAAAAACAACAGATTAGCCTAGCTGCTGAGTTTGCCCCCACTATCAGATTCTTATTGCACTGAAAGAAACAAAGACGAGCGAGTAGTGCATTACAGAATTCTAGTAAGGATGTCACGAGTGCACGGGCCAACTTGGCTGCTGTATCCCTTAAGGTGGCTGCTTTGCATGACCTCGGTCCGAGATCGTGCAAAGCAACCACCTTAAGACCAACACGATCTCGGACCCATGACCTCGGTCCGAGATCGTCCGTGGGTCCGAATCCTGCGAGCGATCCTTTATTGGCTGGATCCTGTATCGCCGCTGCAAGCGCTGGTGATGGCCGTAAAGGCTCCTCTGTTGCTATGCAAAAGAGGCTGTCAAATCAGCTAGCATTTTTTTTTAAACCTGTTTCGTAGGTGCTGGTCTTCTGAAAAGTCATCTTGGAAGAGGACATCAAGATCGCGTGCAGATGATGCAGACGATTGGCTGGCGAAGCCAATTTGGAGGGCAGGTTATCTAGTTTTTAGAAACCAAGTTTTTGTATAATTAGTATGCTTGTTTTATTGTCATACAACTTGAGATAATTTGTTGCCATCCCAGTGCAAATGTGAGCAATACATGCCACAATAGACTGGAGTAAGATTGAGATATTGGAAGGCAGGGAATGATTGAAGCACATGTACAGTTGCGAATCACCTGCACAAACAATAAAAGCCTATGTTGTATTAGGCAATTACATCGGCAATAGGGACAGTATAAAAGCCTTAACCAAGAGATAAGATCCTCACATTTGACGACCCAGGTTGCAGGTTTGGTACTGCCCAGAACAATTCTTAATTTCCGGCTGCAAGCAAGGTGCTAATCGCAAAGGTTCTTCTGCTGCTATATAAATGAGGCTGTTTGATCAGTTAACATTTATTTATACTTTAGCTTAAATTTTTAATAAGGAAAGGAGTAGATTTCGAGCAGATCCCAAGGGGAAACCAATATTTTAAAGGCAAACTAGATGACAGTTGGCAATTGACATTTACCCTTTGCCTTTTGTGCCTTTCGCGTTTACTTTTCCCTATTAGCCTCGTCTAGAGTGGTAATCAACGATGAACCACAAGGAGCATCGTGATGGGCAAAAAAAACCACTGGTCGCTGCCTCCTACAATTCACGCACGCATGCCTCTTGATAGGCGTGCATGTGCCTTGTGGGTGAGGCGTACGAGTCCTAGCACTCCCTTCTACAAGGCGAGATGAAAAGATAGGGCATCATCACACACCTTGAGGGCAATGCAGATAAGAAGGCAAGAAGATTGTTGATATAATATTTAAGATAAGATATATAAGATAAGATATATAAGATATTGTTCTAGCTGGGCATTGTGCAGCATAATATTCATCGACTAGTAACATCTGCTAAGAAAACTGCACCCACATCTGACAAGATGTCGACGATTGCTTGTGTAAAAATGTTGAAAATACTTATAAAGTTCTACACGACAAAAGTGAAAGTTGAGCATGATTCTAGTTTGGCACAAGTCATACTTGGTTATGCCACTATGGACCGGCTTTTGAGACAGTCAAGGATAACATAAACCAGATGTATTATATACTTAACGTATAGAAAACCAAGTTTGGCCCAGAGGTAAAGGTGCTTGCCTTTAATGACTGAAGTCCAGGTGAACACATTTGATGACCGAGGTAGTGGGGTCGAGCCCTGAAGCATACGTGAAGTGCCTGGATAGAGATTAAGTTCACTCAGGGTGCTATACAAGTGAATTTTATTCTATATTTTGTAATGCCCCTAACTCAAGGCACTAGCTACAAACCGTCTTACAGCCATGCTAGGATATGGATCAAACAGCAACACTTCCCTCGCGGCTTGTTCAAGAAGTTTTGCAATCTCTAAATAACTAATGGATATTTACCTGAAAGATGACTAAAGCCCCAAGTAGCTCCAGGAACATATGCATATCTAACACAGACGCTTCGGTCATGCATATAACAAAGGCATACACAAACCAGTAACGAGATGGCATAACATCGAGGAATCTGTGCAGCACCGGAGTCATGCTAGTCTAGCAGGAGAAGAATCAGCTGAAATGCACACAGCCAATCAAACTATGGCACACACACAAATCAAATGGTAAGACGACTGCCAATTACATACAGCTGATTTCCTGCCTGAGCAACTGGCTGCAGGGGCCAAATCGACAGAGGCTCGCTCGACAGCTAGGCACACGAGAGGAAAGAGCTCCATTCGCACGTCTTCGGCTCGGCACGGCAGCAGACCGATTGCAAGGACAATTGACTACATACCATCGCTAAAGTCTAACGTGTAATAAGTCTCACTGGCATCGAGACAGCAAAGTAACTTACAGTCAGCAAGGAACGTGACCTCTTCAGCTAATCGAGCGATTAGCTGCATACATCGAGAGGGGAAGCCACTCATGGCCTCCCGAAAAGCATTTTCTGCGACTGCAATTGTCCGCTTCAGCTTGTCTCCAGGAAGCCACAAACTCAGCATGTCACTGGCATAAGATGAGCTCCTAAATGGCAAATCACGAGGCAGCATCCAGCCGTCAAGGCAAAGTAATGATATGCAGCAAAGAGCATGCAGCATGCAAAAATATCGATAAATTAAACCTCCAAGGTCGTGCATTCGGATTTGTAATCGACAGATCAAAGAAGTGCACAGCAAAGCCATGTTAGTGTGCTTACCCGTCCGCTAGGAATCGAGTTATGCACGACGACATCTGCTGGCACACTGCTTCCAGTATGACGACAATGCTCTCGAAAGATGACATCCACTCCTGGCAAAGATAAATTAAAATTATAAACTCCTCAATACTAAATTCTGGCAGAGCAAAGTTCGAGGGCCACAACCTTTACTCCACACAATACTAATAGGATAGATTATTAATGGCAAAATAATTACAGAATTCATCTGTGATGCTCCAAAAGAGAAATGTACTGTAATGTATCTCCATCTTTAACTCCACAGTCATAAAAACCACGTGGGTGTTACGCAGGAGAGTTTTATATAGCACACTCACAGCCTAAGCGGCTTTCGGTACGCATTCGGTAGCCAACAGACTTCGTCTCACGCAACAAAGAGAAAGTGGGAAGCATAGCAGAGTCAGGAGAGCAGTTGAGGTAGTGAGTAGCATAGAAGTAGCAGCTCAGAGCCGCTGAAAAGGATGTGCCATAGTCGGCAGTAGGAGAGTAGTTGTCGTTGCGTAAGAATTGTGGAAGCGAGTTCCACAGTCTAGGACCTGCAGAGCTAAAGCTTCTGTCGCCAACTGTCTTTAAGCGGAGGAATGGGAAAGCTAATTTATTGTCCACACAGGACCTGAGGGAGCGAACAGGCTGAAACTGATGCAGCAGTTCAGCTAGGTACGAAGGAGCCAAGCCGTGGCGGGCCTTGTGGGTTAGAGTAAGAACTTTGCTCTGTATCCATTGCTCAACCGGCATCCATCCTAGCTCTTTTAGCAAAGGAGACACGTGCTCAAACCGCTGGGACTTGAAGACCAGCCTTGCAGCCATAGTCATAGTCAGCTGCAGTGGCCTAATCGCTTTTTTTGGCAGACAAGCCAAGAGGGAATTGCAATAATCAAGCCGAGACAGAACTAAAGAGCTAGTTAAATTTTTTACAAGCCACTATGGGAGACAGCTCCTAATCTTGGATCGGATGCGATGGCTAGCTGTAGAAACAGACTTCTGAATGAAGCTTTTGAAATTAAGGCAGCTGTCGAAAACGACACCTAAATTTCGAGCACGTGGTGATGGTCGAACAACAGCATCACTTATTAGAAGAGCAAAGCCTTTTAATCCAGCCACACGCTTAGGGTGTCCTATGAGCAGCAGTTCGGTTTTATCATCAAGAGAACTTAATCTCCACCCATGTACTTTGCATATACCGATGGGATCAAGCCCATGACCTTGGTCGTTAAAGATGAGCACCTTTACCATTGGCAAACCAGGGTGGATTAAATTGGCTTTCAGAGTTTTTGTGACTCCGACCTTCTAGCAGATCGTGGCTAAATAATTTCAAACGTGAGCTTTCGCTTAGCTGCCTTCCAACAAACTGACACAACGAACAAATTGAACACTACCCAAGAGAATTTATCACTAGGACATTTGTTGAACCATGGCTTTCTCTCTAGAGGCAACATCGTATTATCGACACAGGAACAGTATTCGATGAGCTAGTGCATAGTGCATGTCATTGTAACAGGCCCGATAGAATGCATACAAATCTAAGCGAACCAATAACTACACCCAGAAAATGCTGTCCCACTAAGAAGTTGTTAATGCACTCGTTCTTTACAGCATTTCTTCCTACCGTTGTGAATTTTCCTCTGTGAGCTGCTGGTACTTGCATTTTATCATTGACCGTGTCGACACCCTTTCCTTACAGCATATACAGATACACTACATTACATATATGTACAGAGATACATTACATTACATATATGTAAAGTGCCTAGAAAAGGATGTAGTTCTCCGTGGTTGCTATACGTCATTATTCTTATTATTATTATTACACCTGTTCAGAAATATAGAATATTGATGCAAACATGTAGGACAGCACGATACTTGTCGCCTCATTGTGCGGAACTCACTGCATCAGACCGAGTACAAGACTTGCCGATGGCAAGATAAGGCTCAAGCAAGGTTATAAGATCTTCAGCTGATTGTGGTGGCCGAATTGTGTCGCTGGTCCTGCAAGTAAATACGTAGGTAGAGTAAATCCTTCATGCAGAGCCGAGAGTACAGAAATGGATGCTGAGACCACGTGTTTTCAAACGCCCACTATACAATTGAACATGCATGGCAAAAATGCCTCCATTGAGAGGTGAGACTAATAAGCTATGTAGGTATGATCCAACTTCCATACGGACAACTCGGCAAACGACCTGTGACGACTAGTGAGGCTGCTGAATGCTTTTGACTTTCCAGTCATTTTGCAAGACGGTACGGTGTCCACACATCAACTCAATCTTTAAGCTTAACGCTTTAAGGATAGGCAATGACAACGACAAAACGTAAACTTTGTAGAAAAAGGGCAGCTCACTGTTTCCGGAGGTTTAAATGACAAACTGTTTGTCATTTAAACCTCCAGAATCGGCTGCAGCGACTGGCAAACTAAATCTTGCCTTTCCGACATTGATCCTCGATGTCAGCAACTTTTCTTAAACTAAACGACGATAAAATGCAACCGCTACTCATAGGACACCCCAATAATGTAACTAGACTAGAAGGCTATGCTCTCCTAATAGGTGAAGCTGTTGTGCGACCAACACCGTGCGATTGGAATTTAAGTGTCGTCTATGACAGCTGCCTAAATTGCTGAAGCTTCGTTAAGAAGACTTCTTCTACAGCTAGCCATCACGTCCGATCTATATCTAAGATTAAGAATTATCTTCCCTGTGACTTGCAAAATATTTAATTAGCTCCCTGGTTCGATCTCAGCTAGATTATTGTAATTCCATTTAGGCAGGGCTACGAAAAAACCAATTCAGCCACTGCAGCTTGGGATGAATATGGCTGTAAGGCTAGTTAACCAATCCCGGAGGTTTGACCATGTCTCCTTTGGTGAAAGAGTTCGGATGGCTGCCGGTTGATCAAAGGATACAGAGTAAAGTCCATAGGCTGAACCACAAAGCCCGTCACGGCTTGGCCCCTCCACACCTAGCTGGACTGCTGCCCCAGTTTCAGCCTCCTCGTGCCCTCAGGTCCTTATGGACAATAAATTTGCTATTCCATTCCGCCGCTCAAAGACCGTTGGCGATAGAAGCTTTTCCTTTGCATGTCCAAGACTGAAACTCACTTCAACAATCCTTATGCAACGACAATTACTCTTCTGCAGCCGACTACGGAATATCTTTTCCAGCCATCCAGAGCTGCTACCTCCGTACTGCTCACTACCTCAACTGCTTGCCTGACTCAGCTATGCTTCTCACTTTCTCTTTGCTGAGTGAGATCAAGTCTGTTGGCTACAGAATGTGCACCGAAAGTCGCTAAGGCTTTGAGTGCACAATAGAAAACTCTCCTTTGTAACACCAAGATAGTCTTTGTGGCTTTTTGGACAGGTATTTTTTCCAAACAAGGCTGTACTCCAAAGTATTGCCTGAGAAACACAGCCTACTCTGTGCCACTCTGCATTCTCAAAACATAGCTAAGGCGCATTTAATACATCCTGGATTCTTTGAGGAATGTAGACAACTAATAACAATCTCCTTACCAGATTACTGGCACGTGCATCTTCCTTGACTAGACTGCCAGAAGCCGGCTGAAGCCACGCACTTTTGAATACGGTGGTTCGACTGGTCGATGAGAACAGCACGCAAGCACTGCGTAAATCAATCCTCTTTTCGTATTAAACGTTTATACAGCATTTTAAGAGAACTAGATTTATTTTTGGGAACTACTTAATGTAAAGACAAATCATATCAACTGATGACGACCAATGATAATCAAAAATCAAAAGCGAGGTCAATTGATGTCATCCACAAAAAAAAGAAAGTGCAATAACGAACTTAAGAGTCACTGGCATACTGCCGAAAAGATAGTCTCATCAGATGTGGCATACCAACATCTTGGTATCAAACGTTCAACCTGTGACCTTGGTCCTTGTGACCTATAAGTCAATAGTATCATCGTGGGTCTATTCCGCTGCTTCTGAGCCCATCAGCTTGCCTGGCCTGGGGAGTTGGCTTATCGGCAGCATTAAGGCTCGTACACGACAAAATAGAAAATCGCCACGACTGCCTCTCACGTGTACACACCAGTTCTTGCCCACCTGCCCTGGCTCCCAATCAAGCAGCACATCGACTTCAAGGTTCTGCCGCTTACTTTTAGGTCTCTTCCTTCTCTGGCTCCAGCTTACCCATCAGAACTACTCCTCCACAAGGTGAAGAATCGTACAAACCGCTGTTCTGACTCAAATCGTTTGGCCATACCTCGTACGAACCTCAAAACCGTTAGAGACCGTGCCCTTAGTTCGTTTGATCCCAAAGCCTGAAACTCACAACCGATACATGCCACAACGTCCCCTGACACGACAACATTTAAAAAGAAGCTTAAACCGCATCTGTATATTAAAGCATTTAGTGGGTCTTGATGATTCGTTCTTGCTGTGCATGTACCTGCTTATACCATGCCTGCTGCTTGCAGATGCTACCGCAAATTATTCAGTAATGCTTTCTATACAGCATCAGTAAAGTGCCTAGAACGAGATTCAGTTCTCCAAGGGCGTTATATAAATATAGCATTATTATTATTATTATGGAAACTTCAGTTTTAACTCGCCGTGCTAAGAGACCAGAGCAGCTCGGCAGTAGAACAAGAAAGAGAGCGATTTGGAGCTCCTTTACAAATCCAAGGTTGCTACTCCAGAACTCCTGCAGCACGAGCAATGCATGCCAGACAGCACCAGAGGGCATTATTATAATGGGAGCAACTGAGCGCTGCACAGTCCACAGCCACGAGCAAAATTAAGATGAAGATCAAATCTACAGCTTGCGATGAAAAAATAAATAATAGAAACCTGCCAGCTGCCTATGAAAAGTTACTGACAAAGTGCACCTAGTAGGCTCTGCAACCTTTCGTCGTGAGAGCTGACGCGTACCACCGATAGACAGAGACAATCCGCGAACGAAGGCATGCATGTCATGCATTTCTTTTCTCTACATTTTAAAGGAGTGGAATGCCGCCGGGTTAAATGTCAGCAGGAGGTCCATCACGTGACATCCACAGACTGGGTGTTATCATAAGATAAAAGGACAATAGACAGACATTAATACATGTTAACCCCTTGCAAATTTTAGGAAACTGGGAAATAACTCTGGCAATCTGGTGAAAGATTGCCACTACCAACACCTTGCCATTCTTCTGATCGATCGGGCCTTTAAGCATCAGAATGTCGTATCTACGCTAACCTCAGGGAATCATAGATGCCCAGGGAAACACAACTGCTTAGCGTCTTCTTCCAAAACTAGGAGCTTAATTGCATACCATAAGGAAATTGAGGCTAGCGATGGGAAAGTGGTGGTGTAATAGGTACGAACCTGATTGTGTGCTATACACACTGATTTTATATATCAAATTAGTGAACAATAAATAATATTTACTATCTTCCGTATTTTGAGCCCACAGTGATATATTAGGACCTTCAGACTGAGCTTGCACAAGAGAGGTACGGCCAATGGTGTACATATCCACCAAGCCAAATTAACACCCAAGTGCTTGCAGGGTCTTGGTTTATTGCACATCTAAAGCATACGATTAGAGACCAGAATATTATAGCATTTCATGAGGACAGTGATAGTGTAATGCAATATCAATGTTTTAAAAACATGGCTGGGTTATCTCAGGGGAATTTGCCATATGTGGCTCAAAATGCAGATGATTATTTCTGCTGGCCCTTGTTGAGAGGCTAATTTCAAGATGCCTTTCTTTTAAGTGGCTCTTGGCATGACACATAACATATACTCGAGAGCAAAGAAGTATCGTTTAGGCTGCCTACAATGGCCACCGGATGCAAAAAGTTCTGCTTTTGGTATAAGAACCGTCATTCCAACCAGCTAAAGCCCAGTGTATGAAATAAGCTTGCGTAATATGAAAGCAAAGTGTTAGTAGCTATACACACATTTTTAGGGCTACAATGGAGTTATACAACTAAGGTAGGTAAGCTATAGAATTTCATAGCAGCTCCGGTGTAGAGTGAACTAAGCCTTCGAAAATACCTGGCCTTATTTTGTACAAACACCCGGCAAACTTGAGAAAAGTGATTCATTGGGTGTGATACGACCCACCTGAACTCCGAGCCTTCTATCCATTTCGCCCCAGAGGCATTCAATGACATTCAAGTTTGAAGATTGCCTTGATCATTGGCATTGTGGCCCTAAACCAAATGTGGCCCAAACCAGTCAACAGTGTAACTTAGGAGATATTGAACAACCTTAGCCCTATTCTAATGCTCATCGTCATGTTTAGAAAAAAAAGTATCTCCATGAAAGCTCATTGCGCTAGGTACCTGCCTGTAAGCTTTGAATTAGTTCTAAAAAGAACCCCTTTTCGGAATCCAACAGTTCACCAATACCTCGTACAAACCTCAAATCCTTTGGAGACCGTGCATTTAGTTCGCATGCTCCCAAAGCCTGGAACTCCCTCCCGACCTGCGTCAGAACATCCCCTGACTTGACCACATTTAAAAAGAACTTGAAAACACCTATTTAGGACAGCATTTAGTGGGTCCCTTGTGATTCGTCCTTCATGTGCTCATGCTTGCTGACACTGTGCATGCTGCCACTAACCACACCTGCATGCTGACCCTGCGCATGTCGCCCCCAACCATGTTATTCATTTTATATGTTTATCAAGCATGATATTACTCACCATTAAATCGCGTTTCCCTTTGCAGATAATCTAAAGCACCTAGAAAGAGATTGAGTTCTCTGAGGGCGCTTTATCAAGTGCATTATTATATTATTATTAAAGTCTTGCGGTATGAGGTCAGGTATCCGCTACAGAGGCAGTCCCAGACCGTGATCACTTTGCCACGAAATTTCACCTCTTCTAAAGGCAATTACCATTGAAACCTTCATTGGAGCACCGATGCACATAAAGCATACATTTTCAGTTACCAAAAATGGCAAATTTATCTTTATTGCCACGTTATATTTTTGTTTCAGTCTTCGTGGATCCAGTATACTCGCGCCCCAGCCCGCTCCAAACAAGCCACTTTATGCTCAACGGTCAGGGGTGGCTCTTTTTTCGTTCCAATCAAACATGCCTGGAACATCTAGCCCACGCCTGATCGTATCGAAAACTAACTAGCTCTTCAGCAGCAGCCTGACGGCTTAGAGCGTGAACTCGCAAGGATGAACCGATGACTGAAGATTTACTTGTCATCAGTCCCCCCATGCAGGTATAGCGACACGTAGGTGGCCTGGTCTCTTTGCATTATCGATCATACCGGTTGTAGCAATCTTCTTTAGTTTGTACCTCATCGAAGTCGCACTAATTTGAACATGTATAGCTATTGCAACGCCACCTACCAAGTCCCGTTTGGCACAAAGCCCACGTTTGGCCCTCCCTAAAGGCAGTCAACTAGATAGTCTACGAAACGTCAGGCACTAGCTCGAGGCTGGGAAATGAGCATAGCCGGTGAACTGTTGTTTTCTGCAGTGGGCGCAGTCGGCAAAACCGCCAGTGCATTCCACGAGAGTCGAAGGTAATGGGGGCGCTACAAACGCTAGCTATTGCGGCAGTCAATTTCAAGGTTCTGCAAAATGTGGAAAATCACTATTTCAAATGAATTTTAAGTGTCAAAGACGGTTTCTCTTGTTATCGTTATACTGTTCACACGTTTACGTTCATACGTTATGAAGGCGCCACCGTCAAAGGCATTGTAAAGTGCCAAGAAAGAGGGCGCTATAAAAATGTATTATTTTTTTAGTATTACTATTGTGTTACTTCAGTGCATCGGTTCTTTGTGCTTCGGTCTAGCATTTTATGGTCTAATGCCTACCACTCCTCATAAACAAGGGGCTGTCAATATTTTTGTGCTCAAGTGTAAGTGCATTCACCTACTTTCCCTATATACATTGACCCCCCTCCCCGTAGATTAAGTAATGCTCTTGCATTCATCAGATCTGTGTGAAATATCAGCAACTTAATAGAATCGAGAGGTCACCGAGTATGCCAAATATTTTCTAACAAGAATGCTTGACATAAGCGAATTTAAACCTGGGCTTTGACGACAGCAATCCTTAACAGCAGTGATTGGTGTCATTCAGCAGGTGCCTCATAATCTTGCCAAGGCAGAACAGGCACATCGGCTGCACAGTCCCGCAATAACAGTAGGTAACGTTAGAATAACAAATTAGAACACTTTCTTTGAGCTGTACCTGTTAGTGCATTTGCAACGAGGCAGACCTGGTTGCAATACTTCAAGACATTCGAATTGTACTATATAGAGACAATGTGCATGCAACGTTCATCTGTTGCTTACCTTGACGATTTGAGCAAGTAATTTGAATACATGGTTTTGATTTGACTGCAGTACGCATCCAAGGCAGGTGCAGCAGATTTGCAGAGATATGATACAATCGATGCCTAAAAGTAGCATCAATAAGAAACCTGCTAACTCAATATAAATGCATAGCACATGAGTGTGTTGTGCACATATGCACACACACATGTCTGCCCACACTAAAATAATGAAATCATACAGTTTTCAGGAGCATAGCCCAATTGTCGAGTTGTCGACAGTGAGAGTACCTACAGAATTTTGAGCGCTGACAAGGCCTTTGGTAACGAGTGAGAAAATGACTTGGTCGCTAGCTGCTCTTTCGGATTGACTACGTGCACTATCCATGCTAGCTGGCATCAAGTAGACGAGCAGATCGAGGGCGGTCGCAGATTTAAGTGAGCTTCGGCCTTGGCCTTGCTGACTCCCAGCAATGACGTCGCATAGCCCACTCATCAGCTGTGGGCCTATGCCCCATTCGGTAGGCAGGACGCCAAGTTCACGCCGAAGGCGAGGGCAGCCTGTCAGCTGGTCTAGGCTGCGTTGAAGCTGCGCAGCCGTCTCGCCCGGAGTCGTGCTAGAAAGGAAGGAAGCAAACGAATAAACAAGCAGCATTGGCAATTGCATTGGCAAAACTATAGTGCAGGGCAGCAGAGAGTGAGCTAGCAAAGAGAGCAGTGGCTATAGGCAGACAGACAGAGAGACAGACTGCAGCAGCAGACAGACAGAAAGGCAGACGGGTAGGCATGTGGTGGAGTACAGCAACGGCTGGTAATGCCTGAGTTCATAAAAAGACGCTAGAGTAAATCAGCAAACCATCACGAAAGCACTAGGAAAGCACGTGGCTTTGCTCAGGCTGGCTAGCTCATCACAATCCCACAGCAGCTTACCCTGAATTTGCTGCCAGCGACCCAAGTGCTGCTTCCGAGGAGAATTGCAGCAACCTGAGTAGGCAGCCGACGAGACGGCAGACTGCCTGCATGCCTATCGGCAGGCCCCGGCCCTCGATGACCTCGTGAATGGCTGTCAGGGACACCTGCAGCAAGGTAAGCATAATACGCATATATAAAGAAAGACAGCCGCCCGACCTAGCTTTTAGGACCAATGGATTATCGCAGGAGATGCAAAACGTGGCTCTTACGGCTTTTAGTGAGGTATCGTCAGAGTCGAGCAGGCAGCAAAGAGCTTCCCAAAGAGTGCCGAGTGAGTGGACGTCGATGAACTGGCAGGCAGACTGTATCACGTCACCGATCACGCGCCTAGAAAAACCACGTTGGAGCATTAAACAGGCACCGTCCCGTCCCAGGCGAACCCTTGCTGAGAATTAGCACACGATCATGCAGTCACCGTATACACGGTGCACAATCTATTCACAGGAACAGCACTCCAGTCTTCCGCTTTTGCTCTACATCTCTTCATTTTTTTGCTGCACTCAGTCACACGGCAGCCGGGATTCCTCGTTCCATCGCATTTTCAAGCTACTATATCAGCTGCAACTGCTGTTAAAGGCCAGGCAAGCACTCGGGCATTCAGGGGTGCCGAGTCACACTGTGGTAGACCACAGGTGGGTGTGCAGTTAATTATTCGCACCTGCCTGCACCTCAGCAAGTCAAGCAGTGGCTATGCTCTTTCTTCGACGACCACAGCAAACCTAATGGCAGCAGTTTCGAATCCAGTTGCAAATAAGAACGTCCACACACAGTCGGTAGCATAGCAGGATTCGGCTGGAGCATGTGGCAATAGACGCAATTTAAAGCCCCACCGACCTCGAGCCCTGCCTGCATTGAGAGCAGTGTAAACAAGTCAAGACAGCTAAAAATCGGTAGAGCAGGTCTCGGATATAGCCCACTCGAGGCAAAATTCTTTAGTACCCACTTTCTCCCAACAATGGCCACCACTCTTAGTCAACCTCTATTTTCAAATGATATGTGTGCTGACAACAATAAAATGATGCATAGGCAGCAGACACCAGCTGGCTCACCTCACTCATCAATCCTCAGCTGTTCGCTCGATGCACTGCTGGAATAAAACAATCCAGAAGAGAAAAATATTTCTATGGAAGGAGTTCGAGGAGTGTGCGCAGTTCCTGGCAATATGGCCGGTTCATTTACAGGAAACTAAGATGTGTCTCGACGGGATGCGCAACTCGTTCATGTATATATCTCCATCTGTAACTCCACAAAGCCATAAAGACTATGTGGGTGTTACGCAGGAGAGTTTTGATAGCGCACTCACAGCCTAAGCGGCTTTCGGTACGCATTCGGTAGCCAACAGACTTCGTCTCACGCAACAAAGAGAAAGTGGGAAGCATAGCAGAGTCAGGAGAGCAGTTGAAGTAGTGAGTAGCATGGAAGTAGCAGCTCAGGACTGCTGAAAAGGATGAGCCATAGTCGGCAGCAGGAGAGTAGTTGTCGTTGCGTAAGAATTGTGGAAGCGAGTTCCACAGTCTAGGACCTGCAGAGCTAAAGCTTCTGTCGCCAGCGGTCTTTAAGCTAATTTATTGTCCACACAGGACCTGAGGGTACGTAGAGGCTGAAACTGATGTAGCATTCAGCTGGGTATGGAGGAGCCAAGCCGTGGCGGGCCTTGTGGGTCGGTGTAAGAACTTTGCTCTGTATCCATTGCTCAACCGGCATCCATCCTAGCTCTTTTAGCAAAGGAGACACGTGCTCAAACCTCTGGGACATGAATACTAGCCTGGTTGCCATATTCATAGCCAGCTGCAGTAGCCTAGTTGCTTTCTTTGGTAGCCCAGCCAAAAGGGAATTACAATAATCAAGCCGAGACAGAACTAAGGAGCTAGTTTTTGCAAGCCACTGTGGAAGACAGCTCCTAATCTTGGACAAGGAGCGTACGTAATGGCTAGCTGTAGAATGTAGAAGCAGTCTTCTGAATGAACCTTTTAAAATTTAGGCTGCTGCCGAAAACGACACCTAAATTTCGAGCACGTGATGATGGCCGCACAACAGCATCACCTATTAGAAGAGCAAAGCCTTTTAATCTAGCAACACACTTAGGGTGTCCTATGAGCAGCAGTTTGGTTTTATCGTCATTTAGTTTCAAGAAGTTTTCCAACATCCAGGATCGAATATCGGAAAGGCAAGCATTCAGTTTCTCAGTTGCTGCAGCAGATTCCGACGGTTTGAATGAGAAATACAACTGAGTATCGTCAGCATAAAAGTGATATCCTCTTACATGGGCCTTGGTCACTTTTCCCAGAGGTTGTGTATAAATAGAGAACAGCAAAAGACCGAGGACGGACCCTTGAGGGACCCCACAGGTGACCCGTTTCGTGTGTGAGATGTGACCCCCACACGACACGGATTGAACACGATCAGACAAGTACGATTTAAACCATGCCAGTGCTTCGTCTGCCGGACCGATCGTCGTTCTCAATGGTTCAAGTAGGACATCGTGATCAATGGTGTTGAAGGCAGCTGATAGAACATTCCATTTGCAGCAAATGTAAAGCGCCTAGAGAGAGATTGAGTTCTCTGAGGGCACTTTATCAAGTGCATTATCATTATTATTATTATTATTATTATTATAACATGGCACAAGACGAAACCATCGAGACTACCGCATATCTGCACCAAGTTCGATGAGACAGTAGCATCAATGAAGACTTGCTGTATGTACAACAAAGCGTAAGCATGGCAAAAACATTAATAAGGACATGATGCCTGCCTGTCGGTAATGGCGTTCGGTTCCCACAGCAAAAAGCAACGACAGACAAAAAAGCACAGCCCTGCTATCCCTACTAATAGTTATTTCTCTGGGAACAAGAGCCCATCAATGGAACGGTGACACCTCGCCATCAGGAGCCAGAGGCAGTGATCGTGCAAATCAAGACCCTGTGCCCTGCCTACCCGTGCAGATTAGAGTGACATGACAGCAGCACGAGAGTTGTATCACAATAGTGTCGCATTAACCGAAAAGCTGCTTGCTTGCAATCAAATCGGTCCCAGCTACATAGTAACGGACCGCAAAGGCACACACTGCACACCTCAGAGTCACAGCTGGATGCTGACACCTTGGTGGACGACATCTTGCTGTATTCTGCAGACAGCACAAAAAGTACAGTTTTGCTAGCTGTACACAGGTCCAGATAAGGTATACCATTGATATTTGCACCCGACTTAAATCATAGAGAGCCAATAAAGGACAAATTCAAAGAGCACAAAAACTAGCCCCAAATTAGGCCATCATGTCCAGCGGCTTCGTAGTGGCAAGTAGAGTGACGTTTGTGTGTCAGTTGAGAGGGTGATACAGACTTCCCAAAGAGTGAAGAAAACACCAGAAAATGGGAGGTCCACTAAAAGTTTTCAGCAAACTTTCGTTAAAAGTAAGACTAGTTATAGTGCCATGGCAAGCCATTCCTGTGCTTTTGGCTAGACATAATTTGATTTGATGTAACTACGAAATGACAAGATGACTATGATATTTCTGTAATCAAACTCACTATAAATCCTACCATTAGATAGCTTCCGGTGAGGGGCTGAATGCTGCGACTCTTAAATGAAATCAAACAACCTACAAGCTACAAAGAAATAGACTGAAACAATAAGATCTTGCAGCACATAACAGCATTGCCCACTAGGCTTTCTACTTGGGGCACTTCTGGTGTGTTTTATTCTAATCTGGCCTCAAAACAGACTCGTGAGTGGCTAGCTTAGCCAGCTTGTTTAGGGTGGTCTCCATTGATGAGACGATTGTGGCCGGGTTATTAACCCGAACCCAGTCGTTACATTATTTCCAGCTCGTTGGGAGACCCAAGATGGTGCTTGGGGAGAGCCGCGGTAGCTCTTGCTTTTCCGAAGGATTTCGCGAGTTCGTCTTTTGCATAACCGGCACCTCGTTTGAATTCGTACGACGTCGGACGTTAGCGTTCAACGGCACAAGCTCGCTGGCCTGCAAGTTGGTGGCTGCACTCTGAAACCGTGTCGGTGGCCCATAAGGTTTGCTCTGGCACTACGAAACCTAAGGTCCATTAGTTGAGTTAAAAAATAAATATATAATTATTTTGCATAGCGCCATAAGAGAATTTAAACTCTATTCACGCAGGCGCTTCACACGAGCCACGAGCTCGAGCCTGAGAGTTCGACCATAAAATTCCCCTTGACCTCGGTCGGGCGAGCATCTTAGCTCTGCACAGACAGCAGGTGCATGCAAACTGTCGGGGTCACCAGATCCTGATCGTGCATCACTCAGCTACACGCTATGGGCTCTGATCAAGTTGGAAGGTTATAGCCTAGCTCAAGCTCCGAAAAGCAGATGGTTAGCAGCAGATGCAACTGCGAGCCTCTTGATACACAGGCACAAATAATAATAATAATACATTTGATAAAGCACCCTCAGAGAACTCAATCTCTTTCTATGCGCTTTACATTTGCTGCAAAGGGAGCACGGTCGAATGGTTAGTGGCAGCATGCTCACTAAACAACAAGAACACGAACGCCATCGTGAGCAATGTCAGCTGAGAGCACAATCTGTCGGCTTGCTCTTCGACTGTAATATCCATTGACGGAACAGACGATCGACGAGGCGCGATGAAACCAGGCCCAAACAGACATGCGATGCACTGCCAGTGGAAGCGAGCAACTCACGTCAAGTTTGCTTGAAGAATTGAAGATGAGTGCAGGGCTCCGACAATCACGGGCACATACTTCAGCTCATAGGCTGGCCGCTCGACAGCACTGCCGGGTGATGGGGTGAGCACAATGCTGCCAAAGCAGAGACGGCGCATGCATCGGCTAACGTCTTCACGGCTGTCAGTTCGTGTGAGGTCTGCAGATGACGATTGGGTTATGATGACGATTAGAAACTGGTTACTGCAACCGACCTACGCTGCAACTATGGCCATCGTCAAGGCTGCTGAACGGCATAGATGAGCCAGGTAGAGCTAGGTGCAGAGGCAGCACGTGCGCGCGCAAGTACGAGCACGACCCGTGCTAATCGAGTCGTGCTAACTCGAGAGACACCCGCTGCTGCCACTTCGTTCAACGATCGATCAGACGACTGGAAGCAGCACATGGACTGGGGCACATTACTTACCGGCAAGTAACAAAATGAGCTCTTTTGTGAGGGACATGTAGGCTACAGTGTCTCTCAGCTTAAGAACTCGGAGCAGCTTGATGACAGCCTCGCAACATTTGCCATGCAGCGTCGCTGCATCCACTTTGGAAAGTGTCGCCACGAGTTTGAGGGAGAGCCAGAAGCACATAGCTGAAAGAAAAAACAAGGCAGCAGCAGAACTATTTACACAGTAGTTCTGCTTCCGAAGGCTCGCTTCACTGTTAAAAGACGAATCGGATTGACATGACTGAAATCCAGGCGCTCCCAAGCTACTCGCCGTGCCCAGCACTGACAGCGAGTTAAAGTTACAGGCGGCAAACAACAAACAGGCAGTTGAACTACATGGAAGCAACTACAGAGGCTCTGTTGAGACGGAATGCACCACTGTCACTTTGCGGCTATTCGCCCGTGCCCAGCAGTGACAGCGAGTAACAAACGGCTCACGGGCAGTTGGACTACACGGGAGCTACTACAGAAGGCCTGACGAGATGAACCGCACCCCGGTCACTATGTGCCACTTGGCAGTTGTGCAACGAGCCCAGATCTTTGACCCAGAGAAGCACACGGCTCCTTGTTCAATCACATTCTGTAAAGGTATGTAGTATCTTACGGCTGCACAATTTAGTTCTGCTACATAAGCAGTAAGCAGACACTACAAGCACTATGCTGGGAAACAAACATTCACGATCTGCAAATGCACGCGGATGAACGCATACAGGTTTCAAGCAAATAAAAGGCTTCCCATGGATGTTGCACCTATCCTTACTAGTTTAAGCAAAGTTGCTAATGGTTTGGTTCCAGAGAGACAGTGTCATCCTCCCTCCCAAAGAAATAATAATAATAATACACTTGATAAAGCACCCACAGAGAACTCTATCTCTTTCTAGGTGCTTTATTTAATTGCTGCAAAGGAAACACGATCGAATGGTGAGTGGCATCGTGCTCAATAAACAACACGAATAACATGGTTAGGGGTGACATGCACAGGGTCAGCATGCAAGTGTGGTTAGTGGCAGCATGCAACAGCGGCAGCATGCATAAACACATAAAGGACGAATCACAGGGACCCACTAAATGCTGTCTAAACCCTAAACCCTAAACCTAAATGTTCGCCTGAATACCTTGACACTTGGGCCACTCTGCTGCCTCCATGTCACCATTATTTTCCATAACTTGAAACTGATCATCATGGTATGAGTGGCAGAAGATATGAGGTCTGGTGTCAATACAGTGGACAACCAAAGTCAGAGCCACATCTTGCTCATTCAGTGTGCACTGACGGCATCCTGAAAAGAATAATATTTATAATCAAAAGCGCTGGTTTGGCCCAATGGTTAATGTGCTGCCCTCGACCAAGGTCAAGGTGAATGTGTTTGATGCCTATAACGTGGGCTCGAGCGCCATAGCATACGGGAGATGCTTATAGCTCTAATACGACGGTACAGCTACGCAGAGTGTAATGTCATGAGAGATATAATATCATGAGAGAGATGAGTTACTAATTTGCTATGTAGCTACAACATGCACACTCACTTTTGAAATTGAAAATTGAATAGTGCATTGAATTGCATTCGCAGCTAAGTCCTTCTGCGGTGCTTGCCACCCCACTTAAAGGTTTATTGGCATCCCCCACCCGCCTAGCTGCCAGCCCCAGCCGGCGCTCCCCTCACTATCGAGCAAGCTGCCAAAGCAGAGAGCAAGCAGCCGAGTGGAGAGCAAGCACCGAGGAGCAGGAGGTCAGGACGAACGCACCTGGCTCGGACAGTACTCCATCAACTAGGTGACATAGCAGCATGCGATACGAATCAGCTGTCACGTCTTCGGAGCCTTGGCTGCAGACACACAGACACGAACAGTCACCAACCACGACGAGGACATGATCAATAATCAAACGGTATGAGAACCAAGGGGCTGGGCAGGCAGGTGACATCACTGCATTGGGTTGCCCATGGCAGTGAGGAGACAGCTGAAGGAGGATCCACCTTTGCAGTAGCATATGTGTAGCCCCGCGCCCCCTGCCCCCCCCCCCGTCGGGCCCCTTGCATTTCGCAGAGTAATGGCTCGTAATGCTCGATCTTGCGGCTTACCTTCCAAGCCTCTGAACCGAGTTCATGAAGTTCTGAATGATGTCCATGAAGATTTCTCTGACCTAAAGAATGGAAATATTATGCCCGGGGGAGAGAGAGAGAGAGAGAGAGAGAGAGAGAGAGAGAGAGAGAGAGAGAGAGAGAGAGAGAGAGCGAGAGAGAGAGAGAGAGAGAGAGAGAGAGAGGGAGATGACCCCCAAAGAGAGCGCCACAATAGATGCAGTTAAAGGCTGCAATCCCTTCCTTGGACAGAGCACACGATGCCGATGCACACATTGCACAAATCGACGTGTACGATTCGCGTGCAATAGATCTATATTAGTGTGACAGCACTGAGATGCAAATAAAATTATAGATGCATCCATACGATCTACAGCACGCTTGAAAAAATTGCGCCCGCCCTGTTGCGCTATGCACTAGTTTTTTTAAGCCCAATGCGGAGCCACGCGCACTTACCTAACGACTTTAAAAATCGCAGTATTGCGCAGTTGCAGATGAAAATACAATACACGATGCTGAGAAGGGCTGCCTGCGATCGCACTCGAGCCCCCCCACACATACCGCTATTTACACAACTGTAGAGCTCCGATGTGCGTCCAAAGTACACACACACACGCGCACACACACGCGAGCGCGCGCGACCACACACACACACAAACACACACACACAAATACACACACAAACACACACACACGAACACACACATGCATTGATCGTACGACAGTAAGCAAGGTTCCTATTCATCCATCTAGTGGCGAACTGGCAGCACGCAGGCAGCAAGCAGCTAAAGAAGCAAAGTGCTGCGAGTGCTGGCGGTAATAGTAATTACTATTATTATTGCTTTTGCATAGCGCCATCGGAGAACTGAATCTCTCTCTGGGCACTTTCCGCTGCTGCATATAAAGCATTGCGGTAACATTTCAAGCCAGTTCCTGCAATGCACCATGACAATGCATTTAAGAATACTTTACAGCGGACACGGTTAAAAAGTATGGTGCGATACAAGCTCAGCTATCGAGGCGCGCCCGACAAACTAGCACTCTGTCAACGCTCAGTTTAAGAAGTTTAAGGCCGAGCTCGGGATAGCGGGGCTGCCCAGCGTGAAAGTTGCCGAATTGTATATGAACAGACCTTCGCGAAAGTGCTGGCGTGGCTAGCGCTTGGGTGCTGCTACCATCATATGGGTTATTCCGGCTTCGAAGGCCAGGTCAGCACCCAGTCAACTAGCAGTCGAGGCAGCACGCAGGCGACTAGTTCGCCGGTCCTGCGCGGGAACTGCCTTCTACATTAAAGAGCGACGCCGGAACTCGACCTACGTCCCTGACCCATAAGCAAAGTTGGGCGCCATCTTCGACTGCTTAAGCTCGCGAGAGACGCTAATTTAATTAAGCGACGTAGGCCATATATTACGCACAATGCAGTTACGCGACCATGCAAAATCTCGGCTTCGTCTAGCGCCACAATTTCGAGTGCTAACCAAGCTTCAATGGAAAGCAATATACGCTTTTGGATAATTAAGGTACTTTCAGGATCTTTAGGTATTTTCAGGATCTTCATTTGGAGATGAGAGAAAGAGAGGAGAGAGGAGAGAGGGAGTAAGGAGAGAGGGAGAGAGGGAGGGAGAGGGGGAGGGAGCAGAGAGGTGAGGAGTGGGACAGAGAAGAGGAGATAAACAGATCAAAAGACGAGAATGCGATGGAGAAAGAGAGAAGAGAAGATATAATAATAAAAATAACAATAATAATAATAGATCATTTGTATCGCCCTCTCAGAGCACTAAATCTCTCTTCGGGTGCTTTAAAACTCACTGCGGAAGAACTAGTACCCAAGGATTAGTGGCATGCGCGGTATTTAGCATGCGAAAGCAAGCAAGTCTCATACTGAGGCTTCACATTCTAAAGGCAAAGGGGAATCATATATAACAGACTTGTTAAACTAGCGGCAGACGTGGCGTAGCGGCTACCGCCACTGCATTCAGGGTCAGCATAGAATCGACCACTGCAGGATTCGAGCCCGCGATTCGGCTCGTGAGGAGCGAGCACCTTAGCACCTCCGGGCTAAGACACCGGAGGCATAAGCAAGCAGAAAGGCAATCTGGACCGCCGGTTAGTAAGAGCTCTCTGCGTAGTAAAGTGCGCCTGAATTCTGCACAGCTACCCACGAAGATCACACCGGAACGAAAAGGACTTTTTAGCGGGCGAAGGGAGAGCATACCGGAACAGACGAGTCTTGAGCCGATACCTAAAGGATATGAAGTCATTGCAAGTAGTGAGCATAGCCGAAAGAAAACTCCAGAATTTTGGCGAATGCGAGCTTAGCGTTTAATTATAAAAATACTTCAATTTATTGCTAGGGTCGCAAGATGTCTAGATGCTGAGCACAGTCGAAGAGTAAGAAAGTCTCATGGGCAGTCTGGTATCGGCGATTTAAGTGACCTGTAAGACAGACTGGATATATAAGAAAATAGTGAGGTGAAGACTACGAGAAGAGAATATGGGGATAAAAAAAATGAAAAAAGGTTAACTGCAGGAGAGAGACGGACAGACAGATAGAGGGGGAGAGGGAGACAGAGAGACTGACAGAAAGACTGAGAGGGATGAATACTGCGGTGAATCGTATTGAGCTTTATATGGCACGCCTCGCTAAATCTAGGCAATTGGAGGGCAAGATCACAAGCTTTAAGGACGCATGTGAAGAAAACTACTTGCAAACTCTGCACTTTTAGGCTTATTCCAGCAGCTGCTCTAGCTTGTCTTTAAGAGTCTCTGGAAGTCTGGAACAGAGAAACTTTCAAATGATGCGATAACCTACAAATGTTGGCACTCTCTGGAAAAACCTTTACTCATTTGAAATGACATATGTGATAACATCATCATTCGCCACCATCGAAGCCCTATTCTTTCTTAACGTACAAGGGCATGGCCTCATTGAGGTTATCCGCACCCATCGCAGTTCGAAGGCATCTCTTAATAAATTTTAATACGCTGTACGCGTTCCTTGCGGTTGACACTAAAAGTGTCTGAATAGGTCCACTGAGCTTGTAAAGTTGGTCATAGCCGGCTTTGGATTGAACAGACTCTACCAGCAGGAGTGCAAGATCGGGAAGACCACCTACGTTTTTCAGTGCCGAGTCCGAATCGATTCCTTGCAACAGTTGTGAAGAGGTTTGAACGTGCTCCTTTGCTGAAAGAGCTAGGATGGCTGCCTGTTGATCAACGGATACAGAGCAAAGTTCTTACGCTGACCCACAAGGCCCGCCACGGCTTGGCTCCTGAAAACCTAACTGCATACCTAGCTGCTGAACTGTTTCAGCTGTTTGCTACACCAGTTTCAGCCTCCTCGTGCCTTGAGGTCCTGTATGGGCAAAAAATTAGTTGTTCCATTCCTGCGCTTAAAGACCGTTGGCGACAAACGCTTTTGTTCTGCAGGTCCTAGACTGTGGAACTCACTTTCACGATTCTTTGCAATGACAACTACTCTCCTGCTTCCGGCTATGGCTTATCCTTTCCAGCCGTTCTGAGCTGCTAAATCCGTGCTACTCACTACCTCAACAGCTTTCTTGACTCAGCAATGCTTCTCACTTGCTCTTCGTTGTGTGAGATGAAGTCTGCTGGCTAACGAATGCGTACCGAAACCCACTTATGCTTTGAATGCGCTATCAAAAACTCTCCGGCGTAACACCCACATAATCTTTGGGGCTAGTTGGATTTACACACGGGGATATATTACATTATATAATGCATCGTTGGAGAGAGTGCATCGCTCAGACAGCTCAGATACTTTATTAACCACAATGGCCAGCACTGATAAGTTCAGAAATCGGGGATTCCCGTGCAGTGTAAATAAAGACTCGTATGTGCTACTGTGGTGTCTTATTACAATATCTCGCGATCCTTTTTAGAGCATTGTTAACTATACACACAAACGACGAAGGCAATTATTGAGCTTCATCATAGAATGCAATCGCGTGCCTATCCTAAAAGTACCGCTCGGCCCTGTTCGAACACGTTGACTATCTTTGGTATGGCTGTGGAGTATTAGCCAACATCAGCTACCCCGAAGCAGTTTGAGAGTTTTTCCACTATTGAAAGTGTGTCCAGTTAATGCTAGTTCCAGTTAGTGTAAGCTTTCCGCTACTGTAGCCAGTTAGGCTGAGTCTTAGAAAATTGTGAGGTTGCTCTAAGAGACAGATATAACGTCTTAAAAGCTTAAGTTACTTTTTTATTTAAACACACCGAGGGGTGTTGTGATACAATATACCGTATCCTTGAACTTAGGTCCGTCAAGAGTGCACAATGGCTAAACCACGCGTCATCCAGCGTTAGCCCTGTCTAGAGATGATAACATTAGTGGAGAGCACAGAGCTCACGGCTGCTTCAACTATTACAGATCGCTCACCGACGCGTGTTTTGACCTATCGCCACTGTCGATGCTGAGTGACTATTTTCCATTTACAAACACTTCTTGGCCGACTCAAGATAATCTGTAACACCAGAAAATATATAAACACTTACGTTCATCAGGTGAACTTTTTAGTTTTATTAATACTTAGCAATTGACATTCATGAGTTAATTGCTCTGTTACGAAGTGCCGAATAATTTTATTTCTATGCTGAATTAAATCGCTCGTGGAGGTTATGCTAGAGATTGCTGATTTCTTGTAAACTGAATTTACCTGCACAAAACTCCACGAAGTTGTATTTTATTAATACACACACTTTGGCTCTTTTGCGTAGATTTTGGCTTTTCTTACGCAACAACAACTACTCTCTTACTGCCGACTACGACTCATCCTTTCCAGCGGTCCTGAGCTGCTACTTCCATGCTACTCACTATCTCAACTGCTCTCCTGACTCTGCTATGGTTTCCACTTTCTATTTGTTGCGTGAGATAAAGTCTGTTGGCTACCAAATGCGTACTGAACGCCGCTTAAGCTGTGACTGCGCTATATAGAACTCTCCCGGGTAACACTCATGTGGCCTTTGTGGCTTTGTGGAGTTATAGACGGAGATACATACACAGCATCTGAAGCGTGCCTTTCAATATGAAAGGTTAGCATATAACTCGCTGTTCGTAGACTTTATTTGCTTACGAGCTGAAGTGGCTGTGTACTCTGCTTGCTAACTTGAGTGAATTAAGTAGCAGTGCTCTTCTGATTTTGAAGCGTATGGCATACCAGTGCTCAGCTAAACTTGGGTCAATGGCAGAAAAGTCTTAACTCTCGATCGCTTTGGGATCGTTTAGAATTAAATTTAGCCTGCATCTGGCTACATTGTAGGCCATGTTTATTAAGAGTGCCATTGCACTTGCTGAAGAGACACGATATCTGAAAAGAAAGTTAGAGGCAGTGACATTGGAACTAAAATCTTCTAATAGCTAAAAAGTCTAATATGACTAATGCAGAGACTGTTAAATAGCAGCAACTTAATAACTGCGAAAATAATGACGGCAGAAATGGATCAACTTCGGTAATCTATAATATGGCACATGCGAAAAAGTGACCATTTTACCACAGGTGCTGGATATCGTTGAAGCTCCGGGTGGTAAAATTGGGAAACTAAATATATAGCTTTGAAAGCAAGAGTTTATAAGTTTATCATTTTTCACGAGAGTACGGTTCTGGCGGCAGCTAACGTGCAGGCGTCCGATGCCCGAGTCCTGACAGAAGATATGGCGGTTAGATTGACTGTTCTGCACTGGCAGGTCGCTGCTAGTACAGCACCTGCCAGTGTCATAACTCGTTTCCTTGCAGCTATGCCCGTAACAGCTGCTGTAGGTGTTGGACTTCTGGCTGATGCCGGTCAGACTTCGTTGCTTATCTGCCACTGCTTGCTTGTGCCTACTCAACGTGCCATGTGACGAATATCAACCCGCGCTGCTGCGTTTCTGACGACTACAACTCTTTTCACAATGTTAAATGCAACACGATATTTCTACTAGTCACGTCCCGTGGCTTTACCGTGACGGAGAGACGAATGCTAATTTGTCTCGTCCTTTCTATCTATTTTTCTAGGATTCCACGTTTTATTTTTGATGACCTCTCGGGAAATTTTTTGCTGCGGTGATTACTTTGTTACTGACACAAGTATTTCAATGAGATTTGAGCCCGCTCCGACGGCGGAACAGCTGACCGCTGAGTGGCTTCTCGCAGCCGCTCTTGTCACTCTTCTCGGTTTCCTATTTCCGGAGCGCGTGGCCCAATTGGCGCGGGTCTTAGTGTATAGGTAATAAATATGTGAATCGACCGAACTGTGCATCGGCAGGGTAAGAATTTTCCTCAAAAATCGCCGGAGACGAGCGTATTCAGCCGACCGGACCAAGGATGAAGGCCGAGCGGAAAGAGACGACGGTCGGAGGAGAACTCGTCGTGACTGAGATCGGGTTAGAGCTCCGTCGAAGCTCTTAGCTATCCTGACAGCGACTCCAAATGAAATTTCGGCACGCCGCAGGGGTACTCTCTCTCAGCAAGGCAGCATCAGCCATGTCAATCATTTTAGCTTTATTGGTGCTGCCGAATTCAGAGGTGTCCTTTTGGTATTTTATTTTGTCTGCTGCAGACGAAGCTTGTCAGTGTGGTTCACAGTATAAGCGCGTATGGGCAGACGAAGAAGACTTCAGACGGACTAAACGATTGCTGTGTGAGGAACCTCTGTGGTGTTGCCTCTTTTAAAAAATTTTAAAAGTTCAAGGGTTTTGATGTCAGTCGAGAGATCGTGGCTTCGGGAGACTACCCGACAACTACGCCGATAGTTCGTTGCTTGTCCTAATTGGAAAGCAGTTCAGCCAGGTAGCCTTGAGAATGAGAATGGACTGGCCTAAGAGCGAAAAGGGGAAAGGAAAACACTTCAAAGTCGATATGCTTATTGATGGGGAGCCCATGCATGTCAATTATAAGTAGTAAGATGTGGAAATTACGACGTTCACGACAGACAAGACTAGCTCCTGATTTTTGTTTATAAACGCGTATTGCCTCTTTTGTGTAGTGATAGAAGAGTTAGTACAGCTATCACCACCGCTTGCAGTGGCAATAAATTATCGCCCACTGCAGGATTCGAACCCACGACTTCGGTATCGAGGTTGTGAAAAGTAACCGCCTTACCTAGTGTGCTATCACGGCTCACCAAAGACCTGTGAGTAGTGAGGTACAAATATCAAGACGGGATGTCACAAATGCATGGAATTGAAGTAGGCAGACTTGAAAGGGGAACTGATGACGTCGTCTAGGGAAAGGTCACTTTCGAACAGGGCATCTAAATATTGACCTTGCCATGCATGACACATTCGAAGGAGCTAGCTCAGTGTTCTGCCGCGGTAATTTTCTTCTTGGGAGGCTATCTGAAGGCGTAGGAGCAACAGCTTCACTCTGCCCTTGTTGGAGCTGACTAGTGATTTTAAATGGCCTTCAAAAATAGTCAGGCAAGGTGAAACCGCCTCTAGAATAATTCATAGCTCACAGCGGCGCCCCTGGCGGCTCCAGTTCACTGCTGGCGGCTCGCCCCGAAGTACGCTCTCCTGCTGCCGTATCTGCGGTGAGCCTCGACCGCTGCCGTCTGTCACAGATGAAAGACTGTACGCCTGAGTTGACTTTTCATTGGCACAAAAACTGGCCCTCTTTTTAGTGCATATAATAGAAACGCGTTTTGCGTTTGACAAGAGCACAGTGTCCCCTCAGCGAGGTTCGTCTTTGCTGTCGAGCGGCTTTCGCTGTCGAAGCTCGGGACTCGTCGAACTGAGTGTCGTCGACGGCCTAGTCAACATCGCGAAGTGCAGCAGCAGCGATGCGGAGCCGACTAAGTGCGGCCGAGAGCGGTCTCTCATCTCCTTGCAGCGTCCGCGTGAAAAGCCCGCGGCGACAGAAGGCCCGCAGGGATGAGCGCTTGCAGCCGCTCGGCCGTTCGGCTCGAAAGCCGACCCGCAATGTCACGGCCGGCTCGAAGGCGGCGATGGCAGCTAACGGCTGCATGCGGTCGCCGCCGTAGTAGGCAGACGCCTACGGCCGCTGCTTGCCGGCTGTGGCGGCGGCAGCGGCCGGCGGCGCTCTCGGCTGCGACCTAGAGGTCGCTCGCTGGCGCGACGACGGAGGGCGCGAGCCCGACCTCGCCCTCCTCGTCCTCCGTCCCTTTCCGGCCGAATTGACTGGGAAGAAGAGCCGCTCCTTGTCGCTCACTGATACGGCGTCGTGGGCCGGGCTTGCCATGCTGCTGCTGCTGCTGCCGCCGCTGCTGCCGCCGCTGTTGCTGCTGCTGCTTGAGCTCGCACGCTTGACGCCCGAGCTGCCCACCGTCTCCGAGCTGCCCACGTGACTGTCGATGGATACCGTGGCCTGGCTGCTGGCTATCCGCGCCGAGCCGAAACGGCGCTCACAACAACAGCGGACGCTGCTGAAGTGACCGTAGGCGAGTCCGTAGAGCAGAAAAACGAAGAAACCCTGCACGAAAACGAGAGCATCGCGAAACGTCGCCTTAGCAGCAGTGGCTCACAATCCTCGGAGCTGGCGCCAGCAGTGGGCAGCGAGCTGGCCGCGGGGCGTCGCGCCTGACAACGTGCCTGAAGGGAAAAGCACGCGACGAAGGCGTAGTGCAGCTCGACGCCCACTGCATTCGGGAACATGGCGACGAGCGTGGCGAGAGCCCACGTGGAGCCGAATATCAGGATTGACACGAAGAGATTCGCGATGGCCCTCAGGGTGTTGTCGTGGATCTCTTTCCACTTGCCCTTCGGCGGCGGCAGGTTGCAGGCGACCAGCAAGAGCGCGAGCGTGCTCAGCTGCAACGCAGAGCCGAGCCGCTCTCGTCAACCGCTGGCGGCTTCGCGGGCGGCGGCAGCAGCAGCCAATCAGGAAGAAAAAAAGCTTGAAATGGAAGCTTCATCGCCGCTGGCGACGCCCCCGAGACGCTCAAGCCGTCGCCGCCGCCGCTGCCTCCGGGAGCGAGAAGCGATGCTCGGCGCGAAGGCAGCGAGCGAACGGCTCGCGGCGATCGATGTGGAAGCGCTGACCGGCCGCATGAGCGTTCGGCGAGCCGCAAACTCACGAAGAGGAAGCCGGCCACAGGGACAATCATGGCCAAAACGGAGTAGTTGTCGGCCGACAGCCAGCACATGGCGGCTCGTCCGTAGCTCGTCAAGGCGGAACCCGCCGTTCCGCCCACCACCAGTCCGGTGAGAACTAGAGGCGACGGAGAGGGAGGGTAAGGAAAAAGAGGCGGCAGGTGCGCAGTCTGGCAAAGAGACGCAACGCGACTCTCGTCAACGCTGCAACACGAATGACCGAGTTCGGAACAAACGCTGGCTGGCACGCTTACTCCAGAGCACTGGGATGTACACTTTGAGGCGGCCAGCTACTTCCTTTCCCCTCGCCTCGGAAAAGAGGACCATCACGTCGACGAACATCCACGAGTAGGCGACGACGAAGAACATGTGCTCGCAAATGGAGGCGGCGGTGCAGACGGCCTGCCGAACCGGATAGAGCCAGTTCGCGGCACAGCACTCAAGCGGTGGCGCTGTACGCGGCGGGTGGGCGGGCGCACCTGCGTCGACGCGGTCGCTGCCCCCTACCTGGCCCGTCATCGAGACGTAGCCAATCAGGAAGAAGGTGCAGGCCAGCATCATGGCCGCGGCGATCGTCAGATGGATGACCTTTTTCATTTTTGTTGCAGATCTGAATCAAAAGGGCATTCGCACGTGTATGCGATTATCTTATTTACCTCACGAACCGCATTCGCATGCGCGGAATTACGTGGAAACCCCGCAAAAGTTGCAGGGTAACAATATTCCTGTTCCGGCGATTCGGGCTGTAGGCGGGTTAATCTCTCGATGCTGGCAAGAGCTAGCGACTAGTCATTAATTATTGGTATTCGTCTTCTAGATGGTTCAATTGCCCTAAAAATCTCAGGAACGGTGTGTACTACCTATTTACAATAACACGATTAATTAAATGTACGCCTGCCCCATCCGTTTTAAAAAACTAGTCTGGTAACCGCTACACCATCGATCGGTATCGTTGCGGCATTTGGAAAGCGCGATTGACAGCCTCACACAGAACGTGGTTCCGTGACGTAATGTCTCCTACACCAGCACGTATGCACAGCCAAATCACGGCGCCTCGCAACGATCCCCCACATTTTTATTTCTACGATAACCTTTAAAGTAAGCTATTTTCACACAGTGAGTAATTCTCAGCTGAAGAGTAATGGCCTTACCTCTGCTCGCCTTGTATAAAGGTTAACTTCTCTCCGAGGTCGCACACTGCGGTCGACCAAAGCTGTTTGGCGAGCCGTGATGGCATACTAGGTAAGGCGGTTGCTTTTCACGACCTCGGTCTCGAGGTTGTGGGTTCAAATCCTGCGGTGGGTGATTCTTTATCGCCACTGCAAGCGGTGGTGATAGCCGTAAAGGCTCTTCTGTGGCTATGCAAAAGAAGCTGTTAAATCAGCTAGTATCTTGTGTGACCTTGCACCCGATTACAATTGCTACCCTAAGATTTTATGATAGCGGTACATTTTTTAGGACCCTGCCAATGTTGTAGGGTGCCTGGCTATGACCGCTCAAGGCACGCCCATGGACGCCCCCCTAGCGACTCGCCGAGCGTATCGATGGCTCGGTCATTTTCCTTGCCTGGCTTTTTTGAGCTGTACCAAATTCTCGGTTGGTCAAAGGCCCCCGTCTTTCACTCAAATACCGGCAACGACAGAAGCTTTTGCTTCGGGAATCATTCTCTGTAAAAATTCTTTCAAAAATTCTTGCACAGAAAAGGGCGATTAACTTTTCTCTCTCTGCTTTCGACTGAGACATTTTCTGTCCAGATGTTCTACGGTGCCGCTGTCCAGGCACTACTTACGTCTTAGCCCACTGGCATGGTGCCCGTACTTCTACACACAGGTCGCGGGCTCGAGACTTGTGGCAGGCAATCCTTTAGCGCCCTCGGCAAACAAGATGATAGCCATCAAGGCTCTTCTGCTGCTATATTGGTGAGGCTTTTTATAATAATAATACTAATACATTGATATGGCACCCTCAGAGAACTCAATCTCTTTCTAGGCACTTTACATTTGCTGCAAAGGAAGCACGATCGAATGGTTAGTGAATCAGCTGACCTTTACTTCCCGTGGCACCCGCCACTCAGCTAAGCCTCCCGCTTACTCTTTGCTGTTTGAGATCGAGCAATCTGTTGGGTACTGAGTCCTCACCAAAAAGTCGCTTCATGAGTTTGATTACATGACATAAATCTTTCCAGCAAAGCTCAGCGCCTGCTATGTCTTTACGACGAAGCAGTTGTTAAATGCGGGATGTTCACGAACGCACTGTATAAGCCTGTATATGTATGTGCTGCACATAGAATGAGTAGTGCCTCAGTTATTGCATCGTACTCGGTCCAGTTGGCTGCAGGACGCTAACGATAGATTGAGAAAAGAAAGCTGACAAAGTAGGCTTTCTGCGGTCGGCAGATCAGCTAGCAACAATCGAAACATTCAAGATGAGGATAGAGCGAGAGCGCTAGCCTCTCTGAGGCCGCGAAATTACCTGCTACAAAGGACAACGACAAACAGCACCAGCAGGCTGACGACGGAGAGACCGCTGCCGCCTAATGCGATGTACACCGCGTAGTCGGGAGGCGGCGGCTCAGTGATGTTCGGCGGGATCGTCTCCTGAATGATGGCGAACGACGTGAGATGACTGCAGCAGCAGGTGGTGTGCGTTGCGTTCGTGTCTATCATCTTGCAGCCGTCGTCGTTCCAGGCGCCCTTTACCGTGCCCGGGCTAGGCACCGAGAAATCCCAGAACGAGCAGTGCATGACGCTGCTGCTGCCGTCCGACGATGCCGCCACCGCCGAAGCAGCCGCGGCAGTGTGCTCCAGGATGATGCTGACGCAACCGTTGAAATTAGTCGGCAGCGGCGGGTCGACGGTGATGGATACGATGCAGCTGGCCAGCGACGGCGTGCCCACTAGCTTTGCGCCACTGCGAGCAAAGAAGCAGAGACGCTCTCCCGTCAGCAGGGCTTTTGATAATTTCCGCATGACATCAAGCGACCTTTAGGACGATACACGTCAAGACAGGTTGCTAATGTGTCTTAGCCATGGAGGTACGGCACTCGCTCTTCGAGACCCTGGTGGTGGGTTCGAGTCCTGGAGTGAGCGATCCTACGTTGCCCACTGGCAAGCGGCGACGGTGGCAGGTGACTCTTCGGCAGCCATACGAACGAAGCTGCCGAATCAGTCAGCTGATCAGACCACTGACTATCAACCTTTGGGCCGAGCGACGTGCGAGGGAAAGGGCGCGAGCCGGCCCAAAGTCGAGGCCACCATTGTGGCTCCCCCCTTCAAGGCCCGAGCACTCGCGAAGCAACGACAGGGAAGGAAACGCCCGCGGAAGCGATTAGTGAGCGCGAGCCGACACACTCGCTCCAGATCGTTTTTACCATTTCTAAAAGGTCAGCCCGGAGCTCCCTCGTTCGCAAGCGTCGAGTCGAGCGCTCGAAGCAGCGCATTTTCGCGAGCGCTCTCTAAGGTCCGGCGGCGGCGACTACGGCCTCCGCTCCTTTGCGAACGGCAGACCGACGCTGGAACTCACAGGCTAGTCGTGGCCTCGGCCGAGCCGGTCACCATGGGCATCGTTGCGGGCAGCGTGTTGAAACTCGTGATGACCACTGTGTTCGTCTGATCCTCGGCGAAATTGCCCAGCGGCCAGGTGTTCGACGGAAAAGCGACAGCGTAAGGACTGGGCGCCGTGACGTTGCCGTCCGAAGGCGTGCAAGGGCCCTGGTCGGTGTACGGGAACGAGAGCGGCTTCTCGCACAGCCACAGTCTCCACTTGTAGCCGCTGACGCCTGCCAGGGGCGAGGAGAGAACTCGACGCGCTTTCGCTCCCGCTTGAGGCGCAGCAAGCGTCGTCGCCGGCAGAGCCAGCAGGTGGCAAGCGCTCGAGCAGCGGCGGCGAAGCAAAACTGAACGCCTTCGCGAGAGCGAGCACAGCCGCATTTGCGGCAGCTGAAGCTTCGGCGGCAGACGTACACGTTCCAGTTGACGGCGCTCTGACTGTCGTGCAGTCGTCGGGCACGTCCGGGCCGAGCGCTATGCTCTTGACCAGCGCCAGAGTGAACGTCTCGAACGACTGCATCAGTCCGGGACTGCCCGAGTCGTTCCGGCTATTGGCGTTCCATTGCGAATTCAAAGCTGGCCTCAGCAGGGTGCTCGTGAGATCGGTAGCCACCTAGTGGACCAGTCGAGAAAGCGAAGCGCTCATTCGTCACCGCCCATCAGCTGAGGGATTCGGCCATTCACTGCTATCGCTTGGCAATTTCGAACGCGACATCGCCGCCGCAGCTGTGGCCGCGGCTAAAGTTGAAATAAAAAATAAAAGGTTAGCTAATTTTAAAAGTCATTTGTGAAAAGGTGGAAGAGCCGCACTAATTTTTCCCAACGCTTGCAGCGAGAATTAAAGGTTCGCCCACTGTATGACTAGAACCCACAATGGGTCGTAAAGAGCGAGCAACTTATTTCCTGGGCTAGTAACCCAGGGGCATATCCAGCTCTAAGGTCATCTGGCTTGCCTAGCCTAACTGGAAGGAGCTCTCAGATATTTCCAGTCGGCGCAGTGCGTCGAATGATAATAATAATAATAATAATGCACTTGATAAAGCGCCCTCAGAGAACTCAATCTCTTTCTAGGTGCCTTACATTTGCTGGAAAGGGAAACACGATTGAAGGGTGAGTAATATCATGCTTGATAAACAACATGAATAACACGATTAGGGGTGCACATGCATAGGGTCAGCCTGCAGGTGTGGTTAGTGGCAGCATGCACCATGTCAGCACGCATAAGCACATCAAGGACGAATCGCGGGGACCCACTAAATGCTGTCCTAAATAGGTGTGCTTTTAAGTTCTTTTTAAATGTGGTCAAGTAAGGGGATGTTCTGACGGGACAAGCGGGGAGGGAGTTCCAGGCTTTGGGAGCGTACGAACTAAATGCACGGGTCGTAAGTGGAAGGGAAAAGCGTTCGAGAGACTCGCGATGATTTTTGCAGCTTCGCGCTGGCTGGGCGCGAGATAGAAACCCCCAGCGACGGCCAAGAAGAGCCCCGTAGCATCCGAGTCGCTCCGCGGCTCCTGCGCTGACGTCTCGCCCGCCCGCAGACGACGCAAGCATCACCACCATCGACGGGAAGGCGCCCAAGGTCTGCTGCGTAGGCACGTCCTCGCCCACGCTCGAGCTGGCATACCTGCAGCATGGTTTTCGCATCTGAGGAGCTGACGGCGTCGGTCAGCTGACTTTGAGTCATAATGTATTGGCATACAGACAGGGCCGCCTTGAAGTCCGAGGAGCTGCTGTTTTCGGACAGCGCGTTGAACTGATTCCGCAGATCGGCGGCTGAGCTGCACAGCACCGGCAGAGGCAGCGACGGTGCCAGCGGCTGAGCGAGCTGCGAGCGCAAGCCGGCCAGGTCCGAGGCGCACACATTGTAGCCGTTCACTTGGTACATGTAGACGCACGTCGCTCCTAAACAAAAAAGTCGTCCACCGCCCTGCTCAGCCACCGGCGATGGACCCGTGGCGGCCGCTGCTTGCTTCGGCCCACACGAATGGCGGCAGCACCGGCTAAGGCGGCATGCTCATTTCAATTCTCGTCCCCCGTCTTATCATTTTTGCCAAGTAGGAGGCAGCCAGCCAGCCAGCCATCGCCCCAGCTCGTAATCTAGAGCAACGCGCTGCCGTTGACCAGGGGCTGTGCGAGCCCGATCTGCCGAGGAGTTGCCTGCGCTGCAGCGATGCAGCACCTGCGAAGAGCCACTTCGTTCTGGTCGGCTACACCCGCGACCTATCTGAGCTCTCTTACCTGCTGCTGCGGTGGTGACCTCGAGTGGATTAGCTAGCGGAACGGCTGAAACGGAAGGGAGACGACTCCTTCGGCTTTACGATGCGTTCGTTGCAAGCATATATGACCTTCTCATATGCGGTCTCAAAAAGTGTGCAGGCAGCGAAGTTATGCACGTGCAAAGCGGAAATCGCTACTGAAAGGCCTTATGGGGACGCGAGCGCCTATTTTTCTTTCAAATGGCTGCCAATTAGAGAGTTATGCCTGTAAACCAGTGGCGGAAGCAGCTTAATCCAACTTTATGCGTAACCTCTAAAAATGGTTTGCACGTGAGTCGGCAAGGGCTACGCACGTGAGTCGGCAAAGGCTACGCAGTTAGCTTTGTAAGATATCGGTGTTTTCCAAGAAAAAAGTACGCATACAGCGTGTACTAGGGAGTTTTCTATAGTGGATTCCGAAGGCCTAAGCGGTTTCCGGTGCGCATGTGGTAGTCAACGAACTTTATTTCCCAAAACAAAGAGAAAGTGAGCAGCGTGACTGAGTTATGATGGCAGTCGAAGAAGTGAGTTGCATGGGAGTAGCAGCTCTGACCCGCTGTAATGGATGTGCCGGTTTCGGCACCAGATTCAAGGATGTTTTTTTTCTGAAAATTAGTGTAAGCTAATTTAGCAGTCTAGGACCTGAAGAGCAAAGGCTTCTGTCATCGACTTCCGTTAATCGAAAGAATATTACAGCTAATTTATTGTCCATCGAGGATCTTATGGCACCAGGAGATAGAAACTGGTGCAAAAGTTCAGCTAGGTATGAAGGACCCCATCCTTGACGCGTCTTGTGGGTCAGAGAGAGAGAGAGAGAGAGAGAGAGAGAGAGAGAGAGAGAGAGAGAGAGAGAGAGAGAGAGAGAGAGAGAGAGAGAGAGAGAGAGAGAGACAGACAGACAGACAGACAGACAGACAGACAGACAGACAGACAGACAGACAGACAGACAGACAGACAGAGACAGACAGAGAGAGAGAGAGATATATATATATATATATATATATTATATATATATATATAGAGAGAGAGAGAGTGAGAGAGAGAGAGTGAGAGAGAGAGAGAGAGAGAGAGAGAGAGCGAGAATTCGACTCTGTCCTTTGATCAGGGGGAAGCCAGAAGCTATCGAAGTTCCTTTAGCAAACTAAACAAATAACCGAATTTCATGGATTTGTTAACTTGCCAGTCATGTTTATCACTAAACTTTGAGGCTTAATGCATTTTTGGCAGCCAAACCAAAAGTGAATTGCGTGGTAGTCTGTTCTTAACCGATACTGGGAGCTAGTGGCATCTTTAGCCTGCCGCCGAAATAAATATCCCTGAATAATAGATATGGATGGAGCACGGTGCATATCGAAGGCGATCGTCTGAATAAAACTTATGCACGTCAAGCGGACGCTTGCAGTGTGAGCCCTAGCTAATGCTGGTCACGCTAAGACTCCGCAAGATAAGAGAGCAAACTCAGTCACTGTTACAGCCATTCACTAAAGGTTTCCCTACGAGGAGTTGTATCATCGCTCAGCTTGAGAAAATGAGTGACGTCCACATATGAAATTCAGTCTGAACGGCAGATGTTCATTTTTTTTATCTCTCAACGCAGCTGATTCCAAGGAATTAAAAGTACAGCGGAGTGTAGTCGGCATAGAATAAATAGCCGATATCAAGGACCTGAATAATTTTCCTCAGAGGCTCTGCCTGAAAAGAAAACGATAAAGGGCAAAGACCTCACGGAAGTCCACAGCTGGTCTGCTGTACGAAGCTTGACCACCGCCAGACACGGACTGGACACGATCGAACAAGTATACCCGGGTTGTAACGTAACTTGCACGTCCAGGGAGTCCTGCATGTGCTCCGCCACCGGATGCAGCTTCTCAGCTACTATGGCAGCAGCAGCAGGGACAACAGCCGCGCCCGAAAAAAGCGCCGCCGGCTCGTTTCGACGACCGATCGCCGGCAGCAGAGGCGAGCGCGCGACTCACTGGGCGCCTGGATGTTGCACGCTGCCAAAGTCAGCGTCATGATGAGACTGAGATGTGGGCTTGCGGGCAAGGCCGAGTCCCAGAGGGCCACGTCGTCGAACGTGACGTCGGATATGGACGATCTCGGCTGGCCCTGCGCCGTCACGCACGAGTCTTTGCCCAGAGTGAGCATGTTGCAGTTGCTCTTGAATCTCGTTTCGGTAGCACAATGACCGCTCGTGGCTGTAGTAAGATAGAACACGCGCAGCTCCAGTTAGCCCTAGACCGTCGGACGACCGGCGCACAAATGGGTGGCCGGTTGCAATGACGAGCGCACAAATGACGAGTTTGCATTGCAAGCCACTCCATCTCATTTTCTTCCTCTCCGTCGCACCTAGCTCATCCCCATATAAAAATGTAATTGCAAGTCTACACACATACGCCTGTGCATGTGTATATCTTCTCGCTCGCCCTTCGCTCTTTCTTTTCTTCCTCACTCATCCTCACAATCTCTGTTATCTCCCACACTCACTCCTGTATCTCTCTTGGCAATCTCTCTCCCTATCTAATTATCTATATTTTCTTGTCTCTCTCTCCGGCTGTCTATTTCGCTCATCTCGTCCTCCGTTTCTCTCTCTCTCTCTCTCTCCTCTCTGTCTCTGTCTCTGTCTCTGTCTCTCTCTCTCTCTTTATCTATTTCGCTCAACTCGTCCTCCGCTTCTCTCTCTCTCTCTCTCGCTCTCTTTCTCTCGATCTCTCCCTCTCTCTCTCTCTCCCTCTCTCTCCCTCTCTCCATCTCTCTCCTCGCTTTCTATTTTGCTCGTTCTTTCTCTCTAGCTCTGTGTAAAAGTAGCTGCATTGAGCTTGGTGAAGTACTGTCTGTTGACAAGGGTTCGCGTGACACATCTGAGCTCGCCGGATGTACCATTTGCAGCGCCGTCGAGATAGAGCGTCAGCTGAAGGTTGCTCCGGTCCCAAATGAAGCCGACGCTGACCCAGCGACCGACGGCTAGGTTGGACGTCACGGTCCACGTGCAGTTGGCGGCGTTCAGGCTCACCCTCAGCAGTGCGTACTGGCTGCCGCCCTGAGCCGACGGCTCGACCTCGATCGAGTAGCCAGCCTCCGTCGGGTAGCCGGAGCTGCGGCGGACATGGGCGAAAGCGAGGCGTTTAGCGCTGCGCTCATTGCCTCGCTTTAAGCCCCGCATCCTAATCCTCGTCGACTGAGAACCCCCACGAAGGCACCGGCCGCCGAAGAGAGCTGCCGTGGCTGCCGACATTCACACGCCCACCTCACCACGCCCCCTCGTCAAGAGACGTATGCGACCGCTCTCGACCGGCGGGACGCTTTTAGACGCACGCATTCTCGTAGCACGCCAACCGACGATGACGACGCTTGAAAAAGAGTGCCGGCCGCCCGTTCGCTCCTTCACCCACGAGAGCTCGCTCGCGAGCTCGCTCGGCTCGTCGAACTTCGATCAGCTCGTCGAACTGCTCACCTCAGCAGCACCGACGTGCTTGAAGGCACCGCCGGCATTCTCACGTACACGGTGACGGTCAGTCCGTTCGTGCATAGCGACGGGTCGCTGAAGCATGTTCCGGTGAAGTCCTCTGCAAAGTCACGCCGGTTCGGTCGAATCGCGCTGGCCAAATTCGCCGGCGCCGGCAGCTCGTCCCGGCAGCGACCACGGTGCGTACCAAGTGGCGGGACGCCAGCGGGCGCTGGGATCGCCCTGTCGTGGCTTGGTCCCGGTCGCCGTTGGTCGCGTAATGGGCCCAGCGAGTGGAGGCTGCCTCGCGCGGCAAATTAGTGAAACAGTATCAAGGTGCTAAAAGCGCCAGCCAAAAGAAGTGGCTCTAGGGCAGGAGCGCCGCAGCCGACGATCTAAGGTCGTGACCGGAAGAGCAGCCATTGTTCGAGAGATGGAAATAATTGTTAGTGCCATCCAAATGCGAATCGAAGCAATGCAAGCAGCAAAGGAATTGTGAGAACTCGAGAGATGCTGGAGGCAGGAAGGTAGCAAGGTTCAGGCTCAGCTGCTGAGTGTCATCTGCTTCTAATTGAAATCGCAGATTGTACTTGGCTATTACATGGGCAATGGGGAAGGCATTAAATTGCGAAACGAAGTGATCACTCTTTACGAGTAGCACTTGTTAGCTGTTGTCGAGAAGACCAATCAGATACCAAGTTTTTCAAGCACACAAATTCGCTTGCATAGCTTTCGCAAGCGTCTGTCATGTATTTTGTTGCGTTTATTACGTGTAACTTCTTATCCATTCGCCGATTCTTGCTATCATTGGAACGCGAGCTTTTTTCCAGCTGCATAGGGTCTGCTAGCTACAAGTCCCTGCCTGTCTGCAGGCCAGTAAGCAAGTCTCGTCTTGCAGGAGATGCTGTTTACTGTCAGGTGGCACTCTGCCATTGCACGCTTATGCCCTCCGGCAGACAAGCGAAAAAGTGACTTCGCCTACTCCACAAGCCGGTCACCGGCGGGACACCTAGCGATCAAGCTCAATCGTGACCGAGGATTAGTGACAGGTCAGAAAACGGCTGACACTCATTGTCAGGTCAAAGCCCGACCTCACGAGGTTCACGGGCTGCTCTTCGGGTAAATGTTCCGCTGTCCGAACGATTTCCGGCTTTTCCGCTCTCAGGCCTATGCGCTCAAGCTCATGCTCATGCTCATCGATGACGCCACAGCTTGCCAGCGCCTGCAGTTCTGAGCATTCACGCTACCACCCGCTATTCCGAGCCGCCCTAGGCTGCAGCCGCCGCCACCCCTCCACCCCAGGCTTCGCTCATTACGGCTTGTCCCAGGTATGCTCACGATATTATCGTTATCGGACAATTGTCATCAGTACACCAACATTGCTCATTCGCTTCTGCTACAGCTGACCGTTGCTTTCGGAACGAACTCCAATGATTCTATAGAGCAGCAGTTTCGGGCTGCTCGATGCACAGATTGGTTCGCGAGTGCTAGCTAGAGATAGGTACTGCGACAGAGCCAACTTCCAGCAGCCAGCCAGCGTACCGCCTGAATTGTATTTAAAAAATAGCGCCGTCTCCAGATCCCGGTGCCCGCGTAGGCCAGAAGATAGGCCCCATGTTGGCGGGTCCGGGAGGAGGGACCAGCGGAGAGCGGTTGGTAAAGATTGGTTTAGACGGCGAGTCTTGCTTCCTACCTTATTCCTACCTACTTGAGTCTTACTTGGGTCTTCGGCTAGTAAGAGGTCTAGACGGCAGTCTTGCTCAACGTCTTGCTCCCTATTCACTGCTCCCCGCTGTTCGTTCACAGGATAGCTGCCGCATTCCTCAATGGCCACGCTTCGCTAACAAAATTACCAATAGAATAAAACCTGTCGTCTGTAGCCTTTACCGCACGCCGCCTCAAAATCTAATTCTTGAACTCCGAGCTCAGTGTCCCGAAACACAGAAACTCACGTGAAAGCATCGATGGGTTCATTGATCAAGTCGCCCCCCCCCCACCGCCATTCCTTTCAAAGCAATTCAGTAGGCGTGGCCTGATGGGCGTCAATAATTTGTCACTTGCTAAGTCTTGGCTGAAAAAGTATAACCGGGTTTGGCTGCTGAGTCTTGGCCAGGTCTATCCTGAGTCTTTGACTGCCCCTGCCGTATTGGTGACGTATACACCAAAGACTCGAGCAGGTAGAAAGCAAGACTTGCCGACTAAACCAGGCTCAAGAGGCTGGACGTCGGCTGGGGCTGCGGGTAGCGTCAGCTTACGTCAAACTGCGAACTCTCTCCCCGTCTCGTCCCTTCCCTTCCCTTCGCCCCAAGGCCACTCCCGACGAGGCGGACCTCAAGGGAACTCCTCCGGAGCGAAGGAATCAGGCCAGAGCCGCTCACCCAGCTCGATGGTGCCGTTCTTCAGCCTGAAAGCCCCACCAACCACGCCGAACCGATCCGCGTCGTTCTGGACGTTGTACATGGTGAAGATTTGCCCATCGTTCAGTCGGTAGTATTGCGTGACGGGCACGACTGACGCCGTGCAGCGTGCTGGAAAGCGAGCAAAAGATGGCCGCCGCTGTGCGTGTGCACGGTTCAGCAGCGCCCGAGCGAAGCCCAACTCGGCAGGGCGGCAGCAGATGCATCGTCATCTAGGATCGGGCACGGCGGTGCGGGACACCACTCACGTCCATTGTCCACGGTCGCCTCGCTGTTGTACTGGATGATGATGTTGTCCACGTTGGAGCTGACAAACTGAGTCGGGGCGCCCGACGAGCTTATGCCCAGCAGGAAGTAGTTTGTGAAAAGCTTGGCAGCGTCATGCACGACCACAGTGGCCTGGAAAACGAGAGAGCAGCCGACGCTTCGCAGGCGGCATTCGAACGAGCCGCTGTGTCTGCGCCGGATATGCCTGGACGCCTGCGGCTGATGGGGAAGAGATAGCAGTGGGCAGCTGCAGCGTGGGCAGAGGCAGGATGACCGTTCCGCCATTCCCGCCGTCGCCTAGAGGCAGAGCGGCCGATCCGCGGCGGTGTCGTCGTACGCCTCCGAGCGTCAATGCACGTGTGGCGTGAATTCAACGCCGAGCCTCCGGAGATCGCCCGGGGAGGAGATCGCACCGCATGGGAGGCGAAGGGACGCCCGAGCTCGTGAAGGCTGCCCGAGAGCGAGAGCAGGAGCCTCACCACTCCGTAGATCTTGACTCCGTCGCGCTTCATCTTGATGCCGTCCTTCGTATTCCAGCCGACAACCCAGGTGTGACAGCCGAAATCGGAGCTGGTGAGCGTGTGCGTGTACGTCCATAGCGTCGCACGGTTACCTACCAGCACTGTCAGGCGGTTCGTGCCGCTAACATTTTGCTGCTGAATTGCCAGTCCCTCGAAGCCTAGAGAACGCGGAAACGTGCACTCGCCAACGCTTCAAGGAGACAGCAGCAGATCCTGATATCTCGCACCAGTCAGCAACAATTTTTCAGACGGTGTCTGGCAGATGGCAGCAGTAGAAGCGACGGATGAGAAGGAGGAGGAGGACCGAGGACCGATTCTTTTGCATGCTGATTCAGCGAGCTCTTTTAGGTCACATATCCAAGCTAGGAGTCTTTAAGCGACCGTCCAACACTGAGGACATAGATTGAGCTTTGTCCAAAGCAAAACGAACTAAAAGATTATTATTATCTAAAATTTGGGCAACCAAAGAATATTTCAAAGGTGACAGTTTCATGTGAGTAGTTAGCTAGACACGAGTCGGCTAGAGGTCGTAATGGATGGTTTCGCTCTCGATCTGCCGGCGACGCCTAAAAGAAGAAGAGCAAGTAAAGACAGTACCGAGGCTGTGGTTAAGGGCTGAGCCGCCGAGTTTAAAGTCTTCAACTGATGCAGTACGATCTTGTCCGCCCACAGAAAGGGCCGAGTATCAAAAGGCCACCGCGAGCCTTAGACCAGAGGGATTAACAACCAGGTTGCCCCCGGCTGTTGGGGGCGGTGGCAGCCAGCAGCCGACGGTGTGCTGCCAGCTGCCACGTCCCCCTGTAGTCAGGCCATGCACAGCTTCATTGCCCTGAAGTGCCACACCGTGGGCCGACCAGAACGACAGGCCAGAGGCACCGCCTACAGAGCAGCGCCGAGGGGCGGGTGTTACCCATTACCGAGGTCCACTATAAATTGGCTTCGATAAGCTCAGATAATAACTGTTTGTTATATAAAGCTGTGACTAAACGCTATTTACCCACTTCCGAGGTACTTCACTCCTGAGTTACTGATCGAATGCACCGAAAATATCTACACGCCCGGCATCAACTTTTCCGAAATCCACTTTCGGCTTTGCGTAGTGTTTTCCCCTCCATTTCCTTCAGAACACAATATATATATATATATATATATATATATATATAATGAATACAAATGAATATATATATATATATATATTCATTTGCATACCGCCCCAAAAGAACTTAATATCTATTCAGGCGCTTCACATACGCTTCGGGGCTCGAGCCCACCACCTCAGCCAGGTATTGGTCAGGGAGAGCACCTCTTAACCGCTGAACCAAACCAGCTCGGTAGGCCATCTAACGTCACCTATACACACGCAGCACGGCCGTGGGCAATTTAGAGTAGTCATTTGAGCTATCCTCGGGCTCTTTAGAGTGAACCTAATTTCGGCTAGCGGAAATAGCGTAACCAGCACCTAGCGGAACTCGTGGCGTAATGGAGCAAAAAGATCGGACGACGCCGTTCTCGAGATGTGCAGACAGAAATCGCTGCAGGCGGAAAATGGGCTCAGATCAGAAGCAGGCTACGTCTGAGAAGAACCGAATGACAACTCGGGCTGACGAGCTGACTTCGACTTGGTCGAAGCGAAAAGCTGCAGCGAGCTTTTCGGCGCCATTTACCAGCGTCCGGCGATCCCAGCAGCAGCAGACTGCCGACGTCGTTCGGTGGTAGGTCGCTGGTTGCAAATGGCTTCAGGAGAAAGTCGACGCTGATGAGAAAGCCCGCGTCGCACAGGCTCGGCTGCGTGATGCACACGCCGCTATAGTTGCCCAGATTGGCGCGGTAGTGCAGTTCCTGGTCGAGCAGGACCGCCCGGCCAAGGCCGTTGCAGCTGGTGACGAATGCATCGATCGACCTCTGGTCGTATTTCGTGCTGACATCGTCTATGGGGCCGTCGAATGTCCACATGAGGTCGCTCTGAGCGTAGCTTTGCGCCGTCGAAGCTGCAACGGCGATGAACCGGCCAGTGCCGATGGATGGCAGACAGCGGAGCTGCAGTTCTAGCATGCCGCCGAAAATACCTTCGCTGTTCGCTCCTTCAGCCAACTCGGCCTCGCGCATCTTGACTTAGCTGTCGTGCACCGCCACTGCCTCGCTACTCACTTCCTCGACTGCCCTTCGGACTCAGTCATGCTCCTTTGTCTTTCTCTTCGATGGAGCACGAGGCTCGCCGAAAGCCACTAAAGCTTCTGAATTCGCTCGCTATATAGAAAACTCTCTCCAGCGCACTCCAACACCCTTGCTAGCCTTTCAACCTTGTGGAATCTCAGAGTGAGGCACGAAAACGGCGACGCGAAGTTCGTCGCTGTCCAGCAAAGAAAGCCGCATCATCGGTCATCATCAATCGGCAGCTCTCGAAAACCGATGCCCGCCGAGCACTAACGACGCGGACTGGGCTTGCGAGGGCACCTGCGAGGCTTTCGCTCGATCGCCTGCGATCCGACCCACCGTCGTGTCCGACGAGCTGATACGCCTGACTGCTGAACACATATTTTATCCACGTCGCCAGATTGTACACGTCAATGTTCGCACCCTCGTTCGCCGGCGACCCAACGGTCGGCACGGCCCATGCCGGTTCGCTAACCGAATTGGCAAGCGCCGAGGACGATCGCTGAAGCCCGGCGACCTGCCCGTCGACGTAGAGCGTAATGCCGGACGCAGCGGACCAGGCGAAGCCCAAGTTGTACCACCTGCCCGAAGCAGGCGTCTGCAAGCGGGAACGTGATCAGTCAGAGCGCTGCGGCTCGCGTCGCCGCGAACCGGGCCTGCAGCTAAAAGACACGGGTCGGCAGTCAGGCGGAGACATGAGACGAAGCTGGCGCAGCGGTTCGTCCGAACATTTTCCTATACTACGTGAGGCAGCGGCGGCTTGCTCCGGCTTACCTTGACCGCCCGACTGAGAGATGCTTTCCAAGTCGCGCCGGTCGTTACGACGACCGCGCCGACGCCCTTGCCGTTGGCGTACAGCGCGTAGCCCACCGAGCTGTAGTTGAGCACGGACTGAGCGTCCAGTCCCGAGCTGCAGCGTAGCAGAGGGGCTAGCGGTTCTAACTCGCGCCCCAGCAACTTGCGACGACGGCAGCGACCGTCGCGCTCAAAAGCGCCACATGCGCCAAAGAAGCCGCTCGACGACTACTCCCGGCGAGCGGTCAGCTGACCTGAGCAGGACAATGTCGTCCGTCACGTTCTCCAGCACGTTAAATCGGACCCACATCGAAGCTGTGAAACCACTCGTGTAGCACGGCATCGGGCTCGCGATGCACGAGTCCGAGGTTGAGAAGTTTCCTAAGAAGAAATGAAGCGACGGGCATCGTTGTCCTACCGCCGTCGAAGAGGCTTGCAGAGGGCATGAAAAAGAATTGCCAAGAATTCCCAAGACTCGAACCCGCGACCCGGGTCTCGAAGTGCGAGCGCTTTACCTGCCCGGGAAGTCGGTGTGGCCGGGGCGGGGGGGGGGGTGAGGGCATCGAGAGAAATCGAGGATCGCCTGCGCGCCGGCTCACCGAGGGCGACGTAGCTGCCGGAAACCAGCGAGACGGTATTGTTGAACGCCCGTACCGGCTCCGAGTCGCCGCCGCGAGGCCCAGGCAAGCCCAACGAGCCTCCGCTGGCCGAAGCGACGAGGATCGGCAGCGTGCTTGAGATCAGCTGCTCCTTGCTCCAGTACGTGCTCGCTGTCGCGTAGTACGCCGAACCTGCAAAGGACCGGTTGCACGTCAAAGCTGGCGGGGGGGGGGGGGGGGGCTAACCTGGTACTGGGCCGGCTGCCCCTCGCTGAGCCGAGATCTCCGGCCGCGTTCGCCTCATCCGGTCGTCTCGTGACGCGTAGTCTGAGCCTTGTTTGAGCTCGGCCCGTGAGCTCTCCGACAGAGTTGCCACGGTGCAGTCCTAGGTTGACTATCGGAGCGGAGCATCGCAGAGCGGAAGGATAGGTTCGGATCGGTATCGCAGAACGGGTCGGCAGCTACCAGTGCTTAGCTTCTCAGAGGCGTCATGTGCGTCATCGTACCCCGTAGGCCAAAAAGCCTCCGAACGTCGTACGCTGGCGTGCAGGTCTCCGTGATGGCCACTTCCATTACTTGAAAAACGCTGTAGCTGTTGAAAAAATTGTCGCCGTTATTTCGGCCCAGCGTGAGGCGGCTGTAGCGGTCGCTAGCTCTCGCGACTGTGCGGCCCGTCTTCATGCACGAGGCTTGGTTGCCGTTGACATAGAGACACAAGCCGTCGCCGCTGCTCCAAGTGAACGCCAAGTGTGTCCACTGGTCTAAAAGAAGAGAACGATAGGTATTTTTTTCGGGCAGAGCCCAAATGCACGCTTCTCACCCGCATTTATAACTAAATCGAGGCGAACGAGCTGTCTCACTCTGCTTCGGCCTTCAAACCAAGGCCCCTGCGGCTGAGCGTGCCCAAATTGAGAGACAAAGACAGAGAGACAGAGACAGAGAGACCTGGAGACAGAGACAGAGAAAGAGGCACAGAGAGAGAGAGAGAGAGAGAGAGAGAGAGAGAGAGAGAGAGAGGGGAGAAAGAGAGGCAGAGACAAAGAGAGAGAGAGACGTAGAGAGGAGAGAGAGAGAGAGAGAGAGAGAGAGAGAGAGAGAAAGAGAGAGAGACGTAGTGATACAGAGAGAGAGAGAGAGAGAGAGAGAGAGAGAGAGAGAGAGAGAGAGAGAGAGAGAGAGAGAGAGAGAGAGAGAGAGACAGAGACAGAGACAGAGACAGAGACAGAGAGAGACAGAGAGACAGAGAGAGACGGAGAGACAGAGACAGAGACAGAGACAGACAGAGAGAGAGACAGAGACAGAGACAGAGACAGAGAGAGAGAGAGAGAGAGAGAGAGAGAGAGAGAGAGAGAGAGAGAGAGAGAGACACAGAGAGAGAGAGAGAGACAGACAGAGAGAGAGAGAGAGAGACAGAGAGAGAGAGAGAGAGAGAGGGAGAGAGAGAGAGAGAGAGAGAGAGATAGAGAAGAGAGAGAGTGAGACAGGCTTCGGTTAGTAGAGGATGACGGAGGCAAACGTTTTGGACTTGGCGAGCCCGGCACTCACTGAGAAGTGCGCTGCTAGCGGCTGGGCTCAGCCCGACCAGCCAGTACTGGCTGCTGCTGGCCACCTCCACTGTGATCGAGCCGGAGTACCACGAAATGCAGAAGCCTCTTGATAGGCTATCCTCTGCTCCAGACGTCAGCAGTATGCGCCGGCTGGCCTCGCTGTATGCCGCTGCAAACGAGACAGAGCTCGCCGGCGTTTGCGGCAGCGAACCTGAGGTGCAGACCGAGCCGCCGCACAGCGCCTCTCTGCAAAAGGCTTACGATCATTTAGGGCGAGTACATTGAGTGCACACACCCGCCTCCTCTCGCGTCGAAAAATATAGCGGGAGGATTACCCACACTAAGCGTCAATTGGTCGCGAAGCATCACTTGGGTGGGCTATTCGACGAATGAAAGTGCAAGGGACAAATGAATGCTGAGCCTGGCGGCGTTTCGTCTCACCCAACGGTTTGACCCACAAGCCGACTGTGAGGCACGCTGTGCAAATCGAGGGATCGCTGAAACACGTCGATTGAAACTCCGTGCCGATGGTGGGATCTCCGCGGGACTTCATGTACGCGCCTGAAACGAAAAAGCGTGGAGCGTTCTGGAAGTGGCGGGCTCGGTCGACCGACTCGGCCGACTGCAGCAGCCGTTGAGCGATACGCGGCCTCTCTATTCCCAATTCCCCTCGCGCCCGGCGCCAGCAGGCTAATCGCTTCCAAGGCGCGCCCTGGCCTCGCCCATCCGCCCGAGGATGCAGCCTCGTTCTGGCGGCGGCACCAGTGGCGAGCTCACTCGCTCACCGAGCATGAGCCAGCCTATTGAACCGTTGACCGTGATGGCCTGGATCTCGCCCGGGGGGCCGCTAACTCCAGCAAGCAGTGAGTTCGACGAGTTGTACACCGTGTAGATCGGCGCCCAAGTGGACTTAGCCTTCAGGTCATTTATCATAAAGTAATTGTACAACCAATAGTAATCGAAGGTGCTGTACTTCTCGAATGAGTCGGCTGCAAAACGCAAGGCGGATTATAGTACAGCCAAATAGCTCGAGCGGCGAGGATTCCAGGTTTTGGGCATCACGCTTGTTGGGAAAGCTCTAGCGTAGCGAGCGAAGAAAGCGGTCGAGAATCGGTGGAGGAGCCGCCGGCCGCTGACTTACGGCTCCAGCCCATGAAGCGACCTGCTTCAAATGGAAACAGGTACCGGTTCCAAGCTGCCATATCACTGATCGTGACCACATCCGTGCCACTGAAGTTGATACCGCTGCAGCTCATGCTCGCTGGCGAAGTACCCTAACAACAATAAGAATAATAATGACAATGCAGTTTGATGATTACCAGTATTTTGAAATCCGAAAGTAGATGCCTATATTCTCCAACGCGGCTTCGGCTCGGGAGTAGACGGCTTGCCTTCCCCGAGGCATTTTATAAGGCTAGGTCTCGGTAAACTGCAAGTGTATCGAAATATCGAAACGGAATTTGATGTATTTGCAATTTTCTCTGTATTTGTGAATTAAAGGAAATGAAATGTTTCCACAGAAAAAATTCGAGAGGGAGGAAATAAGAGTGAGGGGAAACAAGAAGAAGAGAGGAGTGATGGCGAAGATATGGCGGATACAGAGGAGACAGAGAGGGAAAGAGAGAGAGAGAGAGAGAGAGTGAGTGAGAGAGAGCAAGTAATCGTGAGAAAGGGAAAGACAAAAACAAAGGGGCAAGAGGGAAGGGTAATAAAATAAATAAATAAATAGATAAATGGGGAAAATAGAGGATGATATCATGGGAGCCCAGAGATAGAGAGGGAGAGGGTGGAGAGAAAAGAGACAGAGAGAATTAGAGATAAATAGCGGGAGATCGAGAGTGACGGAAATGATAGGAAGAAGTAGGAATAGGTAGAGAGCTTTATAGGAGTGGAAGTAAATTTTTTGAGAAACATAATGCACGATTTTTAGTCGTAAGTCGTTCGAATACCGGATGCAAATTCTGGTCACATTTAAGCGCGTAAGCGTGTCGTATGCACTTTATTTAGACGCTTAAACGGATCCTCTCATAGTTACAACGCAGATTCTTGACATGTGCCACTCACAGTGTCTATAGCTGCAAGTAAAATTTACGCGTGCATCGGGTCGCTTCTACCAAGGGACGCAAGCGTCTTATTTATGGCGAGAGTTTGGCGAGAGTTTTAGCGCGTGAACTGAAGTCTTCATTGAGCCGCTCCGATCGCCACCCATTCTTCCGGCTATGCTTTGCATCGCCGTCGAATAGAAATCAGACACTGAAAGAAACTCGTCGCCCGGAAATAGCTCTTCAGCGGTGATTCCTTCTCTTTATTCGTATCGTTACATCGTGCAACATGGCTGAGTCGTGCACAGCTAAGTCTTAGCGGTGCACTTACGCAGCAAGCGGAGTGCAGATTTAATCCGGGACCAGTGAGCAGCGGTAGCAGAGTGGTGAGCAGCGGTAGCAGAGTGGTGAGCAGCAGCTTGAAGCGTCGCAATGGCATCCGGCAGTCCCGCACTTTTGGCGGTACAGCGTCACTTGGTGCGCCTCGATTAGAAAGCGACTCTCACTCACCGAAGCCACAGCGGATTCATAAACGGCGGTGCCGTCTTTGTAAACGCTCAGTCCGAACCGCGGATGAACGGCGAAGCCTACGTTAGTCCAGCTGGCAGGCAGCGGTATCGGTGTGGACTGAATGGTGATCGGCGTGCCGGACGTACTGTTTGCATACGTCACTAAAATGTTTCGGCGATCGATTTGTGACGAGGAGCGCGAGCGATTCGCTGCAGTGCCCGCCTAGAAAACTGGCGTGCTGCGGTCTCTCGAGACAAATATCGCTTCGTCGTCTGAGTTCGCATCTGCACGCGGCGACGATACGTGAACGTACCTCGAACGACGACGGCCGAGTTCTGCAGCTCTATTGACCATGTACAAGTCTTCATGATGACCGTCGTCCTGCCGGGCGTGGCGAGAATCCACACGGACACGGACAGGCCGTCTCGCAGAAGGGTGATGTTGGCTATGTCCGATCTCGGCACCTGGCGGCGAAAAAAAGTTCTGGCGCGCATGTGGGCGAGGGAGCGAGCTAGCAGTGAGACGCATGTAGTAGACGCGTCGCCGCGAAGTTCGAATGCGTAGCAGCAAGTGCGCACCGATGTGGGACGCACGCCAAGCTGATGACTACGCTTGGCTGAGCAGGCACCTGAAACACTCACAGCGAGCAATGCATGCTGCAGCTCGCGTTAGGAGCAGCGGGGCGATTTTGGCTCGAAGCCTAACGCAGCGAAACGCCTGGGAGAAGCGCTATGGACGGAGCAGCGCTCGTAGTCTACGGTCCTAGTCCTACAGCCGTACAAACGTCTTTCAAATGAGGCGAACCTGAAATCCTCGAATGCTTGATCTTGTGACATCTTAAAAATGCCGCTAACAGTTGACTATGGCGAGCCCTAAATGGCAAGGCCATTCTCTAAACAAAAACGTGCAACTGTGGGTTTGTTTATTTCTAGACCGATGCAGCGTCCTTTTGCTTTCTTTCCATTGTGGTTCGCTCGCAAGTTTTCGTAAATTGTTGCTGTCAATGCTTATTTAGAGAGCTCGAGGGGATCGATATTTGGTGGTGGTTCTGTAGGGTGTCAAAAGCGTGAACAGGATTGTATAAGTAAAAAGTAAAAGTTCAACTGACTCAATAGCCTTACTTGTGTAGCAGCAGAAAAGCCCTAGCTGCTAGCGCTCCCGCTTGCAGGGGGCAATAAAGAATTTTCTCATGCAGGACTCCTAACCCACGGCCGTGCGGTTGTGCGACAACAGGCCTGTTCACAGTAATTGTAGGATTGGACAGGACTAGAGAAAAATGTCGTACGACGATGCTCTTTTGGCTGCACAGCTTCGCCAGAGTTAACCGGCCCCAGTCAGACCCAGAGCGCTTGAAGTCCAGTGGCAGAGCAGGAGGGCTCGAGAGTGCTGGGCGAGCGCGATACACCTCCGCAATGCAGAGCAAATGTGCGGGGTATTTATTGCTCGGCCAGCTCTCTCTTTCTTTCTTTCTTTGCCTGTCAAAGTCAACATCGCCCGTGGTCGTGGTGGCCCCTTCGCCTGCCCTGCCCCATGCAGCATGCTGGCCGCTTGCGCCCACGCCCGCCCGAGACCGGCGCAGCGAGGCCGCCAGCGGTGCTGCAGTGCTGAAGGTGAAGGCAGCATCGAGTGCAGTTGGGAGCGTAGAGCTTTTCTAGAGGCAGCCGTTGCCATTGTTAAGGCTTGAGTCGGCCTGGAGCCGTTCAATGGTGTCTCCGTTGAATCTCTCTGAGGTGTCACAAAAAGACGCACTCTCGTCAGCTTGGGCCCGGAAGCCCTGCCGAGCCTGCGAAAGTCGAACTCGACGGTGCAGATAAGAGAAGCCCCGGAGAATGCGGACGGGGAAGAAATGGACTTTTACGAGGATCTGGATATCGTTCGCGTAAGAAAAGCAGAGCTAATCCGCTACATTAAAGAGTTCTCTGGGAAAGACAAGTGATCGCAACGCCACTCACGTGAGCACGCGAGCGACGACCAGACTTCGCTCTAGCGAATCGGAAAGCGCTCTTGCGCTACCTTCCTCCCACCTCCCCTCGTTTTCTCTCCCTCTCTCTCTCTCTCTCTCTCTCTCTCTCTCTCTCTCTCTCTCTCTCTCTTTATCTCTCTACCTTCCTTGCTCTCGCTTTCCTTATTTCTCTATTTCTACCAGTTTCAGGCTCACCGTTATCGTCAGGCCTGTGAGATTTACGCCGAGGCCGCCCCTTTGCGTCGTCACGAGGGCAGATCCCCACGAGCTGTCATTGGTGCACGTCGCGTACCAGGTAGTGGTGCTCGTGTAGTACGGATTGCAGGTGGAGCCTAAAGCGACGAAGCATGCAGCCTTCGCAGGCGCAATGCGCCCGCGTCCTGCTCGCCATTCGCACAGCCGACCAGACCATCTGCAGCCGAAGCTACGGATGTCGGCGCATCGAGCGGTAGCCACCCGGCTCGTCCGTCACTTCGCCAGCGACGGACGAGCTGAACTGAGCCGCGCTGCCTGCGCACCTGAGGGCGGCGGCGCTGCTGGTACGACGTCAGCTTGGATGTTGTACATGAATACGCCGCTCGACGGCACCGTTACTGTAATAAGACCGAATGGACATTTTTAAAATTGGGCAGCTACACTTGGCGACGATCGTTATTACGATACAGACTAGCTGCAGCTGGTGCGAGACGGCAACTGCCCCGCGAGACTGCCAGCCAAAGCCAGATCGTAAGGCAGCCTCATTATCGGAGGCTTTCCAGCGAATATCGAGCTATTAGTGAGAAACCATATTCATTGCGCGTACCCACTATAGGTCCGGGACGTGTCACCGTCTTGCACTTTTCTCAGCTTTCGAAAGCCTGCCATAGCTTTCCAGAGCACACGGATAGACGCTTTTGAGCCGCCTGCATACAGCGTTCGGCCTGATCGCGGGCTGTTGTGCCATCGGGCGTAGCTCGTTAGCACCAAAGGCTTACTTTGTGGTTTTTAAACATCGGCGCTTAACTCTGGGCTCACGACTGAAACTTTGAGCTTGAATCTCCCGAACCTCCCAGTTTTGGTCACTTTAACTGCGAAAGCTTGACTGCTGCATGCTTTCCGGCAGCTTCTTCTACTCACGAGAGGCAGTTCGGGGCAGCTTCAATGGTTCGAGAACGCTAAATAGATACCAGGATCTTGGCACCACCCTCTTCAAGTCGGCTGACCGTGCTTCTTTCACACTTTTTCTGTCGCACTCAGGCACACGACTCCGTGCGACCAACGACGATGCATTTAGCTAACAGGCATAACGAATGGATAGCAAGATGGCGCTGACCAATCTTCGACTCGAAGCTTCGGGACTACGACAACGACGGCAGCGACACCGCCGGCCGACGGCGCGAACTCACTCAAGCTGCCGACTAGGTCGGTGAGCTTCGCATCGGCGAGATAGCAGTGCCACAGCGCCAGCTCGTCCAGCTGGAAAGCGCTGTAGGACTGCAGTCGGCCGACCTGCTCTATGCAGCCGATGTAGAGCACGTCGCTGCGAGGGAACTCGGCGGGCGCTACGCTCGGCACGGGAGTCTTGTTCTCGTCGATCAGCAAGCCGTTGAAGAACACCTGCAGGCCGAGGTCGGCGCTCCAGCGGAAGGCCACGTTGAGCCACTGGTTGGCCGCGGCGACCGACGAGATGGACAGCTGCAGCGACCAGGTCTGCGTGCCGTTCGACAGGCGCACGCCGACCGTCTGCTGCGTTTGGTAGACGTACCAGCCGCTGTAGCCTTGTCCTGGAAGGCGGCGGGAAGCGCGCGCGGCGGCGCTGGGCGGTCAGGATCGCGTCGCTCGGCGGTCAGTAGGTCGGGCGAAGAGAACCCCGTCCCCGCGGGCCTGTTAGTGGATGGATAGGCTGTGCTCACGCTGGCGAGCGCCAGCCGCCGCCGTGAGTCGCGCCGAGCGTTGGCGACGAGCCGACGCGTCGCTCGATGACGAGCGCTCGGCTGCAGCGGCGGCGGTGGCTCGCGAGCCGCCGCCGAGCGAAGTAGGGAGAGAAGCTGGCCGGAAATGCCAGCGGCCGCGGAGCGGGCGACCGCGCTGGCTGCTGGCGGCGGCGCCTTCGCCGGTCGCTCGTGGCGGCGGTCGCAACGCGTGAGAGGCGAGCGAACGAACCGAGCAAAGCGACGCCGAGAAAAGCAGCGTCCGCGCCGAAGCTTACCGACGACGTTTCCTGTTGCACAACGATAAAGATCATTTCCTCAAATCTCGCCTCGCGGCTCCACTCGCTCGCGGCTATTCGCGAGCCCGAATTGAGTGAAATGTCGCAAGCAAGCGAAATTGCGGCTGAGCTGTGAGCTTCGCGCCAGCCAGCGCGTTAGGAAGAGCCGGCAGCGGGGTGAAGGACGTGAGTGAAGGAGGGCCGGGTGAAGGACGTTCGTGGCTCGGCGGGCTTTGGAGTTCCTCGCCTGCCGAGATACTGCCGGTATACGAATGAGGCTGTTAAATCAGTTCGTGTTTATTTTATTTTACGTTTTAGCGGAAACTCCGACGACGGGCGCACGCCTCGGGCGTCGTAATTGCACGCGGTCCCCTATTTATCCGCGTCGCAAAAAGGCGCGGAGCAATAGCCGGCGCAGCGCGAGCTGGCCGCCGCGCGGACCGTCGGCGCATGCGCAAGCCCAGGCTCGCTACCGCGGCCGCGACGTTTGGCTCCGCTCGAAAGTAGTCGCGAGGTCGTTCGTCGAGGCCGTTCGGTCGATCGGGGCTGGTACGCCGCGTCGCCCCGACGTAGGGCGGCGCGCCGCTCCGCGTCGCCGCGCCGCTTCCCAGGGCCCATCGATCGGGTCGGCGGTGGGATTATCGGCGCCGCCACTCTGCGGCCGCCGCGGAGCGGCGGCGCCGATGGCGAGCGCAAAATCATAAGTTATTTAGCGGGGGGAAACGGCGCGGCTCGACTGCAGTGGCGCCGCTCTCTGCTTGACGCTCGGGGGCTGCCGCGCAAGGCCGCCGCGAACGAGCTTCCGGCCACCCGTTTCGGCCATTCCGGGGACTTGGCCTCGGACGACGACTCGGTCCGGCGATGAAGCCGGCGATAGCCGAGCTAGTACGGATTAGCGGCCGCGCACGCACGCACGCGCGAAATAGAGAGAGAGAGAGAGAGAGGCGCTCTCGCTTGGCGCCGCCAAAACGTACCCGATGACAAGAGCACTTGCTTTGAGGACTGCAGCAAGTCCTGCGATTGGAACTTGACCCAGAACGTGACAGTGAGTCCAGGCGTGCATTGAGATGGGTCGCTGAGCGTGCACTTGGACGGGTTAGCGATGCACGTTGCGTTGCCGGCACTGGGGCCAAAGCCGGAGACCTGCAACGACGTCGCCGTTACAGAGGGGCGTCCGAGTAGAGCGACCCACTTAGCCGAGCCGAGGCGGTGCGACGCAAACGGACATTGCGCATAATTGTCACTCATTGTGTGTGCTAACGGGTCTTCGCCCAGAACGTGCGGCGCTCGCTCTTTACGACCCGGGTCGTGGGTTCGAGTGATTCATTGGGCTGCAATCCCGTATTGTCCACAGCTAGCGGTGCGGCGGTGGTGGCCGTTCAGGCTCTTCTGCCGCTATACAAATGCGGCACCTAAATAAGCTAACCTAATTTTTATAATAACTATAACTATTATTGCTATTGCCATTTGAAAGGTCTGATTAGACAACCAATTTTTTCGCACGCGAGGGGTCGGAATAAATACCGCCCACTTTTGTAAAGGCACGTGAATTGGTGTCGCTGTGGTGAACATCGAGTCTGCGGCTGTCAGAGGGGGAGAGAGAGAGAGAGAGAGAGAGAGAGAGAGAGAGAGAGAGAGAGAGGGAGAGAGACACACACAGACAGACAGACAGACAGACAGACAGAGAGAAAGAGAGAGAGAGAGGGGCGAGAGAGGGTGGTTGTTAGAGAGAGAGAGAGAGAGAGAGAGAGAGAGAGAGAGAGATAGGAGAGAGAGAGGAGAGAGAGAGAGAGAGAGAAAGAGAGACAGAGAGAGAGGAGAGAGAGAGAGAGAGAGAGAGAGAGGGAGAGAGAGGAGGGAGAGAGAGAGAGAGAGAGAGAGAGAGAGAGAGAGAGAGAGAGAGAGAGAGAGAGAGAGAGAGAGAGAGAGAGAGAGAGAGAGAGAGAGAGAGAGAGAGAGAGAGAGAGAGAGAGAGAGAGAGAGAGAGAGAGAGAGAGAGAGAGAGAGGGAGAGGGAGAGAGGGAGAGGGAGGGAGAGAGAGAGAAAACGGAGCTAGCTATCGCCAACCCACAAAGAAAAAAGCGATGCGGACAGGGGAAGGAAGCGACGAGGCGAAGGACCGCCGGCGTGGTCTGGGGCTAATAATAATAATTCACTTGATAAAGCGCCCTCAGAGAACTCAATCTCTCTCTAGGCGCTTTACATTTGCTGCAAAGGGAAATGCAATTGAATGGTGAGTAATATCATGCTTGATAAACAAACAAAATGACTAACATGGTTAGGGGTGACATGCACAGGGTCAGCATGCAAGTGTGGTTAGTGGCAACATGCACAGTGTCAGCACGCATAAGCACGTGAAGGACGAATCGCAGGGACCCATTAAATGCTGTCCTAAATAGGTGTTTTTAAGTTCTTTTTAAATGTGGTCAGGTCAGGGGATGTTCTGATGCAGGTCGGGAGGGAGTTCCAGGCTTTGGGAGCATGCGAACTAAATGCACGGTCTCCAAAGGATTTAAGGTTTGTACGAGGTATTTGTAGACTGCTGGATTCCGAAAAGCGGGTTGCACGATGTGTGGCCTAGTTGAGGAGTAGATCTGAGAGATAGGCTGGAGCAAAAGAATAAAGTGACCTAAAAGTGAGCGACAAAACCTTGAAGTCAATCCGTTGCTTGACTGGTAGCCAGTGCAGGTCGGTGAGAAGTGGTGTGATGTGGCAACTGCGACGCTCACGACAGACAAGTCTAGCTGCCGAGTTTTGCACCAGCTGCAATCGCCTGATCGCACATGCTGGTAGGCCAGTAAGCAGTGAGTTGTAGAAGTCGAGACGGGATGTCACGAATGCATGGACCAACTTGGACGTGGTATTCTTATCTAAACAAGCCCGAATTTTAGCAATGTTATGAAGCTGAAAATAGGCGGATTTGACTGTGGAGCAGATGTGGTCGTCTAACGAGAGGTTGCTTTGGAATATGACACCTAGATTTCGAGCTGATTCAACTGGAGATATGCTGGCAGAGCCAATTTTGAGCATCAGCCTTGGGGCTGTCAGCGTTTGAGTCGGGCGCATTCTCGGTCCCGTAGCCTACGCCAGAATGCCTATCCAGTCTGCCTACCTAGTCCGTGCTGTCGTGCCGCGCGAACACTCACCGATACTCGCCGGTTTCGGGTGGCACTGCAGCAGCCGTCGCGTATCGCGGGTCCTGCTGCCGCGCGTGCGCGCGAGCGCGGGCGCGGGGCGAGTCCGGAGGCAGTCGTTCGCTCACCGAAAGGCACTGGGTGCCGCTGAGCTTGATGGCGAAGCCATTGAACGGCGAACCGTAAATACTGTCGTTGAGCTGCTGCACGAACGACGTCGTAATGTTGTGCAGGCCGGCGGTGGCGAACGCGTCGTTGGGGAAAGCCTCGGAGGGCCCGCTGGCGTACCAGTAGTTGAACGACCAATAGTAGTGCGCTTTCCGAGCGTACGCCCCGGGCGGTATGCGGAAGAAGTCTGGAACGCGCGACAGCAGCGAGACAGCGGTCAGGCGGGCGCTGGCAGGACCGCGAGAGCGAGGCCGTTCACTTACGTCAGCCGATTGCAGATCTGCGAACACGAACGAAGCTCTCGATTAGTAGCAACGAGCGGCGGCGAACGTGCAGCAATAGCGCCGGCAGCCCAAGCACAGAAAAGGAGAGGAAAAACGGAGCTGGGAGGACGGGTGGGCGGGCGGGCGGCCGGAGGAAGGAATGGCAATCACACGAACGCAAACGCCCAAGCACTCCAGTCTCGATGTTCAGCACGCTCACATATACGGCGCACATCGCACAGGCGCACTCTCTCTCTCTCTCTCTCTCGCGCCTGTCTCGAGCGCGACGTCAATGAAGGTCCCACCGCGCGGACTGGCGCGAGATGCGCCAGCTCATAAATTATTAGTCGCGGCGATGGACGAGCGCACAATGGTGCGCCGCCGCTTTTGTGGTCCTCGCAACGCGAACAACAGCGGCCGCTCGCTGCGCGCTCGCCTGCGCCGACTGGACGCGCGAGCGCAGGCGCGCTTGCGACGGAGGCGAGAGGCCGATCGATGGCAGCCAGAGCAGACGCGAGCTCCCTCCTCCTCCCTCCAAAGCAGCGCTGCGCGCGCGCTCTCAACGAGCGAGCGCCACCGCCAGCCCCCAAAGCTGAACTGTGCATGAGCATGAGGAGTTCCTGTCCTGAGCGCGAAACATGTTCGCTGTTCCCCAATCAGAGGCGGCAGAGGCGCCAGCGGCAAACTCGTAAAATTCAGCTGCCGCCAACGCAGCTGGCGCCGAACGAGCTGGGAAACTGAGCGCCCGCGTCTCTCGGTAGCCCCTCTTAAGTGTGCACACTGGCCGTAACTTCTTAAGCGATGCAACGCACGAACCTACCGTCGATCGAACTCGCAGCGTAACTAGCGAGCGGTAGGGCGAGACCGTGGACCTCGCTCTCTCTCTCTCTCTCTCTCTCTCTCTCTCTCTCTCTCTCTCTCTCTCTCTCTCTATCGCTCTCTCTCTCTCGCTCGCTCGCACTCGCTATCTCTCTCGCTCTCACCATCTCTCTCCCGCTTTCTCTCTCTCTCTCTCTCCCGCCCTCTCTCTCTCTCTCTCTCTCTCTCTCTCTCTCTCTCTCTCTCTCTCTGCGCTCGATCTCCACAGCTTTGCAAAACTCGGTGTTGAGTCGCAATGCAGAGCACGATCGATGCGCTGGCGAGCGTCGGAGCGCGGCATCGGAAGAGGCGCAGCGTTAGGCCGCCCGCGTTTGAGCGCTTGCGAGGAATTCTCGCGAGCGACGACCTGACGGCCGAGCGAGGCCGCTCTAGAAGCCGCTCGCTTCTGCCACGGACAGGGCCGACGCTGCTGAGAGCGGCGGACCGAGCCGGAAGCAAAGCTTTCGAGCGGACGAGCGGAACTTGCGGAACAGCCTGTCCTCGGCCACAGCAGCCCATCGCTACTTCGCTTCTTCGAGGCGCCTTCCCGTGGGCCTTCCCGTCGTGCAGCGTTGCTCTCGCTCCACGGAAGGCGGCTTCCGGCGCTTGAGTGCAGCGAGCTGTAGAGAGCCTGGATAGAGATTAGGTTCTCTTAGGGCGCTAAACAAACGAGACACACGTTATCATTACTACTATTATTTCTCCTGGGCCTGGTGCCGCGACGGTTGTAGTTGGCCGCGAAAACTCTCCGAGCTTGCTCGACAAGCTTGCAGATAACTCACCCTCACATAATTGTTTTTTAAACGACACTTCTTTATTTCTAAATTCATCTTACTGAAAGATAAGAAAGTTGCCTTCATTATTCGGCATGGTGGGTCGGTTCGATTCCACTCGCGAGGCAGGAAGAGGAACTGCGAGCGGAGGCAGGAAGTTGAGCACGGCACATTTACACTAGTACTACTGCGGGCGTGCTGTCGCCATCACGTGGTTCCAACCCCTGCTGATGTTCCGTCCTCCCCAACGGGCTCGCTCCTTGCCCGCACGTGACCTATCTTTGCCGCGCAAGAGACTTCTTGCCTGTGCGTCGACCTGTACGGACGCTAGGTCTCTCTCTCGCGCGCGTAGTTTATCACCGCGTGCTCCGGAGCAGCACACACGACGTCTTCGACTACCAGTATGTACGCCCGCGTATTTCATTTGCTTCGCTAGCGTAGGATACAGCCGTCGCATTTACTACCGCGCGTTTGTGGGGGCATCGTCATTCGTCGTTATTCTTCGTCACGACGCTGCCGCGCGCGAGCTCCTCCAAAGTGGTGAAGTCCTGACCGTTGACTCAACAACGTAGCCTTACTGGACCGAAAACAACTCGACGTGAATACGCAACTCGGCAACCGACCACCAACGACTGTACTCTAGCACGCAACTCGGCGACGAACAAACCACGACCAAATGCACGCTACGCTCATCGCGACTAAACGGACACTACGCTGCCGCAAAGGCACTGCGGGCCACACTGCCCACGCTAAGGCGCTGCCGCCCGCGCTGCTGCCGACAAAGCGCAGCCGGCCTTTAGGCCCCAAACAACGCCTTAATATCGCCCGGCTGTAAACAAGCTTCAATACATAATTATATAAAATATAATTCATGTATATAGCGCCGAAAGAGAACTTAATCTCTATTCAGGCGCTTCAATTATGCCTCAGGGCTCGAGCCCACGACCTCAGTCAGACCTCAGCCGGGGCGAGCACCTTAACCGCTGGATCAACCCAGCTCGGCAATAGCGCTTGACGTGCTCGTCCGCGCCTACTTCATAGTGTTCGTTCGTCGCACCACTTCGCGTAACGTCACTTGGGCCTTTGTGGGTGTCGTCACCATCACGTGGTCCCCCCATCGACGTTCCGCCAGCCCGATGGGCGTGCTCCGTGCCGGCACGTGACCTATCCTCGCCGCTAAATTCACTTCTTGCCTGTGAGTCGGTCTGTACGCACGCTAAACACTCTTAATAATAATATATAATAATAATAGTGGTGATAATAATAATGCATTTGATATTACACCCTAAGAGAACTCAACTCACTTTACCAGCACGAATAAGCACGTTAAGGACGAATCACGTGGACCCACTACACTCATCACATGGACCCACATGCTGTGATAAATAGATGCGCTTATGGTTTCTTTTCAAATGTGGTCAAGTCGGGGAATGTCGTGACGAAAGTCGGAAGTGAGTTCCACGTTTTGGGGGCAAACGATCTAAAGGCACGACCTCCAAAGGATTAGAAGTTCGTAGAGGTATAGGTAAACGGTTAGATACGTAAAAGCCAGTGGTACTGTGCTAAGCCTGGTTTGGGAGTAGATCTGAAAGGTGGGCACGAGCCAAAGAATAAAGAAACCTAGCAGTGAGTAACAGAACCTTGACGTTGATACGTTGCTTGACTGGGAGCCAGTGCAGGTCGGCGAGAAGTGGTTTGATGTGGCAACTGCGATGCTCACGACAGACAAGCCTGACTGCTGAGTTTTGCACACACTGTAAGCGCCTGATAAAACAGGCCGGTAGACCATTAAGCAGTGAGGTACAGAAGTCGAAACGGGATGTGGCAAATGCATGGACCAATTAAGATGTGGTATCCCTGTCTAAACAAGGCAAAATTTCAGCAATATCATGTAGCTGAAAGTAGAAAGATTCGACTCTGGAGCTGACGTGACCGTCTAATGAAAGGTCAATTTGAAATAGGATACCTAGACTTCGTGCAGATTCAACAGGAGAAATGATGGCACAGCCGATTTAGAACTTTAGGTTTTCCCATATCTGAATGACACCTGGTTTGCCCATAACTTATAAGTTGGTTGTATCATCATTCAATTTAATAAAGTTTGCTGCCATTCATATGCAGATGTCATCAATACATAAAGCAAAGAAGTTGAGAGAATTCGACTCTGGAGGGCTGGGAGGGATATTAATAATAATCATACACTTGATAAAGCGAAATCAGAGAACTCAGTCTCTTTCAAGGCGCTTTACATTTGCTGCGAAAAAAACACGATCAAGTGGTGAGTGGTATCACGCTTGACAAACACCATGAACAACATGGTTAAGGATGACATAAACAGGGTCAGCATGCAAGCGTTGTTAGTGGCAGCATGCAACAGTGTCAGCACGCAGAAGCACATAAAGAACGAATCACAGGTACCCACGAAATGCTGTCATAAATAGGTGCGTTTTTAATTTCTTTTTAAATGTGGTCAAGTCAGATTATGTCGTGACGCAAGTTGGGAGTTAGTTCCAGGCTTTGGGAGCATACGAACTACATGCATGGTCTCCAAAGGATTTGAGGTTTGTACGAGGTATTGGTAAACTGTTGAACGACATCTACTCTCCTGATGCCGACTATGGCACATCTTTTTCAGCGGTCCTGAACTGCTACTTCTATGCTGCTCACTACCTCAACTGCTCTCCTAACTCTGCTATGCTTCCCACTTTCTCTTTGTTGCGTGAGACGAAGTCTGTTGGCTACCGAATGCGTACCGAAAGCCGCTGAGGCTGTGAGTGCGCTATACAAAACTCTCCTGCGTAACACCCACATGGTCTTTATGACTTTGTGGAGTTACTGACTGAGATACATTACATTACATTACAAATTCCAAAAAGCGCGTGGTACGATGCTTGGCGTGGTGGGGGAGTAGATCTGACAGATAGGCTGGAGCCAAAGAATGAAGTGACCTAAAAGTGAGCGACAAAACCTTGAAGTCGATCCGTAGCTTGACTGGTAGCCAGTGCAGGTCGGCGAGAAGTGGTGTGATATGGCAGCTGCGACACTCACGACAGACAAGCCTAACTGCAGGGCTTTGCACTAGCTCTAAGCGCCTGGTTGAACATGCTGGTAGACCAGCAAACAATGAGTTACAGAAGTCAAGACGTGATGTCACAAATGCATAGACCAACTGAGACGTGGTATCCTGCCTTAATATGTCCGAGTTTTAGCGATGTTATGTAGCTGAAAGTAGGCAGACTTGACTGTTGAGCTGAGAGGGTCATCTAATGAAAGGTAGCTTTGGATTATGACACCTAGATGTCGTGCAGAGTCAACAGGAGATATGCTGGCAGAGCCGATTGTGAGTGTTAGCCTTTCCAATTTCTGAATCACACTGGGTTGGCCCATAACTAATAAGTTAGTTTCATCCTCATCTAGTTTAAAACATATTGCTGCCGTCCATGTGCGTATGTCATCAATACATGCAGCAAATGAGTTGGGAGAATTCGAAGTGCTCGAAGGCTGTGAGGGACCAAAGCAAAAGTACAACTGAGTGTCATCTCAATAAAAGTGAAAACCTAGATTGTGCTTGGCAATCACATCAGCAGGAGGGAAAGTATAAGCCGTGAAAAGAACTGGACCAAGCAAGGAGCCCTGAGGTACTCCATATTGCATAGGTACCTCAGATGACCTTGGCCCATTCCCATCAATACTCTGGAGTCTCCCACTGTGGTAAGATCTAGACCATTGCAGAACAGGGCCACTAATGCCCTGGCGAGAGGAGAGGCGCTAGTGAAGGACTTGGCGATCAATACCATCAAAAGCTGCCAACAGATCGAGCAAAACAAGCTGAGATACTCTACCCATGGCTGCATTCCTAAATAGGTCGGTGTACAGCCGAACCAATGCTGACTCTGTGGAGTGATTAGCTCTAAAATCAGATTGGAAGTTACTAACGAGGTTGGAAGCTTCAATATATGTGTTACGCTGGTCTGCTACGACTCGTTCCAGTGTGTCTTTGATAGGAGCGGTAGAAGGGAGACTAGGCGGAAGTTGTTCAATTTCTCGTGGTCTATTGTTGCTTTTTCGACTATTGGCCTAACTACAGCCTCATTAAAAGGTACTGAGACATAGCTTGAAGCTAATGACATATTTTCGATGCTAGTTGTGCATGACAGCAGCAGATCTATGCATGCTAAAAGCAGAACAGTGGGAAAAGGGTCCAGAGGACAAGTTGTCTTCAGCATCCTCCTGTCTTGTCGCCACGTGCTCCGTAGCAACACACAAGATGGCTTCGACCATTAGCATGTACGGCCGAGCAGTTTATCTGCTTCTTCAGCGTACAATACAGCCATCGTCATTTCTACCGTGAGTGTTTGGGGGCGTTGCCACTTGTCGTGTTTATTCGTCACGTAGCTGCCTCGCGAGATTCCCTACACCATAATGCCCGCGATCATAGATGGCGATTTTGACAGCTGAACCTGGATTACGAACAATGAGCTGGCTGCTGAATCAAAACCGAGCGCTTATGAATTGATAAACCAAGGCTTATGAACAGCGTGATTTATAATTGTGTACGAAAGAGATTACTGTCGGACTTATGGCCTGCATGCACGGGTGCACGGACTTGACCACAGCCGCTCTCTTGAAGCAATGACCTGCCAGTCGATGAGTCATAGCGCTGAGCGTGAGCTGCTGCAAGCCTGCCTGCGAGTCGGCTGGAAGTCACTTGTCGTATTAGCTATAAGATACAGGCTATTTGTCGTGTTGTGTTTTTTCTACTGTGGCGTTGTTGTAAGCTCTGCGTGGTGCAGTATATTGAGCGCTCTTGTTGTCCTCAGCGTAATGCGAGCTTCAGACCTCTGCTCAGTGCACTCGTTGTGCCGCGATCCGAACTTTTGCGGGTCGTGCGGTCATAGCAGTACCGTGGAAGCCGGTGCTTCATGTTTGATTCTTAAAAGTTACTCGAAGCCTTTAAGAGTGGTTTGGAAAAGAGAAGTTGATCGATTTGGTACATTTTCTTATTGAACCGGCGGCGTGCAGCGTCTACCAGAATGCGACCGATATTCATCCTCCGTGGTTCCTGATTTATAATGGCTAGGAACCTGTTGTTCGATGAACTACGACTAGGTAGGATACGAGCCAACTCGTAAAAAAGGCATGTAGTAGGTGCCTTAGCAGTTGAGCTCACCAATGGTCTTGGCCACTGAGCGGTGCAAGAGTCTGTGAAAGTCATGGCCAGTGTTAGACGGCTGTAACTCTCCGTCACTATTAAATTTACCTTTCTACGCTATATGCGTGGACTTGTTATGATGCGAGCGCGCACTTCGCTGCTGCCGAGTTCCGCTACTGTTGGTGAACCTGCATGGATTGTTGCTGCACTAGCGAACCGATTTAAAGGTGTAGGGCTGTACCGGTACTCGTTTCGCTACGAGACCTTCGCACCGCTACGAGCGCTGTGCTTTCTGCCCTGTTCGTAGTGCTCCATTCGTACGTAGATGCCACTTTTCATTGTTTGCAGCAGTGTGCCGGTGCAATCACAGCTCTCGGGAGCCAACAGTTGCCGTCAGTGATTTTCGCTAATAAGCGCGTAGATTCTTAGCTGTCAAGCTGTTTGAGCAGTGGCGAAATCGATATTGTGCCCATTTCGAGATGCTCGAATGCCTCGGTCCAGCAGTGTAGGCAGCTTTTCAGCTGTCTCTGTTCGGTGGCGTAGTGTCAGTAGCGCTCGTCACGTGAGGTGCTCCTACTATTGATTCGATGGCAGCCACGAACTTTGTTCGCCCTGAGCAGTGGATTTTACTCAACAGCTAGCCTATTTCGGTGACAGTTATCACTCTCCAGAAAAGCCGCAACACTTAGGCTGATAGCACCACCTTTTAGGTAGCCAGCTAAACCGGGAAGTCTCTTATATTATCGACACTAATAACGAATTAGATGGGTGCGCTGGAAGAGAGTACATATTAGTCGAGTTATGAGCTTGCAAGGTGTATACCCAGGTGGATGATACCGGTTTAGCAAAAACAGGAGCACAATAAAAGAATTTCAATAATTGCTAAAAGAGGAGCAATACATTCGTGAGTTGTGTTGAGAATTGAATTAAGGCACGTTGGACCAAGCCCTACATGGCAAGCAAAGGATACAAAAGTGGTTTCCTTGAAGATATCGTAGGAATTATTTTGACGCGTCAAATCGCCCAGTAGTTGCTGCTGTCCGTCCTCGCGATGTCGACCATTTGTGTCTGACATATCCACACAAATACACCTCGAGGCTGCTAATCACTGCATGAACCACATAATCATCGTCTGATCATGCTTCTCTTGCAGAAAATGTAAAGTGCGTAGAAATAGAACAAGTTCTCTAAGGAGGCTAAGCAAATGTATTTTTATTATTATCAATGTTGCTGTTGCTGCTTGAAGTCAGCCGCTGATAGCAGGTAATTAATTTTCGACGGTAGCTCCCAGCCTCTCCCTAGCTTTTGTCCCAACCAGTAATTTAGGAAAGAATTAGTAAAGAAAAGAATCTTTCAACGAGAATGTCTACAGCCTTAATAAGTACGTGCATGACGTACCTAGATGCAGTAGTCATACAGTCGTCAGCAGGAGGAAAGACATCGTTGCCCAAGAATTGTGGAAGTGGGTTCCACAGTCTAGGACCTCCTCAAGAATGCAGTCTTAGGTTAAGTCTCTCTGCTTGCTTGTTCTATTCATCTTTCAGCAGCGTTTGATACTATTAATCATCAAGTCTTTCTCTGCTGATTCTCATGTTACCCGGGCGTCGCCGGCACTGCACTAGTCTAGGTCATACTTCAGTAGGAGATTCCAGAGTAGTGATGAAACGGGAAAAGATCACCCAACGAACCACTTAAGTACGGGGTACCTCAGGGCTCTATGCTTGGTTCGCTTCTTTTCACAATTTATAATTACCCTCTTGCAGATGTGATCATTGCCGAGCACAATCTAGGCTTTCCACTTCTGTGCCGACGACACAGCTACACACATGCATTGATCCCTCCCGGACCTCCAGCACGTCGAATTCCCTCAACTTTCTTGCTCCATGTATTGCTGACATCTCCACATGGATGGCAGCAAACTTTCTCAAATTGAATGATGATTAAACCAACTTATTACTAAAAGGATAACCAAGTGTGACCCCATTTTTGAAACTTGACACTCGGAATCGGCTCGGCCAGCATCCCTCCTGTTGTATCTGCTCAAAATCTAGTTCTTCTATTCCCAAGTGATCTATCACTAGACGATCACATTAGCTCCACGGTCAAGATTGTCTACTCTCACTTGCGTACATCGAAGAAATTCGGACCTGCTTACGGGTATACTACATTCAAATTGGCCAATCCATTTGTAAAATCCTGTCTCGACTTCTGTAATAACGAAATAATAATATGTAATAACGAACTGTAATAACCTCATTACTTGCTGGTCTACCCGCCCGTGTAATCTGGTGCTAACAGTTAGTGCCCAACTCTGCAGCTATGCTTGTGTCGCGAGCCTGGAAGTTGCCACATCACACCACTTCTAGCCGACCTGAACTGGCACCCAATAAAGTAGGGAATCGACTACCATATTCTGTCAATCAATATTAAGTACCTTATTTCCCTGGTTTCAGCCTACCTACAAGAACAACTCTTAAACCAGCCTAGTCGTCGTACTACCTACGGCTGTTGTGACTCAAATCGCTTGACTGTGATTCAAACCCTTTAGAGACCGTGCTTTCAGTTCGTATGCTTACAAAGCTAAGAACTCACTCCCAACTGATGTCACGACACCTCCAGAATTTGCATTAAAAAAAGCTAAATTTAGTGAGTCTTTGTCATTTGTGTGCATATGCGTGCTGACACTGTGTGTTACTACTAACCATATTTACATGATGACAGCGTGCATTTTACCTTTAACCATGTTTTTTTTTTACAAAGTGCATATTGCCACTAACCATTTGATCCTACTTCTTTTACGGCATATGTAAACTGCCTAGAAAGATATAAGTTCTCTGAGGGCACGATACAAATTTATTATTATTATTATCAGGACCTGCCAAGCAACAGCTTTCGTTCGGTCTTAAAGCAAAGAAATGGAACAGCTCATTTTTCTCTGAAGAGGACCCGAGGGCACAACGAGGCTGAAGCTAGTGCAGCAGTTCAGCTAGATGTTAACTACCCGATCCGTGGCGGGTCTTGTGGGTCAAAATAAGAACTAGCTCTGTATCAGCTGATGAACCTAGAGCCATCCAGCTCGTTGAGCAAAGGAGACACGTGGCTAATACTCAGGGATTGCATCTGAGTTATCTGGTCACGCTGAGCGAACGAAACGAGAAGAATCTTAAGGCAATCGGCGTGCAGCATCTTTCATCTTCCTTTACCCGTCCGATCTGTCTAACACCGGCATTCGGCTTTTATGCATCAAACCTATCTTCTGACGCAGTTTGGCTTGAACGTAATGTAAAGTAACTCCGTCTGTAACTCCACAAAGTCATGAAGACCATGTGATTGTTACACAGGAGAGTTTTGTATAGCCCACTCACAGCCTAAGCGGCTTTCGTTACGCATTCGGTACCCAACAGACTTCATCTCACAAAACAAAGAGAAAGTGGGAAGCATAGCAGAGTCAGGAGAGCAGTTGAGGTAGTGAGTAGCATGGAAGTAGCAGCTCAGAACCGCTGAAAAGGACGAGCCATAATCGGCAGTAGTAGAGTAACGTCCTTCATCATGCCCATCTCCTGGGCCAATAAGGCCGAGTTATTCCATTGTCGGCGCCGTTTTATATAATGACGTAGTTACGGCTGAGATGAAATGCTTTGGGGTCGTGGGTTCAACTCCAGGGATCTTCTAGACATATCTTTCTTCCTCTCTCAGGCTAAGACATCCCTCAAAGGAGAGTCATAGAGCTACATATATAAATACAACTGATAGCTCAGCCGCGTGCACATTATTTTTAATTTGCCAGCGTCTCTGTAAAGGCAAATAAAGGATAGCTCAGCTGGCCATAGTCGCCCTTGTGCTATCTGTATGAAAATTTTCGTGAGGGGCACCTCAAATGTAGGGGCCACCCAACCACATGTCAGCTCCCAACTTAAAAGCGATTAGATGAGCCCGATATGGTGGACTGCACAGTAAGGCAGGGGGGCATTTGGCTCGCCAGGATCAACTCTGTTTGCCTACCGAATATCAACTCAGATGGTTGAGCCATTACATAAGCTTAGCAAAAACTGGCATACGTAGGCACATCGCTTGCGACGAGAGTTCATATCAGCCTGCTCTAGGCAGCTCAAGAACCACAGCTTATGCGGCTGAAACTCTACTCCAGGCTTGTGCAAATCAATGCTCAGTTTAAAATCTTAAAAGCCAAACGATCTATAACAGAGATAATAACAATAAAAACTTGTATAGCATCCCAAAAAGCTAAATCTCACTAGGCTCTTTGGATATGCTGAGGTGTCGCTTGACTTATAAAGTAACTAGTGGTTAAGCATGTACCACAGATTCATTTTGTAGCACAGCTACCTAGTGCTCACAATGAACTATACCCACTGAGCCTTTCGGCTATGCTTTCATGGCCTGCCCAAGTCCACTGCACTGGCATGAATGATGCAGGATCACACTGGGGTTCGAGCAAATGCAAGACACTATCAAATGGGGATGCTTCCTTTCCTGAATGTGGAAGGTGCCTATAAATGAGATTATAATACATCTGTATAGCATCCTCAGAAAACTTAATCTCTTTCTAGGCCCTTTACATATGCTGCAAAGGAAGCATGATCGAATGCAACTGCACAGAGCCACACAGACTAAGTGGGCTTTGAACTGTTTTCTAGGGCACACTGAGCCCAAGCTCAATTGCACACTGAGCCCAAGCTCAATTGCACACAACAAGAAACAATAAGAAGCATAACTTAAGTCATGACAGCAGCCGGGGAAGTGAGTAGCTGGAAGTGGCACCACCGGATGGCTGGGAAGGACGTGCTATAGCAGGGATTCGGCAAGACAAAGCCACAAGATCACAGTGCTCCAAAGGAACTGCAAAGATATGTCAATCCATGCTAAGCATGCTAAGTTGTGAGACATTCAGAAATTAATGCCGGGTTAGTGGTGGCAGCAAGCTCTAGTTGTTCAAAGCCCCTACGAAATGGGCTACGACCACGAAATAGAGCCAGCCAGCAGGCCAATGAGCTTGAATAGGTCACCTTTAGTCACAACATTTTTAGCAAGTTCACTTTTCCATAGTACTTTCGTAGAAGCACACTTGGTTTGCTCGAGTACAAATTTCAGCTAGGTAGCATTTAAAGGGTTAGAGATTGGCTATAAGCGCAGATAAACGATCTTCGATTCAAAAGAGTTGGTCGCACAATGGCAGGCCTGAGTGGTGAGTAACAAACGTTTAAGCAGGAATCGCAATGGGCAAGGACCAGCTTGTATTACCCTTGCCTAAGATGGGCCCGATTTATGTAATGTTTGTAGTTGAAAGTTAGTAGACTTACCGTGTAATACCTCAATTATCATTTAATTTATCTAGGCATGCAAATGAGTCGGATCGGTACAACTACCACATTAATACCCCATCAAGGTCAGGTGAACATTTCATGTGAATTTTGAACGAGACACTATAACGGGTACAAGCAGCACGATGCAGTGGCTAGCTATATAGTACTACACTGGTCACAGCTCGAGCCAATTAACATCGGCAGCCGTGCGGTCGGATGAATATAAACTCGATATGCATATAAACTTGATGCTGCATTAGCAGTCCTCGCTGTTCAACGACTTTGACCGTTGCTGTTGCTGCTCGGATGGTGGCTGCAGTCTGTTCTTCAAGAATTGCATTATCTGATGCATCAACTCCCTATTGTCCCCCTCGAGCCACCGCATTGACATTGCCGTGCCACTTCCGGGCACCCACGTTAGAGTTAGCACAAACCGAATCAGAACAGCCTTTTCCTTGGTTGCTGTTCCGATCACTTGATCAGCTGGATCTGCCTCCAAACATGCCGCACTAGCGATGCGGGCTGAGCAGCAGTCAACGTCGCCAGACGCGTCAACTGAAACTTCCCTAAGGTGATTGGCAGGGCTAACAGCAGCGGGCACGCTGGGCGTGGCAGCCTCTGCATGTCCAGACGACATGCCGCCGGTGCAGAGCACTTTGGCAGCCGACGGCAGAGCAGTCTGATCAGGTTCTTCGCTTCGAAGCTGCAGGCGTCGCTTGCGGCGCTGGTGAGTCCATGTGTTCTTCCTGGCAGACACGGTTGCACTAAAGACGGTTTCTTCTGCTTCCACGATGGTAAATGACATCTTGGGAGCAAAAAAGAGAAGATCAGCCGAAGATTGAGCCGAGAGCGATGCCCGACGCAGTGACGACTCCGTGCAAGCATAATGAGCGTTACTGTCGATCTCACACGGTAGCGCTTACCTCTAGCTCGTCCAGTAGAGCCTTGACGGTGCGAGCCACTTCGCTGAAGGCAGTGCCAGGGGAGTCTGAATCTGCCCTGCTAATCAGACATATGAATGGCTTCTTGTCTCGCTGCCCCTTTTTCTGGACTTCGGAGAGCGACTTCTGCAATCGTATGCAAACAGCAACACAATGCCGTGCGTGCACAGGCTGGCACGTAGAATCAGGGGCTCACGTTTCCATCATTAGCAGTATTAGCAGCAGGCCAACTAAGTAAGGCAACACTCACGGGAAATCGATAGGATGGATGGAACGTCCAAGCCACGCCCCAGCGCATCGTCCTTCCTTGACAGAAAGAAGTGGATGCAAAGTTTGTAACTCCCTTTTCACGAAGATAGGCCTTCACCTTTCCCAGGCTGGCCTTTTTGCCAAGCATGGACGTGTACAGCCTATGGGCGTGAAGCGTAGAGCTGCTTGCTAGCCTTCAGGCTGCTCGCCAACAGTGCCCATCTCACGGACCTGGCACGGAGGCAAGTGCATGCATGCTGGGCAGCAGTACTGCAGCAACTACACTTCAGGTTTAGTTGCAGAAACAATAGCAACACCATCAACATAGGCTGTTGACGAAAAAATGTCATGGCTATTTCCGTTAAGGTTCAGGAGACGCCACGCTTAGAGACCAAATAAGCAGCAGAACCCGAGTGAGCTGTTTACCAGATGTCCCGGAAATTGCCGGCTGGGATGCCGATACAGGCATGCACTGTTATGTTACCGAGGTGGCTACGGCTGGGGGGGGGGGGCCCGGCAGACTGACAATCTCCACGGATAGCAAAGTTGGAATTCGGGCACCAAAGATTTGAGGTAGGTTAGAGGCAAAACCAAACGACTCAAGTCAGAAGGTTGGGCGATTTGATATCTAGCCTGACTGGGAAGTGGTTGGGATATGTAGGCTGGAGCTAAGAGAATAAAGAGATATACAGGAGAGTGACAAAACCGTAAGTCAAGAAGCTGCTTGATGGGAAGCCAGTACAGGTCGGTGAGAAGCAATGTAATATGGCAATAGCTGAGGTGGTGACTAGCATGGAAGTAGCAGCTCAGGACTGCTGAAAAAGGATGAGCCATAGTCGGCAGTAGGAGAGCCAACGGTCTTTAAGCGGAAGAATGGGACAGCTAATTTATTGTCCACACAGGACCTGTGGATGCGTAGAGGTTGAAACTGGTGCAGCAGTTCCGCTAGATACGAAGGAGCCAAGCTGTGGCAGGCCTTGTGGGTCAGCATAAGAACTTTGCTCTGTATCCGGTGATCAACCGGCAGTCATCCTAGCTATTTTAGCAAAGGAGATACGTGGTCAAACCTCTGGGACTTGAAAACAAGCCTTGCAGCCATATTCATAGCCAGCTGCAGTGGCTTGGTTGCTTTCTTTGGTAGCACAGCCAGAACAATAACCAAGCCAAGACAGAACTAAGTAGCTAGTTAAATTTTTGCAAGCCACTGTGGAAGACAGCCCTTAGATAGAGATCGGACGTGATGGCAAGCTGTGGAAGCAGTCTTCTGAATGAAGCTTTTAAAATTGAGGCAGCTGTCAAAAACGACACTTATATTTCGAGCACATGGTGATAGTCGCACAACAGCATCACTTATTAGAAGAGCAAAGCCTTGTAATCCAGCCACACACTTAGGGTGTCCTATGAGCTGCAGTTCGGTTTGATCGTCATTTAGTTTCAAAAAGTGGGCCTTAATCACTTTTCCCAGAGGTTGAGTATAAATAGAGAACAGCAAGGGACTGAGGACGGACGCTTGAGGGACTCAGCAGGTGATCCGTCTCGTGTGTGAGACCTGACTGCCGAATGACACAGATTGACACGATCAGACAAGTACGATTTGAACCACGCCAGTGCCTCGTCTGCCAGACCGATCGTTGTTCGCAATCATTCAAGTAGGAAATCATGATCAATGGTGTCAAAGGCAGCTGACAGACCTAGCAAAACTTAAACAGTGACATTCCCGTCATCGTTGCCGCATAGAATGTCATTGTTAACACGGAGAGCAGTTTCAGTGGAGTGCTGCCTCTTGAACCCCGATCGAAATGTTAAACATTTAATTCTTTTCAATATGTGCAACCAGCGGCTTAGCGACAATTTTTTCAAGAATTCTTGAAAAGAAAGGAAGGGAAGCTGGGCGATAGTTTGCAAGGACCTCTGTATCTAATCCGGGCTTTTTTAGTACGGGTCAAACGATTGCCGATTTGAAGGACTTGGGTACAAGCCCTCTTTCCAAAGAAGCATTACAAATCTCGGTTATGGCAGGGCTAAGTTTGTCAACCAGTGAAGACCTCAGAGATGATGGTATAGGGTCGTCAGAAGACAAGCTCTTTTTACTAGACCTCATTACTAGACGCGATGAGAAAATGCTTCGTCCGCAGGACTGATACGACATCTGAAGCACTAGCCCAACACACATGCAGTCACAAGGATGGGGCCAACCAGTCCTGATTTGGCAGAGACAAGGTCCACACGGCTAAAGGAGCTGAGTGCTGTCGGGTTTGCGCATGCTCAAGCATCTACAGAAACTGACGTTAACTGCTAAGTCTCTCATCAACCAACCCTGCCACCATGTAACCAATTGCAGGACGGTGCTATCTGACTGGCAACATCTGACAAAGAGCATCAGCCAAAGCCCCGGCAAAGGAACCTCGGCCTGATGGCTTCGCACAGCATGGGCGCAAAACGCTACCTAATGGTACGACCGAGTGCAATGCTTTCGTCCACCATTCGCTTGACAAACTGCTCGTCCCCTCCTTCGGTGATGCGCTCCACATCGGCAGCAGTGGCAGAGCACGAAGGTGGCGGCTCCGGGAGCGACTCTGAGCCGTTGTGAGACGCTCCCTCGGCATCCAAGTCGGAGGAGAAGAAAGGAGGGTTACACATGCAGAAGTCGAATAGCTCCTCTCTGCTCCGACAGGCTGCCTCGTCAGGCTCTACGCCGCGCGCTGACGACACGACGTCGTGGAGGATTGTACTGCCATCAACCTGTATCACTGCAACACAACCTTTGCAGAATGCTAACGGCATCTGCGACTGCTGAGGAGCTAGCTTCCACATCCGATGAGCGGCGCTCAAGTACTAGCAGCCTGCTTTGGTCGGCACAACCGATCATGCTCTTTGCAATTGCCTGTTATACAGAACCTCTCGGGTTGGCTGTCACGTGCACACGGAGGCATACATCTTTAACTAGTATCCAAGTCACATTTAGAAGACTACTTGGGAGGAGGAACGAACACTTAGACGTGCCCGTTTTGCACGAATCAGGTCATTGACGTTGGATTGACTGTTCTCTTGCATTAATTAGACTTCTCACTTTTCTTAGTTCGTGTCAGATGTCCGTTAATAGTCACTGATTACACATCAAACACTGCTCAAGGTTTAACTGTGCCAGAAGAAACTCGACAGAGTTGCATGCGCTCGAATTTGGTAGTGCACCCCGGTGACAATGCACTGTAAAGCAACTGCTGGCCCACAAAACAGACTTGGAAGGAATACAACAATTAAGCATTCGTTTACTTATTAACCGACTTTAGAGCACCCGACTTCCTTTTGACCAATAAAGGGCTGCCTTCGTGACACTTCCTTCCTACTGCTTGGCCTAAGCAGATCAGATCGGCCTGGACTGTGAGGGTAGAAGGGCGGTCAAAGCGCACTAAGCGTTCGTTGGTGTCCAGCAATTTGCAGCTCATGCAGTATGAAAAATTCTGCAGCTTTCATACAGCTGTATACGACAGCAACAAAATATTTCCTGATTTAACAGCCTTGTTTGCACTAGCGGCAGAAGAGCCTTAAACGGTTATTATCACTCGATGAGGCGTGAGATGGCACACTAGGTAAGGCAGTTGCTTTTCACGACTTCTGTACCGAGGTCATGGGTCCGAATCTTGCGCTGGGCGATCCTTTATAGACACTGCAAGCAGCTGTGAAAGCCGTAAAGGCTCTTCTGTCGATATACAAAAGAAGCTGTTGAATCAGCTAGTAGATTTTTTTTTATCCCGACTTGCAGTTGGCGTTAAAGGATTGCCCATTGAAGGATTCGAACCCACGACCACGGTCGTGAAGAGTGAGCGCCTTACTAGTACAAATAAACGGACTCCGACATACTGCCAAAAGAGAAAGTTTCACGTAAAACGCATGCTGGCAAGAGCTGAACCAGCAATGGCATTCTATGTAAGATGTCCCTTAGTGGCAAGTCAGACTCTAAGTGCTGCATACAAAGAATGTACTGCACTACTGGCTGCTACTTAGTTACGACTGGCATTCGCTCTGGTTTGGCCCAGGGGCAAGGTGTTTGCCTTAAACGACCAAGGTCATGGGCAAGGGCCGCATGGCATATGCAAAGCAGCTGTATAGAGGTTAAGTCTATTAGAGTGCCAATGATTTAGTATAATAATAATAATAATAATTATTTGGGAGCCACTGACAGTGATTTCGATAGCTAGCATACGTCGCGTGTTGCAGCAGTCTTAATCAGAATGTTGCCTCCCAGAGATAATAAAACGGAAGATGTCCACTCAAGCATTAACAGTGCAGAAATAAAGTGCAACTGTCACCAACTTCATCACCACAAGCACATCATTTTGTTACAAACCCCGTGCACACAAAAGCACGCTTGTTCATCGACCAATTATCGCTTTCCAGACTTCAGAGTCTAACGAATAAAGCAAACCGAGTGGTAACAGGAGCAAATGTAAGGCCGCGACTGTTTCGCCAGTGGCACACGCTCGGTGCACTGGGCTTACCTTTAATTCCATCCTGGCATTCATTGCGTCTTACATTTTCGACTGCGTACTTAAAGTTCGTAGCATCCATCTCGCTGGCGTAGAATCTCCAGCCTTTCAGCTTGGCACCAAGAAGAGGGTAGACGCACGAGCTGCCTGTACCTGCGCTGGCGAAGAGAGCCATCCAGTGCCAAAGCGGCGAGTGTGGTGCAAGCCCCCACAGCCAATGCCAACATCGCTTACATGCAGTGTGAGCGTTCACTTACAGGTAATAAGTTCTGTCAGCATAGAGATTTCAACTGTAGAAGGCCAGTACAAAGCAATCAACAACGACCACATGATTATGAGGTGCCCAGGTCTGAATAATTTAATCACTTTCAACGCGAAGGCAGTCGTTTGCTGAACGGTTGCATAAAAGGCACGATCTCACGATATAGCTCTGCTTACCCCTCCATTCTTGCTTCACGAGTCTGCTAACCCATATAACTGGCATTTACTGATGGTTAACTACAGACCGAAAAACTCTATACAAGCGCGCGCACATACACGCGCGCAATCAAACACACTCACACACACACACACACCAAGGTACAGCGTAATGCATGTTTGCTCCTCTGGAACTACCAGATATCCATAAAGTATGGGACTGGTAAAGAAGTTAAGAACACAATCAAGCATGAAAAACAAAACCGAATAATTCGTTAGATCTAGAATTTAAACATGCAGTCTAACGTTGGAGCCTGAAAGCAAGCACAGTGGACACTAGTATACCTTGAGAGTCAATATTCACAAATTTCCTGAGAAGATTTATTATCAACCGACACCGGATCAGAACAAAATACCGTCAAAAAAGCTTGGCAGTTGTGACACGTAATAATAACGAATAAAACAGAAAATCAAGTTCAAGAACACACGAGGACACATTTAGGCAAACCCACACCCCAAATTTCACCTCAATCCATACAGTATTGGCAAAGTTATGGAATTTAAATGGCATACATATAGTTCATTTGTCTACAGCCCTAAGAGAACCGAATCTTTATCAAGTCGCGCTTCACATATGTCGTAGGGCTCGAACCTACGACCTCAGTTGTAAAGGTGAGCACCTTGATCTCGGTCGTTAATGGTGAGCACCTTAACCCCTGGGCCAAACCAGGGCGGCGATGACAAAGTAAACTGTAAAGGAGGTGGGTCGAGAGTTGCAAGCATATACCTATGTACCTTATGTAGCTGAGAACATGTACCACGATGGGTGTCAAGGTTCAACTAGTTGGCATGCATATAACACAGAGATCAACAAATGTGTTATCTGTATATGTGTCGTTTCCATTAAGCAAGGGTTCGCATCATCATTTTAAATACTTTTTCTTCAAGTGGAAATCATCAAAACAAGAGCGCATTTCTATCATGTTTGTCTATTGAAAGGCAACTTAAGCCAAAGTTCGATTGCTTGACCAAATTTTTCAGTGGTTTTCTGCACTAAGTCTTATGATCTCTTAAGGCACTCTACAAAGGACCTATTATTATTAGCATGCTAGTAACCTTTTTGAGATTCAAAAGGTGCAACAACAATTATGCACAGAGAGTGCATACACACACACACACACACACACACACACACACACACACACACACACACACACACACACACACACACACACACACACACACACACACATCTTTGTGGTCATATCTTCGCTCATGCGTGCTTGCACACATGTAATTTCGCGTGCAGTTACTCACAACATGTAATCTCAAGCGCGGTTACTCACAACTCGTGTGTGTGTGTGTGTGTGTGTGTGTGTGTGTGTGTGTGTGTGTGTGTGTGTGTGTGTGTGTGTGTGGTGTGTGTGTGTGTGTGTGTGCGAGTGGGAGGTGTGCGAATACACACATGTGCACCTGTGTCTCTCTCCGAAATGCGTGCGTGCAGTGCATGCACACAAGAGCACATGAACAACTACAGGACATATTCTCCCATTAGAAATCTCAAAACTGGGGTACACGCCATGTAGAACAGGGTAAAGCAAGTCCAGTAGATGGATTTCTTGACACAGTCATCCAAGCCAACCTAGCTTTTTAAAAACTGCTGGTCTGAAGACCGCCAGGTCTTGCAGAATTATTTCTATGAAAACCAAACTGCTCAGTTGAAGACTCCATTCCTGTAAGGTCAACAGGCCTGTTTCTAGACAGGACAGACTAATTGACTAATACACTTCTTTCCCAATATGACTGCGCTGCAAAAGCTCTGCAGATGTACCAAAATACGGTACCGTTCAAGTTAATTAACTGTTCGGTTACTAGAAAGATAGAATTCAAGAGTGGGCTTGATCGTGCTGAAGCCAATGAAGACGGTCAGACAAACAGCAGCTCGTGTTAGGCAGCAAAAGCACAGTAAGAAAGGCGGTAAACCTAAACTCGTAACAGCAGACGAAGTGACTACTCACGCTGAATGTAGTAAGATATAACAAATCATAGGAAGCTTTTTTGTTTGCCAAGTATGCACATAATAATAACAATAATAAGACATTTACAGTGCCCTACAAGAACAAATCTCTTTCTAGGCACTAAAACATAAGTTGCAGAGGAAGCAAGTCACAATCGTTAAGTGGTAACATGCACAGCGGCAGCACGCATTAGCACACACAGGACAATTCACACGGACTGAGAGAATGCTTTGAGACTAGGTTCGGCTGAAGCTTCTTTGAAAAGCCGCCGACAAAAAGAGAGTCACGATGTCAGTCAGGAGTGAATGAAGGCATTGAAAGCATACTAACTAATAGCAAGGTCTCTAAAGGATTTGAGATTGGTCAGAGGCACAGCCTAATGAGTTGATTCAGGAGAGTGGGCGGTACGTGGCCTAGCCTGAATAGAGATTAGTTCAGATAGGTAGGCTGGAGCAAAGACATAAAGGAGCCTAGAAGTGAGTGACAAAACCCTGAAGTCGATATGATGCTTGATGTCAAGCATGATGGTGAGAAGTTGTGCATTGATGGGCAATTGTGGAGTTCATCACAGACAAGCCTAGCTATAGAGTTTTGCAGCAACTATAAGTGCCATACTGAACAGAAAGAAGACCTGCAAGTAATGACCTACAGTCTAGTCGGGTGACATAAATGCATGGGTCGGCTTGGCCATGGTTTTCTCACCCAAACAGGTCCACATTTTGCAATGTTACCTAGCTGAAAGTAGGCAGATTTGACCGTGGAGCTGATACGGTCATAATGGTATAAGGAAATGGATAAGGTAGCAAGACATAATCGGATGGGGCCAGCTGGGGCTTCAAACTCAGCCAATGACGCTAGACACGGAGCTCCTTTATAGTCAAACGCATCACTAGCTTCGCCAACTAATACAACTGAGTAGAATTTTAAAATGGACAATTTTTTGACGAATCATTGTTTGGGGTGGCCCAGCCAGTCACCTGATTTGAACCCCATAGACCGACTATGAAGTGATTTCGACCGACAGGCGGCTGAGGCCGGGTGTTCGGCCTACACCAGAAGGCGACCTTTTCAGTAAAACTCTGGCTCTGTGGAATGCGCTACCGCGGACGAGACATTACGGCAGCTGATGGCCTCTATGTCTGGCCAGAATGAATGGAGAGAATGAAAAAATGATGAAAAAGACGAACGAAGACCTATGTAGGTCATAAAGAATCGTGATGGGACTACGTCACACTAAACGCATACATGCCAACAGCACATGTGCTTGTTTTTGGGCTATCGGTAAGTATTTTCACACGCTGTGGCTGTGCACATCTTTAGTATGCCAGGCATCGTGCCAAAATCCTCTAAGTACCGAACAAATTTAACGCCACAGCATCAGCGACCACGATGGATTACGATTTTCTCACGCTCAGTGTACATCAAGAGCCGAGACTTGAAAGACATTTAGCTCCCCATATTGGGCTAAACAAATGTATTACAATTATTACTCACGAGGTTCGGGATCGAACGCAGTTCGACAGCAAACGTCTCGTGGGTTGCAAACAAACGGCAAACGATGCCGGGCCACTCGCGAGGCAGAAATAGGTCAACACTAGCGCAAGGTCTTTTCCGTGCAAGTATAACAGCCTGACCGACGCAACTGGTCAGTGAAAGGGAAGTGGCAACTGCGCCTCACAAGCGCCGTTGGCAGCGTGCGAGGTACGAGAGCGTGCAAAAATAAGAAAGGATCATCGGTCGCCGAAGCATCGGCCGCCGTTCTAATCCCCTTACCGATATCCAAGCCAGTTGTGCCGCCTGCGGGTACTGAGCGGTCGGCATTCAGGAGGTCTTCTACCCACAGAATATAATTCAGGCGTTGAGGCACTGCAGGTATGAGGCGGTCTTCGGGTAGGTCGATATCGATGCCAAAGTCTTCCTTCAGTAGGGCGCACGACAACGCCTTGAGGCACCGAGGATTTGTAAAGTCAATCACGATGCGACCTTTCAGATCTTGGGAAACGGCGGCGCGAAAAGCCACGTTTTTCACAGCTAACTCCTTGAAATCAGGTTTCTTAAACTTGTATACATTGCGCGGGTGCATAAATTGATTAAGTGCCATAGTTATCCGAGTCGCTACTAAGCTGAAGCTAATAGACGAACGTGTTCTACGCAGACGGCGACGAGCCCGCGGCCGAAGCACACGCGGATAACTCAACCTTCACATTAAAGGTGATGGCCATGACCGTCATGGCCCACTAGAAGTGTCATAGATAGACTTGGCAAGTATGCATATCCCTCTAGCAGGTAGGAAACAAGCCTCAATATGTAAAACCGGGTTTTTACAAAGTTTGCACGGTTATTCTTGCTTTCAACCTGCTTTCTACCTACTTCAGTCCTGCTTTGATCTTCCTTTTTGTATGAAGTTAACGCGGCAGTCTTGATGCAAGACGCACTTTCTATTCGCTCCGCCCCCGAGTGTTCATGGGAAATTTGCTTTTGTTAGGGAGGTAGGAAATAGCCCTAGGAAGCGCACAGCTCGACGAATTTTAACCTTCCGCGATTCCTTTTATCGCCCGCCGCCTCTCTATCAAATTATTGTGAGACCAGTTCGTAGATTTCCATAAACAAACTCTCGCGTAACGCTTCAAAGTTGAGTCGTCCGCCATGCTTTTCGAATGTAAGAAGCAGGCGCCTCCTTGACGGCGCCTGCGATAGGTCGTTTGCCTAGTCTTGCCTGAGTCTTGGCCAAGAAGTAGAACCACGTTTGGCCTCTCGGTTTGATACATTTTAGTATGAACCTCATCAAATGTCCGCGAGCTTTATTTTCTGCAATCATGGACAAGTACAGCAAACTATCCAACCGAAACAATATATTTTCGACAGCTTGCGGCACAAGAAAAGCTGAACTAGCATTTAAAATTCCAGTCCGATCCGAGCAGTATTAGCTGAGTTATGGAATGTACAAGGAATCAAGATATACCGAAGACGTAACAGCATACAAGTAACAAAAATGCACCTAAACAAGCTACACGCATGTGCCGTGCTGGTTTGGTCTAGCGGTTAAGGCGCTCGCCCCGACCAAGGTCTGACCGAGGTCGTGGGCTCGAGCCCCGAGGCACATGTGAAGCGCCTGAATAGAGATTAAGTTCCCTTGGGGCGCTATATAAATGAATTATATAAATGAATCATATATACCTCAATCTACCAAGGTTTAACAAGGTGGGGTGCAAGTCGCCTGTGATGCAGAGATCTGTAAATCTAAACGAGCAGCTCATTGCCTGCGGACTCGCTGCGCTGAGTCGCAGTATATATTTCATAGCTCCATCACGGAAGACAACGCCGTGCCATCTTGCCACTTGACGGAAGTGCACCATCTTGTCGTGTGACGGAGGGAAGGACGGACTTTCTCACTTTAATTAGTATATATATATATATATATATATATATATATATATATATATATATATATATATATATATATATATATATATATATATATATATATATATACATATATATATATATATATATATATATATATATATAGAGAGAGAGAGAGAGAGAGAGAGAGAGAGAGAGAGAGAGAGAGAGAGAGAGAGAGAGAGAGAAAGAAAGAACTCACTTCCTGCGGACTCGCTTCACTGAGTCATACTAGAATTATACGTATGTTACACGTCACTCCCTGAATTACTGATCGCCATCTTCCTGCATGACGGAGGGAAGGACGGACTTTCTCGCTTCTCATCGCTTTCTGATTCGCTTTCTCATTAGTAGATGTGTTGCTTCCAGTTTACATTTGGTTCAGACATGGCTTGCGTATTCTTTTTTATTTTAAGGGAAAGTTTAATAGTCAAAACTTCCGATCCCATTTCCAGCATTTTTGTATTTTGAATGATACCATAAACAAATATTCAATTATAAGATCAATTTTATATATATTTTCTTGACCTAGCCCCCTGAGCTGATTTGACTATAGGCTTTGAGCCCTACGAGAGTAGTTGCACGTCGTGTCCGATGTTGAACACCTGTAACAATATGTCGCTGCCAAATATACTTCTCTTCTCTATGGATGTACATGTTTATGTTAGGGAATGAGTTCTCTACATTGCTGCCGGGATTTTGTTTCCCAATTATAGCAACGTTTTTACCAAGAAAATCTGTTGCAACTGCGCTGGGACTTTGACATGCACATGGCCTCCAAGAGCCTGGCCAATGGCGCTCTGAATCATTAAAGGGGTTACATTACGGATGAGCATAATGTAAATGCATTAAATATGTCTCCGAATGAGCTGCAGCCACTTCCATCGTCAGATTAACACTAAAAAGAAGACATCGTAAAGTTTTCGTATTTCCATTTTCCAATATCGTGACAAAAGTTATTCCCTTGCCGAGACTACTGCGGCTTCGAATAGCCATCTCAGATGCAGTCGCAGTTAATACATCACACTGATTGTGCATTGATTTTACTGGAGTAGCGCAAAATACAAGCAATACAAATTTTATAAATATATTTGTGCCCTATAGTGCAAGCTCTGCAATGATTTAAACCAGCGGTTCCCAACCTGTGGGTCGCGACCCCTTTGGGGGCCAACCGACCCTTTCACAGCGGGGTCACCTAAGACCATTGGAAAACATGCATTTCCACATTTCGCACACAATAATTTTATGGTTGGGGGTTGCCACAACACACGAGGAACTGTATTAAAGGGTCGTGGCATTAGGAAGGTTGAGAACCACTGATTTAAAGCGTCATTGGCAATTGCAGTGCCGCCTTAGATTCGCTTCTATGAAGGCGTAAGAGTAAGGATCTCTATCTTAACCGAACATTTCAGTTTAGGTTATTGCATAGTAAGAGAGTAGTGAATAGCTATATATAATTGACGTGGCATCAAGAGGTTACCTGCACACAGCAGATGCATTTTCAGTTCGATTTTCATTATTTGTTCAGACTAAATGGGAATCATAAGATGTAGATTTGTCTGTTGTCTCATCGGACATGGGTTGATTTAAAGCTAATCACCGTAATGGTCACAAAAGCGAAGTTTTTTAGGGAATATTGGTGTTTTTTGTACTTGTGAGGCATAAGCAATTATGAAAGAACAGTTACAATCCAGGAAAAACACTGTGCTACATAAAGTAGTGCTTCCTTTAGGTTACAGCATTGCCCGGTAGCTACGGTACGTGACATGCACATTCTCTTTTCCTTTTTATCTTGTGAAACTTCCCGTCATTTACTCATGCGCACTTCGGTTGCAGCCTAGCTACCCTGTAATACCTCGATTGTGGTAATCTTTCTACATACCACACAGGTCTTGCACCGTAGTCTTTCGATGCTGGCTATTATCACGGTAAATCACGACACAAGAATAAAGTCAAAATGCTTTGCTAATAAAAAGGAAATCTAACTTACATAACTATCAGTGCACAATTTTCAGTCAGGAAATTAGCAATCACAAAAAACATCGTGACCGGCAAACTACCAGTCAGAAGGCGAGGTTGGGTGACTATTGAACCTACGACTACTGACCGTGCGACAATTGGCCTGTACCAAACGGCCTACACGACAATTGATCTATATACCATCTGGTCTGTGACTTTTGGACCTACGACAAATGGCCTGTACTAACTGGCCTATGCGACAATTGATCTATATGTCAATGTATAAGAGTAATACACAATTTTCAATTTAAACAATGGATACAAGCAATAAGGAATGAATTCACGAGTGTCTGAATTTTCTTATATTTATGCAACAGGATTATTAGTAAAACAGTTTTTTCTCTTAAAAGTGTCAGCAAGCTTTCATTACGTTCTAGACAAAATCGATCTTAATGTTACTGTAGCTTCTCAACTAACTATGCGACAAATATGCAATGGCACAAAGAACCTTCAACAGCCCGTCGAACGTTTTCGGCAAGCTCGCGGTATCAATTTGCTTTGACTAAGTGATTTAAAAATATTTTTATGTTCAACAAGTATTAACTTCACAAATTACCAATTCTATTTATTTATACTAGCTGATATCCATTCTTTATAATAGTCTCTAGCCTAATTTATGTAGATATAACATGATTTGATCAAATAAAACCAACTTGCACCAGTTTTATTTGCGTCCCCATTTCTAATCTTAGGGCCACCTGTCAAAGATAATTTGTCATTTAGATCAATTGTCGTATAGGCCCGTTGGTACAGGCCAATTGTCGTTGGGTGAGTAGTCACAAGTTCAACTGTGGGTACACCGAAAGCGATTGGTCTTTAAAGGAATATTTAGTCACAGCTAGTTGGAAATTGAAAAACTCCAAGGCATGCTGTGGAGTAAGGTAGTAAAATCTTTTATCCAAGACCAAAAGAGAACCTGAAACCTTTAGTAAATCTGAAAAATGCTCTGAGAATATAATTAAGCAATAATTAATTAATATAGAGCGTTTTAAGCTGAAACTCAACTTTTCAGCGTTTTAAGCCGAAAAGTCGGTACTCAATCGTTACTGAATGAAGGCATTGCAAAGCAAAGGTGAAGGTCTGTCAATTCAGCAGTCTCATTCAGACAAATAGCGGCAGAAGAATCCTCGCGGCTGCCAATGCAGTGTGGAGTGGACAGTATAGAAATTTCTAGTGCACGACCCGAACCCAAGGCCTTGGTCGCGAAGGGCGAGCACCTTATCCCTAGGTCAAAGCGCTCTAGACTCCAAGGGCTCATCTGAAAGTTTTTATCTTTATGCAGCTCTCTGTCTGGAAGAATAGAAAAATGTTGAGCACGACCGCCGCCGCCCTGCCGCCAATCACGACGGTCGCCTCGCCAGAGGCGACCGTCGTGATTGGCTGCTCGTGGTTTGGCTGCTGCGTCGTGATTGGCTGCTCGGCTCGTGGCGCATCTCTCTGCTTGTCTGCTTGCAGGGACCTTGTAGACGTCGGTAAAATCTGGTAAGGGTCCCGCAATGGTTCTCTAAAAAAATTTAATAATCTTCACGAGTGAGCTGGCCGCCAAAGACAAGTTGACGAGCCTTTAGTCGCAAGGGAGGCGAACCGGGTTGCCCTGGCGAGCCCGAGCAACGGAACGCGGCGCATTCGACTCGCGCCGCAAAACGACCGGGCAAACGAGCAGCAGCCGGCGACGGGCGCAGCTGCAGCGGCGCCCGTCGAGTGCCAGTGCAGGCCCAGCGGACCTGGTGGCCGATCAGGTTCCGGAGTGCTTTCGTCGGTCGTACTTCGGCGGCGTGCGGGGTGGGAGGCGGGCGGGCGGTAAATGACAGCATGGGTTAAAACAAATATAATTTACTTGTACAGCACCCTATCGTAGCTCAATCTCTATTTAGGCGCTTCACATAAGCCACGGGGCTCGAGCCCACGACCTCTGCCATCAAATGCAGTTATTTACCTTGACCTTGGTCGAGGCGAGGCACTTGAACCACTGGGCCAAGCCAGCGTGGTTGGAGCGCATTAGCCTCTGCCTCTAGAGACTTCTAGATAGGAGGAGCTGTCGCTTACCGTAGCCAGCCTGATCGGACTCACTTGGGCAGTTACATGGATGGGTCGCGTCAACCTTAACAAACTCGTAGGCCCACTGCTTCAGATTGCTTCCGTGCGGTGGCTAAATGGAAGCTGCAGCCTTAAATTTATTTGCTACCTCGAACCAATTGCAATTTCATCATGAAATGGCCAGGAATCTCTTCTTGTATTGTTAGTACAATTCATTTCATCGTTCAACAAGGGTGCATGCGAGCATGTGAACAATCCTCATTCTGTTGCAAAAACGTTCAGTACTGCCTATTCCGTTGCTAAATTTCAAATTTCTTCTAAATGCGGAAGAGCATGTCATGTCATGTCATGTCATGTCATGTCATGTCATGTCATGTCATGTCATGTCATGTCATGTCATGTCATGTCATGTCATGTCTTTTCTTCAAGGATCTTTAGACCGAAGAATTCAGTCGCATGTATTGTTTGCTAACAGTGATCCAATGGCTTCGAATTCAACTGCGAAAGCAATCCCCGATTCTTAATCTGACCTACAAGCTCCACCGTGGATGAGCTATTTCAAGCCAATCTGAACTACTGCTGCAGGAGCAATGTCCACGAGTCCACTGGCTCTGTCAAACACGAGTTCAGCAATCTCGTCATCATTTAAGGGTGCTGGCGAAAGGTATTTCTACTTGCATGTCATAGACTATAAAACTGGCATCTGCAATCGTTGCTCAACGATTGTATGCTTTTCGCTGTTCCGATTATGCCATTTTCCCTCCAATCTACGCTACTAATTTTAAGCAACTTACTTTCTCGACTGCCTTTTACACTCTTCATTTTGTTTTTCAAATTTTTCTTATTGAATGATATGAAATCCGTTGGTAACTGATTGCGCACCCTTTGAGCAAAACTATATTAAAGTCTGCAGAGTAACTAACAGCTATTTGGTCCTCTTAGCTTTGAGGATTTACAAATTATAATGCAAAACGGAGGTAGATAGCCCTTGAAAATAAATCAAGCTCTAGCTACATGGACCTTTAGTTGCAGTGACTCTTGGAAGCGCTCTTCCTCTATTGGCTACCCGTTTCAGCCGATGAAAGCGCAGTCCGGCTCTTTAAGATTCTCAATTGCAATGCCGATGGAACATTTAAGGTTAGCTGATTCAACAGTCTCATTTATATAGCGGCAGAAGAGCCTTTTAGTGGCTGCACGACGGAAAAATACAGTCCTTGATTACGCCTCACCCTTCGCTTGTTAATGTATGCTTACTGTTCCAACATGTATATCTTAGAAAATGAGGCGATTGGTAGCACATGGCGGTTTACAAAGCGATCTAATATGGCCTAGTAATAAACCGAATACTGTTCAGATGTACTGCTGACAATCAGAGTTTCATGAATCATGAGATAATTTGTGTTGGATTTCCTAGTTATAGTCTAGGCTAGACTTTTCTAACGTCAGTAATAATTTTATTCCATGGGTCTGGTGACCTCCCACCAGTGTGGTTTAAAGCCAAGCCCTTGAGCAGTGCGTAGCCGTCAGACCTAGATTGGCTGGCAAGGAAATTTTCCCGTCTAAAGCGCAATGGAAAATAATTCCACGGCACTGAAAAAGGGTGCACTAGCTAAAAAATGTACGTAATGTACGTAAGTAAGAAATGAAAATACAATAATTTAATACTCCGGAAATAGACCAATTTATCATGAGAAGCGAAATAATGATCTCTGCGTGAATAGCGTGTCATTTCACACAATCTCCTTTCGGCGGTTAATCGCGTAGACACCCCTTTGGCTTTGAGGGCGTGAAGCCAATACTACACTTACTCATTCCTGCTTGAATAAGCAAGTTTCAGCTCAAAGCATTACTAGAGCTGGGTTGGTCCAGCAGTTAAGGTGCTCGCCCCGACTAGGGTCTGGCTGAGGTCGTGGGCTCGAGCCCCTAGGCACATGTGAAGCGCCTGAATAGAGATCAAGTTCTCATGGGGCGCTATACAAATGAATTATATTTATAGATATCGAAAGTACTCACATGTCCATCTCTGCGCAGCAGTAGTCTCGCCGTTTCATCTGTTAATGTTAAGCAATCGCAGCGCCTGTGACGGAGTCTCCGAACGGTTATAGGTGGTTGTAGCAGTTTCCCGATCTCATGTCTTTTGAGACGAACGTTGCGCACGGAACGTGTGTTAGTCTAGCATACGCGCGATGGTTTGGCCCAGTGATTAAGGTGCTCGCTCCGACGGAGGTTTGGCCGAGGTCGTGGGCTCGAGCCCCCTGGCTAATGTGGAGTACCTAAATAGAAATTAAGTTATCCGCTATATACATGAACTGCATATATAGAGCTAGGGCTTCGGAGCACGACTAACTAGACATAGTCGTTACACAGATACACGTAGGTATATCGACGCCACAATATAGCACATTAGGAATTACGTAGTAATTTGGAGTAATAAAGAGTACGCCAATCGTAAACAGCTAGTACATTTCCGAAACGTAGAACTTTAGTATCCAGAGCCGCAGTTAGGCACGTGCTCACAGCACCAGCACCTACGTATCACTAATTTCGAAACCTAAAATAAAACTTACTAACATCTCCTGAAATGTGTTGTATAGTGTCTGAACCATAGATTTCGAAAAAATCTTTCAATTCCTTATCACTGTAATTACGGAGCTGCTAAGAATCTGGAGCACTTTCTTAATCCGACCGACCGAACATGTTTACACGTTGCGCCGCACAGTCATAAGTTAAGACCCTCATCGGCAAAACTCAATGGAACGTTCAGTCATCTTTATAGTTTCTAATCAGCAATTGTTTGAGCTCAAGACTAGATCCATACTTTTCTTAAGCTAATTAATTTTATTTCATTCTATTTCCCAAAGTTAGCAGTCTTCGGCCGAGATAATAAAAGGCATCAACTGTTGCTGTCTACTTTCGGCTTTCCTATTTCGTCACGTACTGACAAAATTGCTGCGGGAGATATTCAGCCTTACGTACAGCTGTCATAATACCTGTCTTCCCTTCGTAATCATCACCGACAGGCTACACGCGATCGAGCTGCGCTTTAATGCCTTTTCTGAACCCATGGCTGTCTTGATGTTTCGATCGTTTGAAACAAAAGAAAACTTTAGCCTCAACTTATTCGCAATAGATACACGGTACAGTATAGAAACTAGAATATGACGACTGCACGCAACACAATGAAGAGCAAACTGGTACGACGGGAGGCTTGATGAGAAATAAATTCGGCAGCAGAAATAGGTTAGCTGGATCAAGAGAACGAGCGAACAAAGGAAGGTGAGTGACAGAATCTTGAATTCAATGCCATGCTTGATAGGCCTCGAGAGCACATTGGTAAGCAGTGGCGTATCGCGGAAGTTGTGACGTTTGAGATAGATAAAACTCTAGCGAGTTTTGCACCAAATGAATGCGTGTTATTTCACAGGCACAAAGACGCCCAAGAAGAGGGTCACAGAAGCCTGGTAGGGATTTAGCAATGCGTGGAGCAGCTTGGCTATGGCTTCCTTATCCAGGCGAGCCAGTAATAGGCATTTTCTTAGGAAGGTGCAAGCAGGCAAACTTAAATCTGGAGCTGATGCTGTCGTATGATGAAAATCTATCGTGGAAGTGGACACATATAATCCTTCCAGATTATTAAGTTGTTTATACTCATTAAATTTGAGAAAGTGTACGCTTATCTAAGTTCGATTGTCAGCAATACATGATGTAAGGGACCTGAGACAGTTTTAGATGTCTGATGGCTAGGAAGAATACAAGCACACGTACTTACGTACATAGAAATGAAACCCGTGATTGCGTTTGATTATTATTTTGCAAAAGGGAGAGTTCATATGGTCTAAAAATGTGGACCAAGAACGTATCTCAGGAACCCGTCATTGTTCAAAGGCTCACTGGATTGTCGATGGGCCTTCACATAAAATCTCCTAATACTCCTCCTGAGACAAGACCTAAACCGTTGTGAGACAGTGCCCATGATGCACTGACGAGAAACAACTGCGTTTGAGAAGTATTTTTGTCAATTCTATAATAATAATAATCATAAATTTGATATAGCGCCCTTAGAGAACTCAATCTCTTTCTAGGCACTGTACATGTGCTGCAAAGAAAGCGTGATCGAATGGTTAGTGGTAGCATGCTCAATATACAACAAGAATAACATGATTAGGGGTGACATGCACAGTGTCAGTGCGCATAATCACATACAGTTGAATTGCAGGGAATCACTAAATGATGTGATAAATAAATACGAAATTAGTTTCTTTTTAATGTGGTCAAGTCGTGGGATATTGTGATGCCAGTCGGAAGTGTGTTTTTGGCTTTGGGGGCATACGAACTAAAGACGCGGTCTCCAAAAGATTTGAGTTTTTGAAGAGGTATAAATAAACGATTAGATTATGAAAAGCAGGTGGTACGATGCTTAGTCTGATGGGGGAGTAGGTCTGATAGGTAGGCTAGAGCCAAAGAATGAAGGGACCTAAAAGTGGGTGACAGAACCTTGAAGTCATTGCGTGCCTTGACTGGGAGCCAGTGCAGGTTGGCAAAAAGTGGTATGATGTGGCAGCTGCGATGCTTATGACAGAAAAGCCTAGCTGCAGAGTTTTGCACCAGCTGTAAGTGCCTGAATGCACAGATCGGTAGACCAGCAAGCAATGAGTTACAGAAGTCAAGACGTGAGGTCACAAATGCATAACTCAATTTAGACGCGATATACCTGTCTTAACAAGCCCGAATTTCAGCAAGCAATATTATGTAGCTAAAAGTAGGCAGACATGACTGTGGAGCTGGTGTGGTCATCTAATGATACGTCCCTTTGGAATATAGCACCTAGATTTTGTGCAGATTCAACAGGAGATATGCTGGCAGAGTCGATTTCGAGTGTTAGCCTTTCCAATTTCTGAATCCCATTTGAATTGTCCATAACTAGTAATTTGTTTTTATTCTCATTCAATTTAAGATTGTTTTCTGCCATCCTTGTGCGGATGTCATCAATGAATGCAGCAAGTGAGTTTAGAGAATTTGAGGTGCTCGAAGGCTGGGAGGGATCAAAGCAAAGGTACAACTGAGTGTCATCTGCATAGAAGTGAAAGCCTAGATTGTGCCTGGCAATCACATCGGCAAGAGGGAGAGTATAAACCATGAAAATAACGGGACCGAGCATGGAGCCCTGAGGTACTCCATATTGCATTGGTACCTCAGATGACCTTGGCCCATTCCTATCAATAGCCATGAGTTTTCTGCATGTTTTTGCAAGCTTAAATTTGCATAACAATAATGATGAATTTGATAACAACAATAATAATTATAACAATTGACCATTCGTGTAGCACCCGAAGAGTACTTAATCTCTATCCAGGCACCTAATAACTTGCTGCAAAAGAGTCAGTACCCAAGGATTAGTGTCATGCGGGTATCAAGCATGCACAAGCAAACGGCTAACATGTTTAGGTAAGCATGCTAAAGTGAACACGAAGAAACCCACTGCTTCATCAAAAATTTCAATCGAGAACTAGGGTCGGCAAATTGGCCATATGCTGATGAGTACGTGGTACAAGAGCACAGCATAGGAGCAAGCAGTTTGGATAGGCAGGTTGGATAGGCTGGAGCCAAAGAATGGAGTGACCTAAAAGTGAGCGACAAAACCCTGAAGTCAATCCGTTGCTTGACTGGTAGCCAGTGCAGGTCGGTGAGAAGTGGTGTGATGTGGCAACTGCGACGCTCACGACAGACAAGCCTAGCTGCAGAGTTTTGCACCAGCTGTAAGCGCCTGATTGCACATGCCGGTAGGCCAGCAAGCAGTGAGTTACAGAAGTCAAGACGGGATGTCACAAATGTATGGACCAACTTAGATGTCTAATCCCTATCTAAACAAGCCCTAATTTTAGCAATGTTATGTATCTGAAATTAGGCAGACTTGACTGTGGAGCTGATGTGGTCGTCGAACGAAATGTCACTTTGGAACATGACACCAAGATTTCGTTCAGATTCAACAGGAGATATGCTGGCAGAGCCGATTTTGTATGTTAGCCTTTCCAATTTCTGAATCACACTTGGTTTTGCCATCACTAGCAAGTTAGTTTTATCATCATTTAATATGAAAAAAATTGCTGCCATCCATGTGCGAATGTCATCAATACATACAGCAGGGGAGTTGAGAGAATTCGAGGTGCTCGAAGGATGGGAGAGATCAAAGCAAAGATACAACTGAGTGTCATCTGCATAGAAGTGGAAGCCTAGATTGTGCTTGGCAATCAAATTGGCAAGATGGAGAGTATAAACCGTGAAAAGAACCGAACCTAGCACGGAGCCCCGAGGTGCCCCATATTTCAGAGGTACCTCGGATGATCTTTGTCCATTCACGTCACTACTCTGGAGTCTCCTACTGAGATAGGACCTGGACCATTGCAGAGCAGTGCCAGTGATGCCCAGGCGAGATTAAAGGTGCTCAAGAAGGACTTGATGATCGGTTGTATCAAAAGCTACCGAAATATTGATCAAAAGAAGCAGAGATACTCTACCTAAATCTGCTTTCCTAAGAAGGGCATGAGGATATTGATGAAATGGAAAATGTTGAAGCAGGTACGGACTTGGAAGTGATCAGCGATGATACATTAGAAGGAGACGTCGGTTACCACGATCTGCTCACGAAATCACGAAAGCTTGTCAAGATCATAAAAAAAAGTTTTCGAAACAATTTCTTTCAATCCAAAAGTAAAATCTGAGTTCGGACGCGAGATTGAACTGCATTTTGACGTGAAAACGCAGTGGAACTCAATCCAAAAAAGTTAGAACTCCAAGTAAAAACAGAAGTCGCCATCCACGAGACGCTAACCGATTTTAAGACGCTGGAAATGATTGAGACAATAGATTTTGATGCTCTCAAAGCTCTTCGAAAGGCAATAGAACCAGTGAAACCTGTTGCTGAGAATGTAAATTGAGAAGACGCGACGCTGATGAATGCTGACACAATTTTATAATTCATGTTTAACAAGCTCACTAACCTGAGAAATCACATTAGTACCAAGATTATGGAAACTTTGAAGTTTTGTATGTATGTATGTATGTATGTATGTATGTATCTCCGTCAGTAACTCCACAAAGTCATAAAGACCATGTGGGTGTTACGCAGGAGAGTTTTGTATAGCGCACTCACAGCCTAAGCGGCTTTCGGTACGCATTCGGTAGCTAACAGACTTTGTCTCACGCAACAAAGTTAAAGTGGGAAGCATAGCAGAGTTAGGAGAACAGTTGAGGTAGTGAGTAGCATAGAAGTAGCAGTTCAGGACCGCTGAAAAAGATGTGCCATAGTCGGCAGTTGGAGAGTAGATGTCATTGCGTAAGTTTTGCATTGAAGAGCGATAGAAAAAGGATATCATGACTCTTTGCCACAGTCTCAAAGATCTTTCTTTCGAGCCGTCAGAAACTACGCTAAATATCGTAGGAAACATAGCGTCTCATCTATTTGGAGTCAACGATGTAGAAGTTGTCGTCGAAGAGTCGTCAAATGAGGCTGAACGTCTGAACGTGTCTTCAAGATGAATTGAATTTGTTGCTTTAAAAGCATGGATCATCAATCGCAGTCGGAGGGAAAGGCAGTTTCAAATGACTCTAGTTCGAGTTCGCGCTCTTCAGAAACTCTGCCCAGCGAAATGAAAATCTCCTGAAAAAAAATTGTACAACGAAATTCTACCCATTAAACCAACATCAACGGACGCTGAAAAAGATTTTTCTGCCTGTTAGAATTTCTGCACAGAATTAGGTCGCGTCTCTCAGACAAGTCACTTCGTGCACTGGTGCTCTTGAAATATTATCATAAAAAGTAAAAATGTATGGATTAAAAATATTACATATCATGAAAGATATATTATAAATCGGTGTTTGTCAAAACATAAGCTATTGACAGTAAAATTAATGAAAAAATAAAAAGTACAAACAGCTGTCTCTTGAAAAATGGAAACAGTAAACAATCATTTCTCAAAATTACTGTTTTTCAGAAACCCTAATCGCCACCAGTGTCGCTGGTTGTGGTACTAGCTTAGGTGCCATTTCGGCAACGATTTATAGTCCAAGTAAGCAATTTAAACTTTGCATATATCCGAGAGCTCCGGTAACTCGAAATACACGTGCGGGACAAAAGCGCACCGACAGAAGCCCGCGAAACAACGTCAAGCGTGCAGGGGAACAAAATGACGCCAAAAAATGTGAGCAAAAATAATTTTAAGGAATCTTAGTTTAAATTGATTCTTATAAATAAACTATTTTATTAGAGAAAATTAATACTTAGTATAACTCATACCGAATTACACTATATGCCAGCTTTTAAATAAGTTAATATTTATTTAATTTTATTTTGAAATGGTGTAGTTATATTTTGAAAGAACGAGTTAATATAGTCTAAAAATATTAATCATTTTTTTAATACAACGCTCAAATTGTTCGCGATTTTCGAAGATTATCTTCCGCTAGGGCTGTTATATTTGTTCCTGTATAGGTTTTTTAGTTCATTGTAGTTTTAATTTGACAAACTTAAATTTATTTGCATTTTAGGTAAACCTTTACAAAATTTACATACGGAGTTATTATTAATTATATTTTAATGGGATTTTTATAGTTGCATAGCAGAAATCGCCCTAGTAACGCGTGACGTAACTGGTCATACTATTGTTACTGCCAAGCTAGCCGTACAATGCAATATTGTTTTTATTATGTATGCATTATTGTTCGGCGGCTGCGGCAGCGGCGAGCTTTGCAGTTTGGTCCCACGGAAGTTCGGTCCCGCTCGACGCCGCCTGGCACTTGTTCGTACCCGTCAAAGCGGGCGCGCGCTACGGCTACGCGCTACGGCGTTCCTGCAAATGAGCGCTAAGCCTCAAAGGTCTACTGAGTATAACTCGACCCCAAGAGGTCTAGTTATGCCCTAATACGCACTAATTTAAGCGCGGAATACGAGCAAGGATGGATTTAGGTGGCGGAGGCGCAGCCCGCCCTAAACCCTAAAAACCAAACCCTAAAACCTTAAGAATTAAACCCTAAAGCCCTACACCATAAACTCTAAGCCCTAAACCCTAAAACCCTACACCATAAACTCTAAACTCTAAACCCTAAACCCTAAAACCCTAAACCCTAAAACCCTAAACCCTAAAACCCTAAACCCTAAAAACCCTAAACAATAAACCCTAAAAATTTAACTCTTAAACAATATACCGTGGTAATCGTCCTACCCCAGGCGGGAAAACGTCCAGGGGGAAATGTCCGTACCCCGTTATTATCTGTTGCTGTGTTAGGAATTGCTCTACTGCCTTACAAGGCTACCATTAATTTTGGTTCAATGAAAATTGGTCAGTTTGCTATGCCTGCTCGTACGAAGTACTATAAGTTATATTTGTCATCGTTATGGATCTGCCCTAAATTAGCCCATGAATTTATATTGTGACCATGCTGGCGTTACAGAAGACAAAGAGCATTTGCATGCCTGCGCACATTTAGTGGTTCTACTACCAGTGGTTAGCTGATCTTCAGAGTGCTCTCTATTGATTACCATCATTTCACAGCAGCAGCGTTCGCCGCCCGGACGTGAGCTCCAAGTACTCCACGCAAACACTCTCTGCTTGTGGAAACGTCGTAGTAGATAGCCGCTCCACGCGCTTGCAACAGTTAGTAACAGGAGTAATAAAATTTGTGGAGATTCCAAATTGTTTCTAACTACTTCGGCACTATTATTCGAACTCAAACATTATGCCGCAAAGTCTGATCATCAGTGAGCAAATTGATGAGGACTTTGTCTGAAGCACGCATTTCAAGTTAGGTGAGCGCGAGACGCTCATTAATCCTGGGAATCGTAGTTAGCAGTGCTGGAAAGCTGAATGGGCAGCTGATTGCGCCACGTTACGTCAATAGCGCTCGGGGGATTGGGCTAAAAAGAAAGCTTCTGGTTATCGAATCACTGAGGTGGCGTTGCTACCGTGCCTGCTTAGCTCAAACTAGAAGCAGGATTCAATGGAATCAATATCCAAGACAAGATCCTCATCCAATCAGTCAGCAATCGGTTTACAGCGATACCGCTTTTACTAGATTGTATGAACGCAGGTGCAATGCAGCCAAACGGCAGTGCATGAGCATCAGGTGTTGTCCACGGTGTGCGCTTGAAATAAGAAAATTAGGGAAAGCTGAAATTGTTTTGAAGCCAGACGCAGCGAGTGGGTAAAGGGAATGCGAAGGTCATTGGTTCCTTGGCTTTTACTGTTATCGTGGTGAACGAGGTGACCTTTCTTTTGCCGCTTTTGATTCTCGCCCTTTGATTTGCCGCTTTTGATAAGCTATTACTGTTGTAAGTTGGTTCGAGACTGTGATTAAGACAACTGATGATATTTTGGATTGGTGCACTGATCTTGATCAACCTGGTTTGGCCCAGTGGTTAAGGCACACGCCTTTAATGACCGAGGTCTAAGTGAATGCATTTGATGGCCAAAGTCATGAGCTCGAGCCCCGTGGCATATGCGAAAGTGCCTGATTAGAGAATAAGTTTTCTCATGGTGCTATGCAAATGAAATATATATATATATATATATATATATATATATATATATATATATATATTGCAATCTATTTGGTATTGGTTTCACAAATACACTTCATATTATGGTCAGTAGTTAGGCGTGTCGTGCATGACCGGCGGCTCGTGCTTCGAGTAAGTACTGTGCATCAACTTGTGCGGTTCGCCTATGGATGACTGATTGCAAGATTTCGATCTCTGCTCTAGCGTGTTAACCATCTATCATGATTACAACCAGTTTCGATTTGCAAAACCGGCATTTTTAAAAGTAAATTCGTGGTATATTATTTGTTGACTGAGTGTCCGATGTCTGATAGTTGGTATAAGATGTAGTAAAGAATTTGGCTACACTTTCAAAAATAGCTACAGACACTGACAATTAGGACATGTATTAATAGAGTAACAAAAGCTGATACAGGCAGTCATATATCGGTCGATACCGGCCAATTATCAGTAGTTTTGGATCAATTCTTGTGCTTTCTATAGCACGATCATTATCACCAGCTGGCGTCGGGTGCATTGCCTTCGTTTGGCATATCTGGGAAGCATGTTGTAATACAGGATAAAGGATTTGCATCCATTTTTAGCCATAAAACAAGAGATTTCGCACGGTTTTGCCGTACTTTATTTGGCCCTATTCAGTATATTGGTGGGTTGCTCCAAAGCCTTCTTCTTTCTATAATTTTGAAGCCAGACCTTTTATTGGTTTGAAAGGGAACTAAGTTGACTTCGCGGTCGTCCAGCCGAGTGTGCTCTGTCTTATCTACTCTCAAGCACATATGAACGCTTGCTAAAGCCTCCTACTATACTTGTCTACCAACAAATGTTGGTTAGGTGCTCACAGTTGGTGCAAAACTCTGCAGCTAAGCTCATCTGTCTTGAGCGTCGCAATGGCCACATCACACAACTTTCCGGCGACCTGCGCTGGCTCCCAGTCAAGCACCGCATCGAATTCCTTCACTTTTCTCCATGTACTCAACCTCTGGGAAAAGTAACTTGGCCTCATGGATTAAGCTCTCATTTTTATGCAGACTATACTAAGCTGTAGTTGCCACTTAAACCGTCGGATTCTGCTGCAGTGTCCGATAAACTCAATTCTTGCCTTCATGACATTAGATCCTGGATGTCGGCTAATCTCCTTAAACTCAACGACGATAAAACAGAACTGCTGCTCATAGGACTTTCACTTTTATACCGACGATACTGTGAGCGTGACCAGCTTTGTTGTAGATGGAAAAATTAAAATAGGTTGATTTGTGAAACCACTAAGAAATCTTGACTGATGATTCTATTTTATCTCTCCTTGACAGCAACCACTTAAACGCTTCGTGGTCCTAAAATAAGAGTGAACTTTGTGCCCGTAAGGTGTTCCTTTAGCTTCTAGACTATTGCAAGATATTCCAGCTATGTGTCCGAATACTGATGAACATTTAGCAACCATGAGCGTTTAGCTCCCCGCCACCGAAAGCGGCCAGAAGGCGACGGCCACAATCAGCAGGTCACGAATCACCCCAACTGCCACAATCAGCTCTACAAAAAACTAAACCGAATTATTTAATTCGTCAGATGTCACGACCAATCTCTTGCACCGATCAGGTAAGCGCGATATCACTTCGGCCACAAATACGTTCTTCAGGTGCTCGAATGCAGCGGTGCAATTAGGACTATTGAACTCAGATGCAAACATAACCCTATGAATTTTCTGTAGAAGCTGGCAAGCCCTCCTCTAAGAGGTAACGGGGAGTCTGAAGCTCTGTCGCTAGTCACGACCTTTACCATTCGGGCTGTTGGTGTATGTGAGTCGCATCCCCAATAGATGCTGGTCTTCTAGGTTCGGGATGGTATCACCCCCGTAACAGCGTGCTGTATATAGGACTGGACCAGGTCAGTGCGTTTGTCGTAGCGACTTAAGAGTCAAGTGGTAAAATATCGAGACTCGCAGCGACGTTGTCAGCCCTCTCAAATAAAGTTCGGTACATCCATCAGCTCAAACTTAAGCTCGGTCCAGGGCGTGATAGCGACCCCAGTAAATGAAGCAATATCGCGACCAACACAGCGAAGTCAACTACTTATTGTGGACCACGGCACACCTAACCAGCATTTGGCAAGGCTTACGACGTGTGGCTTGGCCGTAAGTTGGACTCACTAGGGTTTGGCGTTTCACTAGGGCTGGTGCGGCACATATACAGCTCCCTGTGGTTGTCGAGTAGACTGTATTGCATTAACGACATTGAATCGTTATATCAAGTCAAGGGTTCCTCTGATTGCAGTGTTCTGATTTTGTCACTGACTTATAGGTCTCTCCATTTTCTGGCTTCAGACTACCTATCAGAACTATTCCCTAACTAGGCTAGGCGTAGTAACGTCCGCTTTCCTTGACCTGACTTGACGTAGTTTAAAAAGAAGTTAAAAACGCACCAGCGCCTCACAGCATTTGCTGGTTTCTTGTGACTGGTTCTTTGTGTGGCCGGCAGGTGTCAGTCACATGGCCCGCCGCCGCCGCCGCCGCCGCGACGTCCGCCGTCTACGGGCGAGCGACGCGTCGCTCTCGCTGCGCCGAGTCGCTCGATCGGCGCGATCTCGCGAGCGCTCGAGCGCGCTCGAGATGGAAAAGCCAGTCAGGACGCACACCTGTATTGCCCAAGCAGTATCTTGCGAAAAGCTTTGCGGAAATCTGGGCTGAAAATAGTGTAGATTATAGGGTTAAGTGCACTGTTGCAGTAGCCGAGCCAGTTGACCAGGTCGAGCACGGTCTCGGGCACCTGGCAGCCGCCGCGGCAGAGCGGCATCAGAGCGGCGAACACGAAGAAGGGCAGCCAGCAGACGACGAAGATGCCAGTGATGACGAGGAGCGTGCGCAAGGCGCGCCGCTCTCGCTTCACGGCCACCTTCTCGCTGCGACGCGCCGCCGGATCGTCCGCGCCGGCGCCGCTGCCGCCGCTACCGGCGGCGGCGGCGGCGGACGAATTGCCGAGGCGGCGGCCGCCTGCGGGCGCGCGGCTGATGAGTGGCGAGCTCACGAGCTCGCGAGTCGACGAGCCGACGCCTGCTCGGCGGCGACGGGGCTTCCTCTGCGGCGGCTTCCTCTTGGACGGCGCGCGCTCAGCCGCCTCCGCCGCGGCGGTAGGAGCGACGACTTCACAGTTGTCGAGCGGCTGGACGTCTTCGCAGCGAAACGTCGTGGCCGTCGCTGGCTCGCGCGGCCGCGGCTGGAGCAGCTTCGTCGTCGGCGCCGCCACCGCCGCAGCGCGGCCGCAGTCGCCGCCGCCGTTCGGATGACTCGGCGTCGCCCGCGACGCCTTCGCACTGTCGGCGGCTGCTGCGGCTGCTGCGGCTGCGGCCGCGGCGGGGTTCGGCTCCGAGGCACGACTGTGCAGCCGACTCAGCAGCCGCTCGCGAACGCGCCGACGCACGAGAAAAAAGATCTTCCCGTAGATCGCTATGATGACGAGCAGAGGCGCGTAGAAGGCGAGCACGGTCGAGTAGATCGTGTAGCCGATGTCCTGGCTGATGCGGCACACGCCGTCGTCGCCGTACTCGTTGCGCCACTCGAACAGCGGCGGGATGCAGACGCACGCCGCCACTCCCCAGGCGAGCGTGACCATGGCGCAGAAGACCAGCGACTGGCGCTTGCCAACCCTCTGCGCATACTCGACGTCGGTGACCGTCCAGTAGCGGTCGACGGCGATGGCGACCAGGTGCAGAATGGACGCCGTGCAGAAGAGGACGTCGACGAACACGAAGAAGTCGCACATGGCCTGACCAAACGGCCAGGCGACGGTGATGAGCTTGACGGCGGTGAGCGGCATCACCAGGACGGCGACGAGCAGGTCGGCGACGGCGAGCGAGCCGATCAGACGGTTGGCCAGCGTCTTGTGAAGGACCTTCTCGCGAGCGACGGCCAGCACGACGAACACGTTGCCGACGACGGTGCAGAGAATGATGACGCACAGCAGTATGGCGACGGTCGCGCGGTACGTCAAGTCGCTGGCGACGGCGGATGCGAGATCGCCGCCTTTGCCGGCGCTGCTGCAGTTAGGCTCCGATCGGGAGCAGTTCAGCCACTGCACGGCGGCGGTGGCTGCGGCGGCGCCGCCGCCGCCGGTCGACGAAACTTCGAGCGAGCCGCCCGCGGTCGTTTGATTGCCACGCGCTTCCATCGGCGTTCTTCTATCGCACTCGAAACGGGCCGAACGTAGCCGAAATCTAGCTGCAGTCGGCCGCCAGCACGACCTTCGATCATGGTCCTGGCGAAAGAGGACGATTAAACGTGTCAAATGCACGCGCCGCTACGGCTAACTCGCTTGCTTAAGCATGTCGCTTTGAAAGACGGGGAGCGAGAGAGAGGGAGGAGGAGGAGCGAAGGAGTCGCCACGAGTCGCTAGGCGACGCCACAAGCCCGCGTAATTGCGCCCGACGATCAATCGAGGTCACGAATAGCGTATTAAGTGCACGCTCGGCGAGTAGAGAGCAGCGTGCCATACCGGTCTCACTTGGCTCGCGTGCACGAGTCTACTCGCGCTGTTTATGACCTCCGCGCTCCTCCACCGCGCTCGCATACCACCCGGTTCTCAGCGTTCAATCGTGTCGCCGCTACTAAACTGAAGGCTTTTGATTATCGGGCCTTCTTATCGTATGCACCAAAGGCCTAGAACGTGCTTTGTCTGTCGTTGCCACCTGAATGATCTTTGCTTCATTTAAGGCTCAGCTACAGACCCACCCGTTCCGTTCAGTTCCCTCAATTCTATTTCCTTCTCACATCTTTCTTTTTCGCTGAGCTTGCTTTGCATGCTTTGCATGCTTACCTGCGCGTGATTCAGTGCATATTTCTACAGCGATATCCTACTAAAACGTTGACCTGAGTGCCTTATCGTGTGCTTCTGCATGATGGTCCAAGTATGACATTCACTTGCTTTTGCTTGCTTGTGTAATAATTATAGCGCTCATTTGATTGACCCGTGGCTATTGCTTGTCTTGCAGTGAGCTGTAGACCTCATGGATTGAGATTCATCTATCTTAAAACGGTATTAAAATGACTTATGGTGTACAAATTTACAAGCGGGTTGTCGGCGGCTCACAACTTAATAGGGCTCGCTGTGACCCGGTCTCAGCAAGTGACCCTATCGGTGCCTCTTACATAATGGTTAGAACAGAACCGTTAAAGGCAGCAAGTGAAGATTCGGCAATAAATTCTGCACTACGAGAACGACAGAACCGAGCGTCAGTGACGAGTTGTGCGCAGAACGATAGCGAAAGGCGGCGAGAACTTCTCGCTGTCTGCCTTTCGAGTAAAGTCAGACAGCGAGTTTCTACATCGACGACACGTGACCAATAGAAATAGACAGCTGGGTCATCGTGACCTTACTAAATCCACTGTTTTCGTAGGCGGCTCGAGTTCATCAGGACTGCTAAGATTAGCTCGGAGCTCCGCTAAGCTTCGCTTTGTATGTGGCCACCCACTTAGGGACTTGCCATGGTGCTGAATGACTCTTGCGAACTCTTTTTACTGAGCACAGCAATGCTACGACAGCCAGTGATGGCACCGTCGCCACCTCCACTGTGCGCTTCTGACACAGCAGGGCCTTCTCAGTGGCAGAAAGCAGCGAAGCGGAGATTGTATCGCCTCGCCAAGTGGATAGTTAGTCACGTGGGTAGTTAGTCACGCGATCGGATGTCACGCCTGGGATCAATTCTTTCAAGATATGGCACAAGTGTAAGGCAAGATGCAGGTCGATAATTGAACAGTACTTCAGCATTCAGAGGCGGTTGCTTCAAAATGAACCACAAAATTGCTGTTTTCAACTGAGTCTTTGAAAACAGAATTCCTAATGATAAGTTAAAAAATGTCTTCCATAATGGAGAATGGGTGAACTTTGCTCTTAGCATGCAATGTAGAGGAAGTTTGGTCGAGCATTCTCTCATTGGCTGACTAGTGGAAAGAATTAAAAACGCCATTTATATACTTAATGTAAAGGCGGCAAAAGAACTTGCAAGGACCGCGTAAATTCGAAGCCGAGGATCTGCGTTGCATTCTTTTTGTGCATCGGTGGTTCTGTCTCTGGTGTGCCATATGGCATCCCACAGTTCTCCGCACTCGTGAGGAGGTTGACATTGATAATGACAACAATTGGCTCATGCGAGCGCATAATTTACGGACATGCTAATAGATATACAATACCAGCGTACGTTATTATGCGAGTGCATATATATATATATATATATATATATATATATATATATGTATATGTATATATATATATATATATATATATATATATATATATATATATAGATACCGAAGAGTATGGTTTATATACAGAGATCCCGCGCAATTTGCTAATATGCATGCGAACAAAAACATGCACTCTCACAGTTGAAGTTGAAAACTAATGTGAAAATAAATGATTTAAATATAAATCCATTTGTCCCATAAAGGCAATCACTGCTGATTCACTAGCCTGATCTGATCGATGGTAAGACAGCAAGGGAAAATTTTAATGAAAATGGCAAAATGCACTCTCGTAGGTGACCTGTGTAAATCAGTACACAAGAAAACAAAAAGTGAGAAGATAATAAACTTTAATAGCAATGGATCAGTAACTTAAAGAAATTAAAGCTCGTAGAATATGTGTGCAAATCCTGTCATGAACTGTCATGAACTCTGTTAAGAACTGCATTGGCTTTGTATCATTATCGGCTCAGCTCAAAATGCAAATGCTAGTGCTTAGGTTTTCCTGCGAGCCAGTTGGGTATTTTCTTTGTTCCTGTTCCTCTTCGCGCAAAATGCATGCTACTATAGAGGTTCTTACTAGCCGATAATCCTGACTGTCTTCTCGTGAGTCCTTTTGACATTCTGGTCTGGCTGGTCTGAAATTTGCCTGCTTTAGTTTGCCTCTCTAAGCATGATACCACCCATTTGATTAAGCCATGGTCACTGCCTGTTAGCAGCAATCTGTAAAGCTTCAGCGAAAAGATTCAGTTCTCTTAGGACTTTATGCCAATAACCTGTTAATTGTATAATAACCTTTAACTATCACAGACGAATACGAAAAAAGCAATATAAACAGCCACTTCGCGTCGCATTGCCGAAAGTCTACGAACACGTAATTGTTTGTCAAGCTCAATAACAGAAAATATTTTTAAATTTTCTTCTTATGAAGTTTTTTTCTAATTGAAGATGTACTGCAAGACTGCCCTTCTGTGAGGCTGGCTTTCAGCTAGATCAGTGGGTTTTCAGGGACGCCTTTCCAGGCAAATTTGGAGTTCTCTGTAATTTGTCACCCAAATAAGCATCCCTGTAGACAGTGCTGGTACAAATACTTTACCCATTCTACGAATAAAAAAAAGTCCCAAGCACTGCAGTCTCTTACAAGATCAAGTCCAATAATAAGATAAAACAGATTGGATTAATACGAGGAAGCAATACATGCTGCAAATTGTCCATGCTGCTACTTTGGTTAGCTTACTAGGAGTAAAAGAAAATTAAGCCTATTTAACAACTTCATTTATATGGAGAAAGGAGAACCTTCATGGCTATTATCACGATTGCAGTTGACAGTGAGTGCATGATCACCCACAGCAGGACTCCAATCCACGACCTGGATCGTGAAGAGCGAGCACCTTACCTCCTGGGCTAAGACCCAGGGGCCAGTAATTAACTCACTTTGCTATTTCTAATGAGTTTGAAAGCAGTTGCAGTCTTTGAAGGAAATAATTTGGTATCCTGATTTGACTGCGGTGAAGGAGAAATTTTGATAAGCCACGAGCCACTTAAAAAGTCAGCTCTAAACATTGCGAGTGAGCCTGTGGGCTCGCTTTGCTGAGTCATTGTAGAAATACAATACTGTACATAAATTTACGCATTTATTACCTCTTGTTACACTGTGTTTTTTGTCGTCGAGTGAGCCTGTGGACTTGCTTACGTGTAATTCTCAACTCAATTTAGGTGTTAACTTGAACAGGATCTCACGCCTTCTACGGCTCAGAAGCACTGCGCTCCGATTGGCTACCATTAGGCCTCGCGCCTAACAGCAGATACGCTGCGCTCTGATTCGGTAGCCAAGGTCAGGGAAGGCCATCTTGCCGTGTGGCGGACTTTCTCGCTTTAGAAATTAATAGGGTGCATAGTCTCGTGCCTAGCAGCAGGAACGCTGGGCTCTGATTCGCTAGCCAAGGCTGGAGAGCCATCATCTTGCCACGCGGTGGACTTTCTCGCTTTAATTAATAGGTTATACAACCGTACTCAGCAATGTTAGTTCTTAACTTAAGTCAGACGTTAACTTGAACAGGAACTCCTGCCATCTGCGATTCATGAACGCTGCGGTCCGATTGGCTACCATCATGTCTCGCGCCTAGCAGTCGGATGACTGCGTTCTGATTCGCTAGCCAAGGTCGGAGGCCGCCATTTTGCAGCGTGACGGACTTCCTCGCTTTACTTAGTAAAAAAGTCCGGCGCTTCTAACGGAATGCATAAGGTTTGAGAAATCCGGTTTTTGCATGCATAGACGCAGACTAACCATGGTTTAAGACTATGCAAAAAATTGACAGCTTAGTTAGAGTGACAAAATAGCCAGCCTCGTTTCCTGAAGAAAAAAGAACTGGAACCGCAGACAAGTGCTTTGAAAGTCTCGGCAAATACGTCAAACGTTTAAACTATGGTGATATGCACACATTTAAAATATTACGAATACTATTTAGAATATATCGAGATTCTGATGCAATAAATTCAACTTGTTCATTTTAAAAATTAGTAAATTAGTAACGTAGGAAATAACGTAAAATAATTCTTCCTTCCCCTTTTTATTCAAAAACTAAGGGTATTCTTACTTTCTACTGCGTCATTGATTTCTTGAATTGTGTCAAATTATGTAAATCCTACGTTTTTTCTTGCTCAAATTAGCATGGTTTAAACCCCGAAGGACTGCTGAAACAAATATCCTATACGATTTTTGAGACCCGTTGTTAGATAGGGGATACTTTAAGCGTACAGTAAATATTACTTCCAAGTGTTCAGATGATGCTACAAGATTCATATCTTTAAAAAATTTCTATCATGCTTGAAGCTAGAAATAGCCCCAGATACTTAAAAAAATGATCATTTTGCATGTTTCTACAACTGTTAAGAAAAAAGGCGTTAGCCCGATTTGTTAGAAATGCATTGTTACCTCACGTGAGTTCAATATTTTGTTGAAGGTTTGGTAGCCAACAGTCCATAAACACTAAAATATCTGATTTTGTTGGAACAAGTTTTTGTGATGGAACTGTAAGCAACTACTGTAAACTTCTGCACGTGAATCTATATGTGCAATTCCGCAAAGTCACAATGACTAAGTGGCTGCTATACTGGAGATTTGTGCGAAGCACAATAAAAGCTAATGCGATTGGCAACGCGTAATCGGTGCCAATAAGCGGCAGCGTATTACAAGCGCTTTGGCATGACGGCGGCGACATTCGCCTGTCAAAATTATGGATTACAAATTCCGCGGCTACCTACAGATCTCCTAAAGTGTACCGCAATCCGTTTGAGGCTCTGAAATATCAAATTTCTCAAAGCACGGCTGAGCTCCTCCATAACTTGATGAAACTGCTGCATCAGTTCCAGCCTCCTCATGCCTTTGCGTCCTCTATGAATAATAAGTTAGCTGTTCGAATATTGAGCTTAAAGACCGTTGGCGATAGAGGCTTTGGCGCTGCAGGTCCAAGACTGTAGAACTCACTACCATACTTCTTACGCAACGACATCTAGTCTCCTGCTTCCGGCTAAGGCATATCAGTTACAGCCGTCCTGAGCTGCTACTACTACGTTAGTCACTACCTCAACTGCTCACATGGCTCAGCTTAGCATCTCACTATCTTATCGCTGCGTGAGATGAAATAGTTGGCAACCGCTTGCGTACCAAAAGCCACTTTGAGTGCACTATAGAAAACTCTCATCTATTACTTACAGTTAGTCTATGTGGCTGTGTGAAGTTATATATAGAGATAAATTTCACTACGTTAAAAAACATCTATGCATGACAGCGTGCGGGTGCGCTGTGCTGCCAGCGATCTAGGCAAAGAGGCTTAAAGGAGGAGATTGGAGGATAGCAGATGTAAAAATGCATTGAAAATGCACAGATTTGAGCAAATGAGGCAGCAAAATGTCGGCAGTTGCACAAAATAAAAATGGCATTGGCGTGAATTGTTTAGTGACCCGACACTTAAGCTCGATCGATTGAAATGACTGTCAACCCCACTGGACATTATGAACATCCAGCACCACCCATTGGATATGCGATGGGCCCTAAGGATCACAGATATCTCACTGCTTGCATACGCAAAAACACATTTCCGCCGTCTAATGTGTATATTCAAGTTAAACATTTTAATACATCTTATATATGTATATACATATGCATATCTATTTAAGATATATATATATATATATATATATATATATATATATATATATATATATATATATATATATATATATATATATATATATAGTTATTTGAACAGCAGCTGATCATGTGTGTGGAAAGTACCTGCAGCATGAATAGGAAGGCCAGATGCGATTCTATGTCTGAGGGAGATAAGGAAGAACTCGAAACAATTTAAAATTGATAATTATATAATTGAAAAGGAAAAATAATTTTCATCGCACGCAGACCCAGAACTAGGCTGAAATACTGTACACGATGTAGACCTCGAGGTCCGAATTCCGAGGCATCTTCCAGAGCTTCCTAGTAGCTCGAAGCTTTGCAAACTGTGAACTTCATTATTTTAAGCACGTAAGCTCGTCTCTTTAATTTTGGTCGCTCGTGAAGACGATACCGTATTTGAAAATGCAAGTGCTCTTCGGTCAAAATAATTAGTAAGAAAATAAATTATGGTACATTAACTCAGTTTAAATGCACGCACCGCTTAAATAGCTGTATGCAGCTAAGATAAGAGTAGCTGAGAAGTGAGGCTTTTGGAGTATGCAACGAACAGGCAGCTAGGCAGGACCAGTAAGATGAGCTTGAAAAATTGTAGTGCAAAATCGTAGCTTTTACTGACACGAATGGTTGCTCATTGAGCGGAATTACGACATAATTTCGTCGTTGGACACCCCCTGGAAGGCAGCCCTGGTCACTTCCCGCTATATGGGGCGAATGACCTTTTTTAACTTGGCTACATCCTTTAAGAAACCTAAAATGAAAGTGATAACTGACTATATTTACTGATATATTTACTAAACAAAGCTTACTGGTTTATTGAGTCAAACGTAGGTTGATGGACGTCTAGACACTATCCCACGGACCTCAATAATAATTAGGTCTCCCTTTTATCAAGAATTATATATACATTTAATTAATTTGCATAGCGCCCCGAGATAACTTAATCACTATTCAGGCGCTTCACATGGCCTTGGGGCTCGAGCCCACGACCTCAGCCAGACCTCGATCGGGGCGAGCACCTTAACCGCTGGATTCAAACCAGCTTGTACTCCTTAAGGGAAAAGTGAGTCCGTCTGCTCATTGCCGGTGAAAAATTGCAATAATCTTTCAGGATGATCATGTGTTTTTCATATTTTTAAGATGCGATGGCGTCTTTTTTAAGACAGAGCTGAAATATGGGAAGCTATTTGTCAGTTATCCGTTTCCCTTGTTACCACACACAGTAACTGGTATGTCGCTGACTCACAAGTCAGTGGTATAGTTGCTGCCGTCAAATCAACAACTAAGCAATATTTTATTTTCATTTTATTTGAGATGGTTCTTTCTTTGTACAGTAACACAATGGATATTTAATGACTATTGAGTTGAATATATTACAAAATATTGTTGTATATCATGCGGAAACCCTTGATCGTTCTGGTGGTTGATTAGAATTTTGCCACATTTTTCGAATCATCAGTTACGCGACTCTGCCCTCGAGCTGCATCGCGATAATCAGCACACATTCTTACACTATATTTTCCATGTCAGTATGTCAGTATCCCAAGAAAATCTCGTACGTCCTATAAGGACCTTACTCTAATTTTAATACTCATTGGGTTTGAGAGATAATTCATTTTATTCGTGACCCGATTTGATCAGCTCGCCCCTGATTAAAAAATGCAAAAAAATTTCTCGACTGGCATTCGTCAAAAAAGAACAGCTAATCTTCCTTCTAGTCACTTGCATACAAGCCGTTCCTCGATTTACGTTGGACCTTTGCGGTTCTATGTCAAATGTGATCGCTCGAGAGTGCTCGCTCCGGAGAACTGCAGCCGCTTCGTCTCCTCGACCCGTTACAATCGGCCAAGATTGGGCGATAAGGCCAGGCGCCGAGCGTCGTCCTCCGAACGAGGCCCCGACGTTAAAGCGGCTCGGCAAAAGGCGAGCGAGGCGTCCCCTGCCGGCGACTACTCTGGGAACTTTCAACAGTGGATCGTACCCCGTTTTCGAGTTGACGAACCTAAGTAAACATCGACGTCGCGCTTGCTGTTAGACAGATTCTGGCAATGGCGCTTTTAATGAGCCAAAGTCAGGACCAGAGGAGTCCGTTGGGAAATTCGAATGAAGGAGAGCGACGAGAACTGCACCCGGGGCCGTTCAGATCGGACCTGGGCAGTCGCCGCGCGAGGGGGTCTGCTCGAGTGGCCGTCGGGCAGTCGTCGCGGGCGAGCTGCTCTCCATAGCGAGGCGAAAAGGCCGCTCAGCGAGTTCGCTCCTACAGCTCCGACGCTCGCTCGCTACGCTCTGGCGCAGCTGCCGCAGCTGCCCGCGGGCTAGAGCAGCAGCTGCGGCAGCTTCGAGAGTCGGAGTAGCACGGTCGGGCGCTACTTGGCTCCGCCTCGTTTCTTCGAAGCCCTCTAGTATTGCAGCAGGACAATGGCCGTGGCTATGGCTGCGACGCTTACTCGGGCCTGCCAAGCTGCCGAGCAGCTCCGCAGCTTGGAAAGGTGACCCGGATCGAGCACTCAGCGAGCCGACTAGACCAGAATGTGGTGGCAATGTGGATGCAAGCAATGCGCGGCAGTCTATGGGATGAGCATGTGCTCATGCGGTGCCGCTAGGTCTCCTCTCGATCGCGGGAATGCCAACGCCGTGCCCTGTATACCCAAGCCAGCTTTGGAGTGCATGCTCGGTTGCATTGCTGTCCCTAACTGCTACCTCAGTCTCCAAGAAGAATCGGGCTCCAAACTCCTACATTACAGCAAGCGAAATTATTGATAAATAAATCAATAATTAGTTGATACTGCTGTCGGCGAAGCACCATTCCCTACGTGGCTCCGCCGCCGCCGCCGCCGAGTGCCTCGGCGAGCGGTGGATTAGCGAATGGATTAGCATGTGGATATGGATACCGTCAATACCTGACTGGCTCTCAAGTTGACCATAGCGTAAAATTGTGTTGTAGAAAGTTGCTCGTAAATAAACAAAAAAGTGTCTACCAGTGGGGACTGCCACGCGTCAGTTTCATTATAAGTAAAAAAAAGTATGCTCATTTTTCACGTTGCTGCATTTTCTGACTAACTCGTCGAGCATAAGGCTCAGTATACTCGTCACACTAAGTCACAATTTATGCGCCTACGTCATAGTTATATTGCTGCGGAGCAATTGCGTTCGTGGGTTGACTGGGTAATTGTGAGTAAGATCGCATTAGAGCACTTGCTCAAACAATGGTAATGGTTGTTTAGCTTATGAAAATTTTAGCATCGCACCTTCAAACTTAAATGTCGAGTGATGCGGCAAGTGTATCCGAGTGAGCGAAAAAGCACCTGGAAAAGCAAAAAAAAGCACCTTTTCAAATGGATGCAATGAGACATCTGCTCCTTAAAGTGGTCGCTGGAATTCTCTGTCCTGGCTGGACTTTCTCGGCAGTCAAATCAGCCACTGCTTCACGCACTCGAGACAAAAGTTATAGCAACATCTTTGCTTAGACCACGTTGCCAAGTAGGCCATTTCAGTTCATATGCTCCCAGAGCCTGGAACTTAGTCCCGAATGACGTCACGACATCCCATGACTTGACATTTAAAGACAAGCTATAAACGCACCTGTTTCTCGCACCACTTGGTGGGTTTGTGATTCGTCCTTTGTATGCCTATGTGTGCTGAAACTGTGAAAGTTACTAATAACCATATTTACATGTTGACAGTATGCATGTTACCTCTAACCATTTGATCAAGCTTCCTTTACAGTGCATGCCTAGAAATGATAAAGTTCTCCGAGGGTGCTAAACAAATTTATTATTATTGCTATTATTGTCATACGAGTAAAAATGGTTTAACTCAGATTTGAGATCCTTGCAAAACGCTTCTAAATTCTTAAGGGCAACCACGTCGGACTCTTCGTGAGCAACCGCCATCCATTACTGGCTCTATGTATTGCTAATACTCATTTCCATAATACTAACTGTATCCACAAGCTGCTCTGATTCCTTTTTGCCTATAATTTGCTGCCTACGAACGGCAAGAATTACATGAGCACCGATACTGAGGCCATCAATGCTGTGAGCTAGTTTTCCTTTCAAAATTACTGCAGCTATCAGCAAGAAGGGCTCACTATTTGACCCTTAAAACAGTGCCCTTGAATTTATAAAAGAACAACGCAAGGAATATAGGTGCCCGGGATGATGTCGAAATGCTAAAACTAAGTCAAACTGGATTATATCACAGAGACGATGCAGGAGCAATCTCGTGAAATTTTACAGTCCTGGCAACGATGCAATTGTAAGGGTTCAAGCTGATACCGTTTTTAGAAAATTTCTGAATAGCTCGGTCGTCTAGCAATGCCCATTTGAGGCCTTTTTGTTTCAGCTTCAGGGAACACAATCGAATTTCATGTCCAACTGCGTTAATGGGGCACGCCCAAGTTTCCGATATAAAAGTGAAATGAGCAAAAGAAAGAGAGAAAAGCAAGAGAAAGGTCGCGGCTTTTTGATACCCAATTAAGAAATAGATAATTATATATAAATATATGTATGCATAAATAAATAGTGCAGAGGTCAGGCAATCGGAAATGGGTGCCACCACGAGCGAGATCAAAGAAAGAAGCAAGAGCGGTGGATTGCAATTGTCATTTAATTAATTTACTTTATATTAACTCGGCGGAAAGCGCCAGGGACTGTTTGCGATGCACCAGAATGATACTAGAAAGTCAATTCTAAAGCGCCCAAAGAGAACCAAAACTCTATTATCCAGGGTCTTTACAACCAGCTGGCAAGATATGAAATAGCCAAGGTTCAATGCCAGGCAAGATGCCGTTCTTTTAAAAGCACGCACAAGCGCAGAATTACCGTGCTTAGACCAGCATGCAAAATCAAACAAGATGACATTCTGGGCAATTGATTCATTGTGGAGTAGGTTCTCTGTTTTTAACTAAGGGTCTAGATGCTAATTTAAGATTCACAATTAAAGATTGTGCTACTGAAACCCAAGGCAATGCCTTGTTGGTAATGCAAGGTTTTGTTGACGTTGTTTGACAGTAGTTGAAATACCAGCCGAAGTATTTAGTGAATCTGCCGTGCCGAGCCAGTCGCAGCTGCACAAGCCCGAGGCAAAAATTTTCAAAAATGGCTAAAGGTATGAAACTCTGGTCGGAGCAAAGGCTTCTGCCGGTGGGGAAAATGACTATTTCCTAAGTGAGGGCACAGTTTTAAAAAGTGCTCATCAAGTAAATGCTGGTACTTTCACCATCTGCTAAAGAAGTTGCAGAGTCAGCATATTGCAATGGGCGAGATGATATTTCGTTTGATTGCAGCTGTAAAATTCCTGCCGAACTAAGCCTAACATTTTAGTTTGTGGCCCCCTCTAATAGAGTTTATGTTGACCCATCTTACGTTCACCTCTATTTATTCTCAACCTCTGGGAAAAGTGATTCGGGCGCATGGAATAGAATAACACTTGCAATGCTGACGATACGCAGCTGTATCTGTCGTTTAAACCGTCGGGATCTGCTGCAGCAACTGATAAATTAACGCTTGCCTTGCCGAAATTCGATCTCGGATGTAAGAAAAATTTCCTTATACTAAACGATGATAAAACTGAACGGCTGCTCATAGGACACTGAGCGTGTGGCTGGACTAGAAAGCTTGACTCTTCTAATAGGTTCTAATCTGTTCGGAGACCAAAACCATCTCCTCGGAATTTAAGTGTCGTCTTCGACAGCTACCTAAGTTTTGAAAGCTTAGCTAAGACGACTGCTTGCATGGCTAGCAACCACGTCAGATCTCTATCTAAGATTAGAAACTGTTTTCCACGGTGGCTTGCACAATTTAAGTAACTCCTTAGTTCTGTCTCGGCTAGATTACTGCGATTCCTCTTTAGCTGGGCTATCGAAAAAAGCCACTAGGCCGTTGCAGCTGGCTATAAATATGGCTGCAAGGCTAGGTTACAAATCTCAGAGGTTTGACCACGTGTCTCCTCTGTCTTTGCTAAAAGAGCTAGGATGGCTGCCCGTTGATCAACGGATACAGAGCAAAGTTCGTATGCTGACCCACAAGACCCGCCATGGCTTGGCTCCTCCGTACCTAGCTGAATTTCTGCACCAGTTTCAGCTTTCTCTGGCCCTCAGATCCTGTATGGACAACAAATTAGCAGTTCCATTCCTCCGCTTAAACGCAGCTGGCGACAGAAGCTTGCTCTCTGCAGGTCCTATACTGTGGAATTCACTTCCACGATTCCTAAGCAACGACAACTACTCTCCTGCTGCCAACTATGGCTCATTCTTTTCAGCGGTCCTGAGTTGCTAATTTCATGCTAATCACTACCTCAACGGCCCTCCTGACTCAGCTATGCTTCCTACTTTCTCTTTGTTGCGTGAGATGTAGTCTGTTGGCTACCAAATGCGTACTGAAAGCCGCTTAGGCTGTGAGCGGGCTATACAAAACTCTCCTGCTTAACACCACCATGGTCTAAGTGGCTTTGTGGAGTTACAGACGGAGATACATATATACAAGCAAGCAGTTTATTGACGAAGGGAGGTTTCCCTTTACGCTGGGAGCCTTCTGCACTCGAATCAGTACAAATGTGCACGAGGTCTCCGAGTACAGCCAACGATACGGAGAGACTGCAGCGTGCGTGCCCTTGATGAATGCCCAATCTGGGGAACCAGAATTTCTAAAAATCTTATCTTCTTTTCGAATCTTGTTTTGAGCTAGGCACATAAGTAAAACTGAGCTCGGATCACTTGGCGATGAAGTAGCTTGACTTTGACTAATATAGAGTCCAGCGGCCTTTCGGTGCTCGATGATTGCAGTGGCACGTCCAAAACGGTGGGGGGGGGGGCTGACCCATACACTTGTCGGTACTTGTCGGTCCCGACATCCTTATCTGATTCAACAGCTTCACTTGCATATCGGAAGAAGGGCCTTATCGGCTATCGCAGTGGGCAATTAAAGATCGCTCACTGCAAGGCTAAAATCCACGACCTGTGTCGTGGAGAGCGAGCGCCTTGTAGCTTGTGCTTAGGCGTGATGCAAGAATAAACATTCTGAGTAAAGCGTAGCCTTTTAAGAAAACAATCTTTGGTGACTAGGCATCACCAATTAAAGTCATCTAGCTTTGTGAAAAGCCCTTTTTGGAAAATGGTGATAAAATAATAGCCGTCCAAAGCCGCGACAGTGCGAGCCGTGTGATCGTGAGCGAGATATATTTTCGTGCAGGCTTTGAGTTAGATATGTACCTGCTTATACGATTAAAAGCTCCCTATACCTACTAGGAGCTACCCGATGTTGCAGTTTCACGGGCTGCGATGCGGTGTCACAATTCATCGGCGAGTAGGTAATAGACTGCATGAAAAGTGTGGGATGCCTTCGCTGATACCTCAACTACCTTCATATAGAGATCTTGAAAGAGATGCACCTGTAAGGATGTGCTTGTCTTCGAGAGATTGAATGCGCAACTGTACACCAAACCAGCAAATCAGCACTGGCATTGATGGAATACTGCTAGGCTTCATCTACTATAACAATCCACCTATCAGTGCAGCTCGTCTGCTGCACGCCAAACGGTCACTGTGTGTTGGTTAGGCTGCATTCGTCCGGGACAAGATTTTCAACGTCATCCCGCCTTGGTAAAAAAAAGAAAACGAAAATGGTCGGCTGATTCAGCAGCATTATTTCGCCGTTAGTCAGTGCACAATAAATCTGCTTTTAGTTGGGTTGCTGCGAAGCCAGCTATCGCTGTTATTTATGAAACTCTTGTTCAATGCAGTTTATTGTTCTCTCCATCAGTGGTGCCACTTGTGCTATTAAATTCCACCCACGCACGAGGGCTATAGAGTGCCCAGTCAGCCAGTGTTTACTTGTGCTTTCACTCAGTCACTAAAAACACTCCGCTCTGGTAGCATTACCTACTATTGATTGAACGATGACGATATGCGACATTCTCTCATCCTAAGGTATATAAGGACTCAGTTCAATCGGTCTTTTATAGTCTCTTTCCTAGAGAAATGGACGAATAACCTTTTGAGCCGACTGTACACTCTCTATTTTGTCAAATGACTGCCATTGAACTGCACAAACAAGTGTCGGCATCTTAGCCATCGCATTAAATTAGATCACTCAGCTGGGCTCAGATATTGAATTTACAATGCCCCTACCTACTGAAGTGCATTGAATGCCGTGGTTAGCAATCGTGCCATATGTCATAATTGTACAGCTGAAATGCACAATTATCGAATCTAGCTTTAGTCTTACATCAACTTATCGTGTACCGCTGTCCTACCCCCCCCCCCGCCAAATGTGCTGGCGCTGTTAGGAGAGCCGAGCCTGGCGTTCTGATAAGTGAATACCAGGCACTGAGTCAGAGGCGCTGAGGCAGAGCGGAACTTCGGAGCCAAGGTGAATCTCTAGCACGTTACACTTTTCGAGTCTCGACCTGACTCTTTAGCTCTTTGCTCAGCACTAAATCCTTATAGAAAATTTCCAAGCTTTACCATACAAATCTATAAACGAGCCATCGAGAGCAAAGTAACGAGCATCGAGAGCAGGAAACGGGCAGCTCGACCAAAGTCGACCGACTGCCATGTGACGAGCCACGTGATTAGGTGGCCATTGCAGCAAAAGCTATCATATAGACGCAAGCAGGGCTGTACGAGCGCTTAAATCGAAGTAGTTTTCGTGACGCGGTAGCAGTCTAAAGAGCCGCTACAGCTTTTAGGGCACATTCGGTCGCAAACAAATACTTGTGGCAGATAAAATGAAAGACTAAGGTTTTGTCGCTCACTTTTAGGTCCCTTCATTCTATGGCTCCAGCCTATCTGTCAGATATACTACCCCATCAGGCCAAGCATCGTACCACCCGCTTTTCAGAATCCAACAGTCTAGCAATACCTCGTACAAACCTTAAATCCTTTGGAGACCGTGCATTTAGTTCATATGCTCCCAAAGCCTGGAACTCCCTCCCGACCTGCGTCAAAACATCCCCTGACCTGACCACATTAAAAGGAACCTAAAAACACACCTATTTAGGACAGCATTTAGTGGGTCCCTGTGATTCGTCCTTGATGTGCTTATGCGTGCTGACACTGTGCATGCTGCCACTAACCACATTTGCATGCTGACCCTGTGCATGTCACCCCTAACCTTATTATTCATTTTGTTTGTTTTTCAAGCATGATTTTACTTACCATTCAATTGCATTTCACTTTACAGCAAATGTGAAGCGCCTAGAGAGAGAGATTAAGTTCTCTGAGGGCGCTTTATCAAGTGAATTATTATTATTATTATAAAAGGGAACGGCAAGGCACTAAATTCGATTCGGACTTCTATCAGCGACCACTTCCAACTCACACGTGGTTTTGTCTTACAACATTGTCTTCTCGGAGGCGTTTCCTAACCAAATTCGGGTTTTTTTAGATAAGGATACCACATCTAAGTTGGTCTATGCATTTGTGACATTCAGTCTTGACTTCTGTAACTCACTGCTTGCTGGCCTACCGGCATGTGCAATCGGGCGCTTACAGCTGGTGCAAAACTGTGCAGATAAGCTTGTCTGTCATGAGCAACGCCGCATCACACCACATCTCGCCGACCTGCACTGGTTATCAGTAAAGCAACGCATTGATTTCAAAGTTTTGTCGCTCACTTTTAGGTACCTTCATTCTTTGGCTCCAGGCTACCTATCAGATCTACTTCCCCACCAGGCCAAGCATCATACGCTTATCAACACACCGCTTTTCGAAATCTAACTGTTTACACATACGTCTTACAAACCTCAAAGCCTTTGGAGTCCGTGCGTTTAGTTCGTATGCTCCCAAAGCCAGGAACTCACTCACGACTTGCGTCACAACATCTCCTGACTTGTCCACATTTAAAAAAAAAACTAAAAACGTATCTACTTGTGACAGAATTTAGTGGTTCGCTGTGACTCGTTGTTTATATGCTTGTGCGTGCTGATATTGTGCATTCTGCCACTAACTAAACTTTCATGCTGACCGTGTGCATGTCACTCCTAACCATGTTATTTCTGTTGTTTATTGAGCATACTACCACCAACTATTCGATCGTGCTTCCTTTGCAGCAAATGTAAAGTGCCCAGAAATAAATTGAGTTCTCTGAGGGTGCTTTATAAAATGCATTATTACTATCATTATTATTTTTATTAAGATTTTTCAGTATTCCTTCTCTATGCTTGACAAGGCCAAATCAGCGAGCCAATCTTGCCCCATCGATGCTGCCATATAAGACAGGATTACCTTCTGCTTGCTAAAGGAACGTTCACAACTGGCAACTGATACAGCTATAGTGAGAAGAACTTGCAAGGCAAATCTCAATAAAGGAAACACATCTTCTCCTTAACTGACAAAGAAAGACACAAGTTCCAGTGGTGTCTTTTGTGCCGAGTCGGGACGTGTAGCAAGAAGCTTTTTATAGTCGCATATTTCGTTGTACAGCTTTGTTCCATCAACGTCTGAACCATAGAAGCACCCACAATCTATACATAGCTGGCAGAGTTTGGTCTGGTCAAGCGTCTTCAAAAGCTTCTTAACTTCGAATAAGAAACCAAATTTGGCATCAATATCTGTGAGCCGAGAAAACCTATCTGTAATTCCCTGTCGGGGATAGTTTATGCTAACCTTCATTATTCTTAAAATCTCCTCTCCTCTGCCGTGAGATCAACATCTTTTTAGAGTTCTCCAGGAATCTGTGTCCTCTGGTGGATCCTTCGTTCAAGTGCAACTCCAAAATTCCCATCTTTTTTTGTATCTGGCTGTGATTCTTGGCGCAAGTCTTCTTGAAGTCTTGACAGCTTAATCTCAACAGTGTGAAGGTAACAAGAGGCGTCTTTGAAGTTTATCTTTCGATCCGCCAGTCTTTTTTGAGCGTGGGCCAATCTTCCTCTTTGGATGCGTACCAAAATGGCAAGGGAGCAAACACGCTCGAGTTCAAAATGCAATGTAGGAAGCTTCCAGCTTCACTTTTGTAAGTGTCACACTTGTATCGTCAGACAGTTGATCCAAAAGACCTTCAATGCTTTTCAGTCCACATTTAATAGCTTACATAACCTCCACTATTGCACTCCACCTTGTTGCAGAGTCACGTTTGACGGTGATGATTAAGACTTTCCTTAGATCTTCCCACATCAGATTTGCTCTTGAAAAGAATAAGTAGGTGCTCTTTATTGTTCCAAGAAAGTTAATGACAACGGAAACTAAACTTGCAGCATGAACTCCTGCCAGGTTCACGGAGTGGTTATCCCAGTTTATAAAAACTGCCTTCTCATTTCTGGACAGTACTCTCATTTGGACACCCGATAACAAGCCAGACAATACAGCTGCGTTGTCTTACCGCAGCCAGTTAATTAGGTGTAGTTTGTTCGGTCTAATAGTGTGTCGTTGCTCAGCCGCTGTACACTTGCTCGCCCTTGGCGCGACGCAGCAGCCCCCTGCGGCAGGCCGGATGAGGCGAGCGGATGGGGAGCTCGGAGTTGGAGCTCGGGTGGAGGAGTGAACGGCCGTTTGCTTATTTCGCTGCGAGCGCCAGCTGCATACACTGTGGTTAAAGCCCCCTCGGTGTTTCCGTAACCATGTTATGCTTGTTGCCATTCAGCATGCTACCACTAGCCATTCGATAGTTCGATAGTGCCTACTTTGCAGCAAATTTAAAGTGCCTAGAAAGAGATTGAGTTCTGTGAGGGTGCTTTATCAAATGTATTATTATTATTACTTTTGTCGTGTGCATGCCGCCAGAGAGTCAAACTACAGCTTGGTCTGAGTTTGTCAACATGTTTAACTAGCTCAGCCAGAAATAGTCAAGTTCATTGAAACGTGGATCTGCTCGAAATCAAGATTGATATTTTCACATGAAAAATTATTTTTTAAATATGCACAATCCATTTTTCTTTTTTGCGCCCCCTTGCGGCCTTGGCCCCGGGGGACATCTGCTCCCCTTGCCCACCCCTTGCTTCACCTCTGGATGGAGCACTCTTAGGCAAATACGCTCGATTGTTCACGATAGCGATTGTTTTTGTCGTGTGTTTGCTCCGGAAAGCAGAAACAAAGAAAGGGCGGAGATGAAGTTGTCACCAAAAAAGCAATATTGTTGTGACGAAGAAAACCTTGTCTGGATTGCAAGATGACCTCAGTCAGGAAGGCAGTTGAGTCAGGAAGGCAGTTGAGGTAGTAAGTAGCACCGAAGTAGCAGCCCAGTACGCTGTTAAAGAATATGCCGCTGTGGGCAGCAGGAGCGTATAAGCGTATATTTCGTTGCGTGGGGTTATGCATCTAATGCGGCATGGTGTATTCATACAGCAACATTACATCTGCTATGAGCACAGTGCTCATAGCAGGCTTTTCAACATCGTCGCCAGCGTATTTTAAATATTTACGTTAAATAATAAACATGCTTTTAGTTATCTTTTTCACTTAAAGTTTCTCACTAATACCTAAATCCGAAACCTACAATTCAAACCTAAAAAAGTTGACAATCTATCTGGTAAACCGTAAGCCGTAAGCCGAAAGCATGCAACCATAAAATGCTAAATCGAAAGTACTAAACCCTAAGCTAAAAACATAACTAAAAGTGCGCTCATTTTGCAGCCGTCGTTGTGTAGTATGCTGCAGCCCTCTTCGCCGACTAGTGCTCAGAGAAACGGCTGAACGGCTTAGTCTGTGCAGACTAAACACCGGAGCGGACGGACCAAAAGAGCTGAAACACCGTCTATGAAGCCAAGTGATGCACACACGTTAAAGCTATATGTTAGCAGAAGTATTTCATATTTCGGCTGGAGAGCCGCAATGACGGCCGCCTACTCACGTGCATCTAGACTAACAGTAGAACGCAGTGCGGTGGTGAAGCCAAAAGTATGCGCACTGGTTTAAATACAAATAGAAACGTGCTCCCTTCAATTATCGTGTACGTTCCTTCATTTACTGAGCTAGTATGATACTGCAGTTCCATTATTTGCTACGACCCGTCAGACTCACCCAGGCACGAGGCCGATCGATCAAACGCTCAGCAAATCGGCCATCAAACTAATTCAGGCTCATGGCAAGTGGACAAGAGGCGCATCTGCAGATATGATGCGGACAGCGGGTGGCCGTAATCGTCCCTTGACTTGCTTCCGCAGATACTCGATCGGTTTAAGGTCAGATGACAGACTCGGCCACTTTATAAGTGTCAGGGGAGGATAATCGAGATCAGAAGCCTTGCTAAAATATTCCAACTCAGTGGCGACGTGTTTAGCAACTGATTCAGTCCACGATTTAACATCGCGTACATCAGTCCTAAATTTAAAATACCGAAGTAGACGCCTTCAGTCATGACGCAGCGCAGGACTCCGTCACCATCTCAGCTAGAGCACCCCCATATCGCGGCACATTTCCTCCTGATTTTGACCGTTAGCCTTAGCCATTTGGGTGAGCAGGCTTCGTCGAGTGGCCGACGCGAGTAAAGCCTTCTTCTTTTTTAGTTCAGAAAGAGCGTGCTTTTTCATTCTTCGCTTCATGCAACTCAATCCTAAACTTCAGCAGCTTAGTGGATCCAAGCCGTGGTCTGATGTAAGCGACGTGCTCTATTCTGTGCCCGCAAATGTGGTTTTCTCCAAGAGACTCGAGTATGAACATCATTCTCATGCAATACATTTGCCTTTCGACGGT